>CAMXCT020006112.1:1088971-1166623 GCA_947184155.2 Cladocopium goreaui | reverse complement strand
ACATGTGATTTGAATACAATCATAGTACCCATGCACAGTGTACTGATGGTGGGAATCCATTTATAGTTTAAATGTATCACTAGCCTGGAGGCAGACTTGACGCGATTGAAAGACCTTCGCTGGACTATGTTTTACTTGGCAAATGGGATGGAAGAGGCTCATCCAGGAGTCAGTCAACTGTTGGGACAGGCTGCAGCCAACGTTCAAACTTCAACTGATGTTTTGGAATCTGTCAGATGGCACAAGCTTCTCGAGTTGCGCAACAATTTTCAGAATTTCATCAGGAGACATGGTTTGTTCCCTTGTATCGACATCTTCGGAAATTCTGCTGCCTGAAATTGGCCGAAATCCTTCAGATCTCGATCCCCATGGGCTCCATATGGAGTGATTTTCCGTTTCTGTCACCATTTTCATATATGTTGATATGATTAAATAACATATTACTATTCTATTCCTGGAAGTCAAGCCACCGAAATAGATCATGTATTTCTATGTGTTCCTTTCTTGATTGCGCTTGCAACAAGCAAGGCCCCCTGTCGGTGTCAGCCGCATCCCCGGTGTCAGTGTGTATCAGTGTGACGTACCGTACGACCATCCATGAGCGCCGTTGGAATTTCACAGCAACGGCATCCAACGGCCGTTGGTGTTTTATTTGTTTCCCATGTACGCTCTGGTAAACATACAAAAAGCTATTGAAAATGGCCATAGAAATAGTGAGTTTTCCCATTAACAATGGTGATTTTCCATAGCTATGTTTGTTTACCAGAGGGTACTGTACTTAATAAACCGTAAACCTAATTATGTAAATCAACGTTGCCAAATATCTGGTGGTTATTCGCCAAATATCTTGTCAGATGTTTTAGTTAGACAATTTACTGGAAAGTTCGGGGCTGCCCCAGAGGTGTGATGATGGCCCTTATCATCCCGCAGACATATGCGATATGCGATTTCTAGATCAAGCAGACCTCTGGAACATAGCCCATTCCCATGCTATGATAAAAAGGGCTTGCAAAACGATGTCCAAATCATTCAAGGGTGGAAGGTTTTTTGGGACCTTACTAGAGTAACTAGATCTATCCAGCATAAATCCGTGAGCATAGTTACGAACTAAATCAATTACCTCAACCATAATTTCCCCTATAATTTACGATGGAGATTCCATGAGTCACATGGAAATGACGGATATTTGATATTTCTTGGTTCAATCCCCATTGAACTCCCAGTGAACTCCCCGAACTTTTTTTCACCAAGGTCAAGTCGCCATGGTCCAGCGGCCGCTGATGCTTCCATCAGGTGGAGATGGGAAGTTTCCCATGGGTTTTTGTTGCTCCTGGGGAGTTTGTTCATGGTAAATGATGGTGATTTATCACCATTTACAATGGTAAATATGGTAAACGATTATAGAAGCAACAACATATTGTGATTATTGGATGGTATTATGTTATATATATATATGGGTAAATTACAACGACCTCACTGTTCTCCCTCACTATGATGATGGTTAGGATTCGGGGAGTCATCCCCAAGATAGCCGGCATGTCAGGTTAGTGAAATATTGTTTACCCAGGTAAATGGGGGATCCCCAAAATTATTGGCTTATTTTCTATGGAAAATCCTAAAATCAAATGGATGATTTATATAGGGGTACCCCCGTGACTTTGGAAACCTCCTAATCTGGTTTTGGTATGTAAGTTTTCAGGAAAATTATATAGTTTTGAATTTGAATTGATTCACCAACGGTTTTAGTTAGAATAATGATCGGATGAAACTATACTTACAACCAACTATGAGTTTTATAGAATAATGAATAAACAAAACTATAGTTATAGGATGTTTTAGTACTGTTATAGGTACAATCTATCCAGTGGGTGGGAGCGGTTCGCGGTGCGCTGAGCTATGAGCCATGCCAGTTAGGAGCTACGGATTGAGTTTTCCACCAACAACGATAGGATTCTGTGTATCCAATGGTCTGAGACTCATTGATGATAGTGATATATAGTGATAATCATGATAATGTACCCTCTGGTAATTTAACATAGCTATTGAAAATGGTCATTTATAGTTGATTTACCCATTAAAAATGGTGATTTTCCATAGTTATGTTAGTTTACCAGAGGGTAATCATGATGAATGATGATGCATTGATATTGATGATAATGATGTTTTTTGTTTAATAGTAATTGTCCGGTAAGAATAAAAATATGTTTTTCTTATTTTGTATATACAGGCGCCATTGGAGATACATCCCATGTTTTCACAATCCGTTTGACCCTCCTACCTCCAGAACTTTGGAGAGAACAAGTTGGTATCAGAAACGTTCCGCAAAAAACACAAGATTTTGGGGGTATGAGGTAATGACTCCACAATAATCAGAAAGGTTCCACAATATACTTTGGGGTATGAGGTAATGTCGCCATGATTTTCTTTTGGAGTCTATTGTTCCCAACTTCCCGTTGACGTTGGGAACAAACTAGCGCATATTGGCTGCAATGGTTTTCTCGCCTCCCAAATACACCTGCTTGGCAGAACCGATTTCAACTCGCCGGTGAAACTAAGAAACGAATTGGAAGTTTGGAAGAAAAACTATCTTTGAACTGTTTGGTGAATTGGAACATGCTTTATTTTCCCCAAGAGTTGGGATGATTCAATCTGACGAAGTCCATCATTTTGGGTAGGTCAACCACCAAGGATCGTTCAGGCGGGTCAGATCAGATCCCCACGATGTAGCTGTTTCGCTTGACCCTCACCGCGAAAAAGACGTGGCCAAAGAATGTGAAATTGTGGGTGCTAAACTGTCGCGTTTTTCTTGTTTCTTTTTTAATGGGTAATTATAAATGTTTGTTTTTTTAAGGGCCAAGGCGGCCAAGGCAAAGTCTTTCGACCAAACAAGATCGGCAGATTAATCACGGGACACGACCCTCGCAGTGTGGCGAGCCCGAGCGATAATTGAGAAAGAGGTCAAGCAAAGAACAAAATCTTTGACAGCCATCATCGCGTTGTTGTTGCCAGAAAAGACTGACTTCAGCCTGGTGGCCTGGTGTTAAAGGAGGTCGCTTGAAATGCAGAGTCTGTGTGGAACAGCATGTCAAAACAGCTCCGTTGCAGCAGAATGTTGTTTGTTTTCTCGATTTGCCATGGAGGAGGTTACAAATCATGAGGGCTTGACAGGAAGGGTATCCTTGAACTCTTCTCATAGTTATTTGTAAAATCACAACTCAAGCTGTAGAATTTTTGCAGACGCATCATATCATATCACCGGTGATCAGACTTGACTTTGGAGCCCAATGAGCAAATGTTACCATCTTAACACAGCCATGGAAAACCACCATTTTTAATAGGTAAACCATCTATAAATGGGCCATTTTCCAGGACTATGTTAGTCATAACCAGAGCGTAAGCTGTCACCCCAAACCGTTTGGTGTTGCATAGGTTCATGTCATTGCAGTGCGATGGGCAGCTCCATCCCCGATGGGATGCCTTTTCGTGCAGAACCAGTTTCCGATGGCCGACAAAAAATGAATCCACCAAGGGTTTTTGAAACATGAGAATTGGGAATCGTTTTAGTAACCACATGTAACCACCATCATACCCGAGCCGACTGAGGGCTTGCTAATCCTCCTCTAGAGTTTTCATTGTTGGCTGTTTCGATCCGTGGCATTTTTTCTAGGCTGGAGCAAACAGCCGGACAAAGCCCCTTGGCGACAGGGTTTGCAGGGAAACCGGGAAAAGACAGGGAAAGCAGATGACAGCATCGGTTGATATAAATATCTGGAAACATAACAATCATAACATAGAGCATCATAGAGCTTTGTTAAATGCCTAAGATGGATGCACACATGTACATTGTTTGGGTGATTTCGCATGCATCCATTTGCACGGTTGTGTAGTTGAGGATTCCAATTCCAGCTGTGAGTTGGAACAGCTACCTCGCCGGCCCATTGTTTCGAAAGGGATGGAACTAAGTGGTACCAAGTCAACATACAACATTCAACGTATGTGCGTTCCAATATGTTTCCATACGGGATGGACCGGGTTGGTTCTGCACCCTCTTGTAACAGTTTGCCATGGGTAGTCATGGTTAGTTTTGGAGTCCATTCAGTCAACAAGTGATCAACTGCGACTGGGTGGACTATGGAGCATCCCAAGCCACCCCAGACCAGAATCTGTTGTCCACAACATGGTGATGAACTGTCTACACCTTATATATATATATATATATATATATGAAAATATAGGGAAATATGTGTTTTCTGCATACACATACGTGTGTATCAGTGGGGTAAGCATCACATCCACAACGTCGTTTATATACATGTATATATAAATATAATATATATATGTACACGAAATTGCATTTGGCTTGCCTAGAACCCAATCCATCGCTTTTGTGGGTATATAATGGGGTCTTGATCAGCTGTTTAGAGGTGAACAAGTTTCCTAATCCCCCCGTTCCGGGAAACACCCCCGTTGAAACAAAGACAGTCCCCAGGAAATGTGGAAATTCCCTGCATCAATGGTTTCGTTTGGGAGACATTTAAAGATGAACCGGAGAACGGGATGTCGGACTGATCTTTTTATAGGCCCGAAACTTCAGCGCCCCTGCGGTGCCCTTTCCGCAACCCCGCACCTTGGCTTTTTTGTTTTCGGAGGGTTGATGTTGGTTGGAACATAAGGGGAGTTAAATCATCAACCAACATCAATGGGAGTTTCTTCAACCAACAACATTGATTAATGGGGAATTTCAACCAATGTCATGGGAATATATAGTGACATTTCAATGGGAATTTCCGTGGGAACAATGGAATGTGAACGGGCTATTTAAGCATCCAACATGGGGGATGAAAATATTATTTTGGGTTGATGTTTACCGTTCGGTAATCAAACATGCTTGGAATATGGTCCATCTAGATTCTAGATTCATTTTTATAGTTCAATGATTTTCCCAGTTAAATGTCCATTTAGTTCGGGATACCCGGCTAACCATGTTTGATTATCAGAGGGTATAAAGTTCTTGTGACTTTGGAGGTAAGTTTTTTTCCCCCCCGAGCAGTGTTTAAGGCGAACGCGGGACCAAACAAGCCTCCGGAGCTAGTGTGCCGCTGATTTTGCTATCGTTGGGCGTTTACTGGTATGATTTTAAAGCAAAGCCACCAAAGCAGACACTAGATTGATCTTTGACAAACACAAGACGCCTTCAGAATGCCCCTCAAGCAAACAAACATGGCAATGTCAAAACCGTGCCAATCCACATGCATTTTTTTTGGTTTAATCATAGTTACCATAGTTTGGATGTCCAAATTGCCAAGCGGGCATATATCCCATTTTGATATGGTATACCTAGAATTACTCATTTAATTATATGGAGGTGTCCAAAAAATAGGGACAAGTACCTCCAAATCATCCAACCTTAGACTCTTTAGCAATATAAATTATAACTATAACATATTATAACAACCATGGTGACTTGGGGGTTCACCATTCACCATTACAATAGTGACATATATATATATATATATAGTAATAGTATACATTATAACGCACATATATATATATATATATATTTGTATAATATTAGTTCGTGGTTCATGCCCTCTATATTGACATATTGATGGTTCATCTATCATTACTAGAGTTCATTATCAATGTAGGTTAATGGTTCAATGGTAACTTAGTTACCTTCGCAGGCCATCTTTTGGCAGCTTCCCCGCCGGAGGTGCCGGGCCTCAGGTGAAAAACCGGAGATTTTCCACAACTCACAGTGAGTTTATCGGGGGGGGGGTATGGAAAATCATGGTAAATGATAGTAAATGATTGTTATGTATATATTACAAAATATTATATATATATATGTGTGTGTATGTTGAAAATAATGTGGTACTGTGGTAAAACCAGCAATAAACCATCCCCAATATGAATATAAATACAAAAGGTGGTAAAAAACATCACCAAATGGTAGGTTTTTTTTGGGTTTGCCACATTGTACGGTTTTGCCGCATTACCCTATTACTGGGGCACGTATGCCACTGAAACATTGTCCAGGGACGTTCTTTGTTTTTAAGCATTTCATTGCTACCAAATGATGCGGTTTTTCCCGAATGCGTAGCAAGGGTTCCCGTTTCACTCTGGGGGTCTGGGGTTTGGAGTGTGTTCGCTCGACGTTGCGTCCGCGTCCGCAACCGTTCGCAACCGTTCGCAACCGTCCGCAACCGTTCGCAACCGTCCGCGTGAGGACCATATGGCCGTGCCTATGGGAAGTTCTGCAGAGGTGGTAATTTTTGGAGGTTTCAGACGTGTCGTTGCTTCGTTTCGCGTGGCAGGCGTGGCACTTCGTGACATTTAGACGTGTTCTGGAACGTGTCGAAAGTCGTTTTGCGTGGCAGGCGCAATACTTTTGCGACGTTTTCAGAAGATGTGTTGCAGTTTTCGTGGCAGGCGCAGCACTTTGGACGTGTCCATCGCCATTTTTCGTGGCAGGCGCAGCACTTTAGACGTGTCATGTTGCGTGTTTTTTGCAAATCGCATTGGCAGGGCTGCGTCAAGTGGCGACAAGGTGCAAATTCCGTGGCAGGCGTGGCATTTTCTGACATGTGCTGAAAATTGACGGAAGCCTCGCACGAAACATCGATTTTGAGGTTGCCAATTTTCACGTTCTAAGGAAAACTCGTAGGAAAACGTCGATTTTGAAGCTACAAAGTGTGAAAATTGGAGGAAGTCTCGCACGAAATGCTCGTTTTGGTGCTCCCACGTGTCTCGTCTCGAGTCTCTGGTTTCCCTGTGGCCTCGCCGTGTCTATGGGGGAAGCTGGAAAACATGTTCTTGCGGCATGTTTCAAACTATGAAAATTGGAGGAAGTCTCGTACGAAATGCTGATTTTTCTGCATCCACGTATCTTGTCTCGAGTCTCTGGTTTTCCTGTGGCTTCGCCGTGTCTATGGGGGAAGCCGCAAAACCTCTCCTTTTCGAAGGTTTCCAAGTAGCTTGTCATGTCGTTTTGCGTGGCAGGCGTGGCACTTTGTGACATTCCAACATGTTTGATAACGTGTCGAAAATGTCAAAATTGGAGGAAGTCTCGTACGAAATGCTCGTTTTTCTGCATCCACGTGTCTTGTCTCGAGTCTCTGGTTTTCCTGTGGCTTCGCCGTGTCTATGGGGGAAGCCGCAAAACCTCTCCTTTTCGAAGGTTTCCAAGCAGCTTGTCATGTCGTTTTGCGTGGCAGGCGTGGCACTTTGTGACATTCCAACGTGTTTGATAACGTGTCGAAAATGTCAAAATTGGAGGAAGTCTCGTACGAAATGCTCGTTTTTCTGCATCCACGTGTCTTGTCTGTGTGTCTCGTTTTCCTGTGGCGTCGTTGTGTCTATGGGGGAAGCGGCAAAACATCTCCTTTTCGAATGTTTCCATGCAGGTTGTCATGTCGTTTTGCATGGCAGGCGTGGCACTTTGTGACATTCCAACCTGTTTGAGAACGCGACGAAAATGTTAAAATTGGATGAAGTCTCGCATGAAATGTTCGTTTTTCTGCACTTACGAGTCTCGTTTCGAGTCTTTGGTTGTCCTGTGGCGTCGCCGTGTCTATGGGGGAAATTGCAAAATGTCTCCTTTGCCAAGGTTTCAAATTTTGAATATACTAGATTGTTGGTTCAGTGAGGCTTGCGGTTTGTAAATATATGGCAAGAGTGCGATTATGTTGAAGGTGGAAAGTTGCTGTGTGGACTCATCCAGATTTCACACAGTGTTGTTTATATATTTTTGGTTCTGTGTCGGCAAACATTTCGGCTGGGCTCAATAGCAAGAGAACGTTAAGCAGTCACAGTTCATGAGGAATGTTGTTAGATCAAGGAAAATTTGCAAGATCTAGACATTTCGAATGATCGTGAGAGATATGCAAGCAAATGTCGCATGCACGGAAGTGGTGCTTATGCAGGCATGAAGGTTGATAGCGATGTTGTTGAAGATCTGTCTTTTTTTTAATATGGCGGGTCGCCGGTCCGCGCTGCAATGGCGTAAGCTTGCGCGCCAGAACTGCTTGCGAGGGCGTGCCGCGCGGTATGTTGCTGCTGCTACGCTCTGGCTTGTCGCGGCTTGCGGCTGCTGCTTGGCGCTGCTGCTGCCGCTAACTATGCTGCTCGGTGTCCTTGCTGCGGTGCTGCTGCCGAGCTTTCTGCGCTGTGTGCAGCTGAGATATCTGCATGGTTTGCTGGGGCAAGAGGCGTTGCTTCTGGAGTTTGTGCAACGTGTGCCATACTACTGCATGATAATCGAAAACCCGAATGACATCGCAGTGCCTTGGCTTCATGTAACGCAGTGATGACTGGGCATGTTGATTCGATTGCAATTCTCCGAATGCATATGCTGCAAGGGGACTGTCTAGCGCAGTTGTGTTGGTTTTCCTTTGTGAGCAATGCTTCAGTGGTCGCTAGAGTCATGTTTCTGTGATTGCAGCCTGCGAGTGGGAGATGACGGTGGTACGATTTTGCCGCTTCTGTTGGAAAGTTTCTTTTTTTCCCTGCGTACCTGAGGTGTTATGTGGGCTGACGATTGTTTTCGCACGACTTTTGGGCTTGCATGCGGACAGCGACTGGACGTGTCAAAGATACACATTCATGTTGGTCATGATGTTTTGCAACGGAATTTTGTCGAAGATTGGTTGGACTACGTCGTGGCGGTGTCCCGTGTGGTTCTTGCTCTTGCCGTTTTCATATTATTATCCACTCTTCCCGCCAAAGAAAAAATCAGATGCGGAGAAGGCGGATATCGTTCGTGCTGAGCTCGAGCAATTTCTGGCAGAGCATGGGCAGATGCCATCGCAGCATGCTGATCTGCCAAGCAGTCGCTCTTTATATGCCAAACTGAAGAAGCTGAAGCTGCTGCATCTGTTAAAGCATGATTGGCGCCGTGGTGTTTGCGATGATACTTTGAAATTTTTTGATTTGCACGGACGCATACCTCGGAGGCAAAATATGACAACGGAGGAGCAGCGAGCAGAAGATGCGCTGGCACGACGCTGGGACCGTCTTCTGGAGCAGAAAGCGTCACTTCCCAATGAATTGTTGAATGAGTATCAACGCATATTTGCTGCGGCCGATGTGGAGGTAGATGATGGCCACCTAGCTGTATGCATTGCAGTCTCGGATTTTTTTGACACAACCCGGCGGTTGCCGAAGCGGCAAGTGGGGGACAGTGACGAGAAGCGAGCAGAGGATGCGCTTGCTCAGCGCTGGGATCGCCTTATGGCTGAGAAGGCGTCAGTGAGCAAAGAGTTGCTGTCGAGCTACAGTGCTATCTTTGGTGCGGCGGAGATGGAAGTAGACGATGGTCATCTGGCTGTATGTGTTGCCGTCTCGGATTTTTTTGAGACAACCCATCGGTTGCCGAAGCGGCAAGTGGGGGACCGTGACGAGAAGCGAGCAGAGGATGCGCTTGCTCAGCGGTGGGATCGCCTTATGGCTGAGAAGGCATCAGTGAGCGAAGAGTTGCTGTCAAGCTACACTGCTATCTTTGGTGCGGCGGAGATGGAAGTAGACGATGGTCATCTGGCTGTATGTGTTGCCGTCTCGGATTTTTTTGAGACAACCCATCGGTTGCCGAAGCGGCAAGTGGGGGACAGTGACGAGAAGCGAGCAGAGGATGCGCTTGCTCAGCGGTGGGATCGCCTTATGGCTGAGAAGGCATCAGTGAGCGAGGAGTTGCTGTCAAGCTACACTGCTATCTTTGGTGCGGCGGAGATGGAAGTAGACGATGGTCATCTGGCTGTATGTGTTGCCGTCTCGGATTTTTTTCAGACAACCCATCGGTTGCCGAAGCGGCAAGTGGGGGACAGTGACGAGAAGCGAGCAGAGGATGCACTCGCTCAGCGGTGGGATCGCCTCATGGCTGAGAAGGCGTCAGTGAGCGAAGACTTGCTGTCAAGCTACACTGCTATCTTTGGTGCGGCCGACATGGAGGCAGATGATGGCCACATGCCTGTATGTATTGCAGTCCATGATTTTTTTCTGGCGGCACAGCGATTGCCAAGGCGGTTCCATTCCCAGACTGATGCCAATCGAGCTGAGGATGTGCTTGCTATGCGCTGGCATCGTCTGGTTGCATGCCCATCAGCAGTCAGTTCTGAGTTGAGGGGCCAATTTGCTGAGATCTTCATTGCCAATGGTGAAGCCTGGAATGCTGCAGTGGAAAGCGGATTGGCTACTTTTTTGGATGAGGTGTCAGTGGTCGAGCTCTTTCATCGGTGTGTTGCGTTGCAAGAAGATGCTGTGCAGAGATACAGCGGATCGGCAGTTCAAGAGTTCAGAGCAGCTTGTGTTGCTTGGGTTTTGAAACAATATGAAGTTGGTTGTCAGGAGTTGGAAGGTCTTTCATTGGATGGGCTGGATGATCTGGACGATACCCGTGCATTTCGCGCTGAGCTGCAAAGTTATGTTGCAAGGACTGGTAGCCTGCCTCCTGCTGTTGGTGCCGGTCGCTCAGCGGAAGAGAAACGTTTGCATGCTGGGCTGGTTCAAGTTCGCAAGCGTCGCTTTGCTGCAGTGCGACGGGACAGAGCAGGTCGCATCATCGATTATGCGGCCGCTTTGCAAGAGACCCAGCTGGTTGCCTGGGAAGCGGTGCCGGAGTTTGGCCCATTTCTATGGAACCCGCGTCATGCCGCTGTTTTCAATGCAGTGCAACAATGTCTTTTGGATACAGGGGAACTTCCTGCTCGAGGACCGAAGAGTCCGACCGATGCTCTTGCCCAACAAGTTCGCCGCATTAGGCAGAAGACTCTCTTACCCGGCAACCAAAGGATGCGCTCTGCCGAGCAGCAGTATTGGGAAAAACATTTCCCGCAAATCTGGTCCACCCGGCAGATGAAAGATTATTACATTCCGGGTGGGCAGTTGCAAAATGCAGAGAGCCGGCGTGTTTTCTATCGGACTCCTTTATCAGCGAGCATGATGGCTTGTGAGTTGTGCGGCTTCAATTGCGACAACCACCTTGACTTTGTGAAGCATCTGCGCGACGAACACTTGCCGGCGCCAGCAGATGCCGCCGCGCACGAGCTGGGTCGCTGTGAGGAAGAGTATAGAAAGCGTATGGTTTTTCATGAAGAACAGTCTGGACCGTTTCCTGTGCCCGGTGAGCAAATCCGACGAGGGGTTGGATGCTATGCATTTCATCAGACCCATTCACGAAAAGCTCATGAAGCGAGGGAGCGCAGGTTAGAGAGCTGCGTGATCTGTGCTCGTTCTTGCTGGCTGGAAGACATGGAGCGTTTGAAGCTGTTTGTAGATGCCGAGAAAGCAGCGGTGGAGGAGCCAGGTGGCGATGGCCCCGGCGTGGAAGCAGATGATGATAGTGATTCTGATGATGGAGAGAAGAAGAAGCATGGCTGGCAGGTCCATGAAGTGTCGAAGCAGAAAGTGTATTGGCTGCATCGTAAAGTCTTTGATGTTCGCAGGTATGAAAAGCTTTGGCCCAGCATTCCAAAGGAGGAGTTGTTGGGCAGTTGTGTGTCCCATCCTTCCGGTACTTATGAAGATGGTGTTCCCTGGAAGTGGCTACTGAACACCAAAGTTTTGCCGGAGAAAGTGACGAGTGCGACTGTGTCTTTTGCCTGTTCCGATTGTGTCCGTGCCGTCACTGGTAAGCAGCCTCGCATGCCGAAGTATGCGCTTGCCAACTCATTATGGATTGGCCGTTACCCGCATGTCTTCAAGCACCAAGGTAAGCCTCTGTCTCCGATGACATTTCTTCTTTTGTCTTTGGGTCGACCAGTTGTGCAGAAAATTATTGCCGAACCTCACAAGACTCGTCCTGTCAAAGAGAAACAGAAGGGTATCCGAGCCAATACCATTGCATTCCCGCAAGCGCAATTGCATGAGTTAGCGACGGCGCATTTGCCGCCGCTCCCTGCCGAAGCGCAGCGCTTTCTATCGCAGACTATCAGCATTGCTCTTGTGGGTTGCACACCGGAGGTAGGGGCGTGTGTTTTGATCTTTTGTGTTTGGGTGGAATCATGTTGTAAATGTTGTGCACCATGACCGACTGAGCGGTTGGAATGGGATGTAAATAATGGTTTTGTTTTTGTTCAACGATTTTATGTGGCCTGGAGGATCTCGATCGAGCGCAGTGGGCCGAAGTTCCTCGTGATGCTTATTTGGCAGCGGCACGATATTTGGTTGCTCACAATGTGGCTTATAGGCATCTTCATGTGGACGAAGCACAGGCAGAGGCGCAATTTGTGGAAGTCGGTGGGAGCTGCGCGGCTATACGCTCGCAGGCGACCGCTGTTGATGTGACTGGAACCATGCCCATGAAACTCAGTGGTCCGGCTGATGTTGGAGTGGATCAGGATCCGGCGGCTTCTGGCTGCGCAGAGCCGGCGCCAGAAGCTGAAGTGGAAGTAGACGATGTAGAAGAGATCGATGGAACTACGCACGAGCATATTCTGGAAGGAGAAGACATGCCGGGTCTGCGTTGTGTGGCGGGAGAAGTTGGTTCGGATGATCTTGATGTGGAGCGTGTCTTGAAGGAATTTGCGGCCAAATTGAAGTTGTTGATGAGCCGCCGCGGCAGCAGTGGTGGTCAAACCTTCGACCAGGACATGGACAGTTTTCGAAGGTTGGCAGAGTCCATGTCAGCAGCACAACTGCAGGACAAACTGAACAAGCTTGTCGCCCAGATGGATCACGCCGAAGGTGTCCAGGCGTCGGTTGATGGTCGGAAAAGTGTGCAGGTGGTGCATACTGGAACGGTTCCTTTGAGTATGTACAGTCCCGAATACTGGCAGAAATGTTTCCCAGAGATGTTTCCTTATGGTGATGGTGTCTATGGCATTGTTCGTGATACTCCTCTGACGTTCCGAGAGTGGGCGGCATATTTGTTTGAGCGTGCAGAACTGGAATATGAAGTAGCTGCTGCTGGAGAGGAAAGTGCCGGCACTGGACGTGACACTGAGGACCATGATGAAAATGTGAAAAGACGATGTGTTCGAGAAGAAACGAGCCGTTTCCAACCCCCTGCGATACCGCGGTGGGCTGGTGAGTTGAATTTTTTGTCTGTTGCGTGTGACACTTGGAAGAGAATGGAAATGGTGCGCCTGGCGTCGGCACATGTGAAACGTAAAAAGTTCAAGCAATCTTTACAAGCCGTTTTGCAGTGCACGTCTGAAAGATTGCGGGCAGCTGTGGCGGCTCTTGGAGAGAATGCCAATCTGGGCGATGTGATGCGGTCATCGGTGGTGGATGCAAACATTCGAGACGCATTATCTCAGCTCCTTTTCTTCTCCTCTGAAGTGGTGGGCACAGACGGAGCCAGGCAACAGTTGCGGCACGAACAGAACGGTGCTATGCTGATGTTGCTTGGAATTCTTCAAGGGTATAAGTTTTGGAAAAAGAAATGTTTGCAGTTTTCAGTCAGTGCCATCAGAGTCATACGAGAGCTATCATATATGTCAATAGACATTGAAATTCGCGATTCACCTTGAAGCAATCGGCTATACAGTTCGGTTGGGCAACAAAAGCAACACAAGAAAACTTTGGAAATAGAATAACGTCATGTCGCTTCAGTATATATAAAGGTTGTTGCGGCACGAACAGAACGGTGCTATGCTGATGTTGCTTGGAATGTTAAAGGGTGTAATTTTTGGAAAAGAAATGTTTGCAATTTTCAGTCAGTGCCATCAGAGTCATACGAGAGCTATCATATATCTCACCAGACTTTGAAATTCACGATTTACCTTGAAGCAATC
This sequence comes from Cladocopium goreaui, assembly GCA_947184155.2. Taxonomy (NCBI): domain Eukaryota; class Dinophyceae; order Suessiales; family Symbiodiniaceae; genus Cladocopium; species Cladocopium goreaui. The sequence continues at coordinate 1,152,893 of CAMXCT020006112.1, read as the reverse complement.
GGTTATACAGTTCGGTTGGGCAACAAAAGCAACACAAGAAAACTTTGGATATAGAATAACGTCACGTCGCTTCAGTATATATAAAGGTTTATGAATGTGAGACATGTCGCAACTGAGGTTTGGTGGCATCGGAGGTTTTCTCACTCCCAACGTTGCTGACACGCGCAATCCATTGGTTGTAGTTCTGCATGCCGGATGCGTTGCACATCCAGATGGTGGATTTACAAAGGAGGGAGAGACTGAAAAGTTTCAGGTCTCTTTGCTCGATGAAAATCCATCCATGCCAACGGCATCGCGCATGATAGAAATGCTTGCCGAGAATCCAGTGGCACAAGCTCGCTTCTTCATATTGTCCATGCGACTCTTTCTGCAGCATGTGCTTGGCATTGCAGCTTTCGATCCTCAACTCCGAGCCAATGGAACCAAGAATGGAGTTGAGTTCCCAGATGGCTGCATTGCAAGCTTCACTGGAGGATCGTTCGCTGCCATTGCGCATTTGCATGGCCCGATCGAAGAGCAAGCCCGTCTTGCTTGCCATCCCCACATCGTCCTCCACTTCGTGAACCGCATGTCGCAGGCATGGTTGAAGGGAGTGCTGCGACGAGAAACTTCCGAGGCCAAGTCCTTGCTCCGCAGCTGGCAACAGCAGACGTTGTTAGCTGTGGAGTCTTTGATGAGCTCTTGTGCTGGCTTACTGCCTTTGCACTTCCGAGAAGCTCCGTTTCCAAAGATCGACTTGCAGTCCTTGCCATACTTGACCAAATGGCAGGCAGAGGACAAGTACGACGGCGAGCTGGAAGACTGCAAGAAATTTCCAGAGAAACGGAGGGACTTGGTGCCAGTGCAGGCGGCTTTTGTTGATTTGCACATGAGACGGCCGGAGGAAGATGCGGCTGCTGCTGGTGATGTCGCAACTACAGTGTCGGCTAGAAAGCTGCCTTTGACGGGTTCTGTAATGTCGAGACTGCCTCACTATCGTCTGTTGCCTGGTGGATTCGCTGGATGCGAGTGCTCGCTTTGTTGTGGGGCCAGAACAGGATTGAGGAAGATCACTGATGAAGAATTTATCGATGCATTTTGTGCTGATTTCATGGGAGTGTGTGCTTTGAGTGGCCATTTGCATGAACACCAGGCGACTTGCTTTAAATATGCACCTGAAGGCAGTCGCCGCAAACCACAACATTGCAGGTTCAATTTCGTTCATTTTGTGAAATTGTTTCGTGAGAAGAATGTGGACGCTGGTTTTACTTCGTTCACCAAGTTGATCGAAGTGGTAGTAGCCCGCACTGGCAAGCCGTTGCTGTTGCCGCGATGGCTGACTGGGCAACCAAGCGGTGGCTTGAGGGGTGAAGATTTTGCTGGCAGATTCGATTTGGGTAGCACCGTTGATACTTCTTCTGAAAGTACTCAACGGGGCCGTGTTCGCACCGTGCAGTACAATCCCCGTGAAGGGCAGTGTTATCCCGTTTCTAGCTGATGTTGAATTCTGTTTTGTTTTTCCAGTAAGTTTTGGTTTTGATTTTGGTGATGTGGTCGAGAGTGTGAGTTGGATGTTATTTTCTTGCACGTGACCGTTACGAGTTGAGGCTGGCATGGTGACGCATCGGGGGAATCTGAATTATCAAGATTGTCGTCGTGTGCTTGTGGACGGTTATGTGGAAGACGGACCGAATTTTTTGGATGACAAGGTGGGACGGTGCTGGACTGTGGGATTGGTTTGCTTCAAGTGTGTCTGTCATTTGTTTCACTGATGTGTTCTAGAGGCGCTGTCGTGGCGATGTCCCGCAGCATGGAAGCGATCGTTTCATTGGATGATAGGTTTGGTAGCAGTGTGTATGTTATTTGCTTGTTTGATGTGTTTTAGTGACGCTGTCGTGGCGATGTCCCGCAGCATGGACTGGCGCATGCTAGGGTTGTCACTCTGATTGTTCGACAGGTGGAAGCTTCACAGGCAGTTGCGCAATCCATGGCTAAGAAGATCAAGCTGAAAGTTGTCATTGGAACAAAACGTGCTTTGGCGGAATCATTCCTGAAGTTGTTGCCTGCTTTTAGAGATGCTGATGAGGATTTTGATGCACCGATGTTGCAAGCGAGCCGCAAACCCTTCCAGACGAGAGCCACGCAACGTGTTGGAGAAGTTTTGTCTGTCTGGCTGTCCACAATGAGTTGTCGCATGATGTCGTGGTGCTGCAAGGCTTTGAATTTTGTGGAAATGAGCACACTGGGTGCAGGTGATTGCGATCGCATCGGTGATCGCTTCTTGCCGGATACGACAAGATGCTTGCACGCGTGGCTGCGGGAAAATCTGGTGGAAGGTCTGCGATCTGGTATACAGACATCCTTTTACACGTGTGACTACACGACGAAACCTGCCTTGACCTGTGGCCCAGTGCTGCGACATCTGACAGTTGGCATGCAGCGTTTAGAGGAGCGCATGCAAATTGAAGCGGAAACTGCAGAAACGCAGCGTTTGCTGCAGACATACCCGCTTCCCGAGCAGCCAGGGGTGCAGAAGAGCACCCCTGAGCAGCAAGAAGCTCGGAAGCGGCTATGTCGGCTTTGGACAGCAGCCACTCACGCAGTTATGCATGGACATTGTCTAATGGCTATTCACATGTTGACGGGCCGGGAAGTGCTGAGAACGCACATCTTTTGGCGTCTCATGCTGAAGCGTGTCTTGTGGGGCGTCTTTGAAGAGATGCGACGCCATAGCGGCTCGCATGATGCACTTGAAGCAGAAGGACAGGTCGCCCTCGCAGACATCGGCCTTGCTGCCGGCTCGACGGAGCATTGTTCGGTTGAAGCTGGCGTGGCGGAGACGCACTTCCGGGAGGTGGCGATGGCCCCACCGAATGATGGTTTTGAGTTGCGCACGACTTCCTTCTATGAAGATTACTTGCATCGTGGAGACGTTGAGCCGCTGGCATCCATGAATTTCTATGTTTATGGGATGCATGTCAGTTGTGTGCATGTGCAGCAAGTTGGTAGCAGGCATGCAAATGTTGCTGAATTTGATTTTGTAGCGCATTACACGAAGGCCAAGTATTATGTGCAGATTTTGCATCCTGCTCCTCGGGTGCCATATTTGCATGGTGTGACCATGCCAACGAAGGAGAAGGATCCAGAGATGTGGGCGGCTGTGCACATTGCAGTGCTCCGGAAACATCACTGTTTGAGTAGCAAGTGTTGCGGGCAGGCCCAGGCTGTCAATCACATCCGGAAAATTCCAGTAGCAAGGAGGCGTCGCATTTTGGTGGCCGGCGGTGATATCAGACAGGTAGCTGACAAAACAGGAGTATTGTCTGAGTGGAAGGCAACTGAAGCTGAAATGCAAACGCTTGCAGATCGAGCCGATGTTACTTGGCAAGTACTTCAGGACATGGTGTGAGGTATTTTGAAGTTTTTGTTTTCCATCAAAGCCAGGGGTGTCTGTATGGAAACTAGAAGTGGTTTTTCGAATAGATTTGATGCGGTGTCGTCAGGTTAAGCTGCATGTGGCGAAGCGGTGTCATACTGTGACTTGGACGATTTCACTGGTTGTGAAGGATTTTTTTTGTGTTATCGATTTGCAATACTTTCATGATTTTCAGATGATAGGAAGATGTGGAAAGAACCACGGATGCGATAAGTAAAAGATGAAAGAATGTTTCGGTGGGGACCATGTTTGATACGGTGTCGTTTCTGTTTCTTGTTGTTTGCAGACATGGATGCATGTGCATGAGCCGCGACGAGGTGGACACCATTGCTGTGCGGGAGTTTGAAGTACCTGGTGCGAAGCACAAGAGCGATACTTTGTCGTTCCTGCTGGATTGCTTTGGGCAAGTCAAACGTCCTCTGGCACGTGTTCGGAAAGTTCATCGCGCCAGAGGGAAGCAAAGCAGTCAGATGAAGGGTTTTGTCTTGCCTTGCTTCAGTCATCGTGTTCTCAGCATCGTCTTTGATTTTGTTGGCCTGCTGCTTGATGATGATCGAGAAATGACATTGATTGGCAATTCCGATGAACACTTTGCTAAAGCAGCAGCAGTTTTGTCGGTTGGTGGGTCTGTGAGACGTGCATCATACGGTTGGCATCCGGAGCAATTGTCAGCTGCAGAATATGTCGCAGTTGTGTCACGCGAAGTGAGTGCAAATCTCGACTTGATGTCTGAAGCACGAAGAAGGCCACGACCAGCACAGGTGCAACCCAGCGCCGAAGACAATGCAGAAGATTTGGGTCTGAGGGCCGAGTATGTGGAGGTTGACGGCAGTGATGGCAGTGTGGATGCTGATGATTTGGAGCATGTGCCGCTTGTGAAGCCGGATGTCCAATATCAACCGCGGCTGCATGTCGATCAGGGGGATGTATTGACTTTAGCCCATCGGTTGACGGTGAAAACTGGCGGGCCGGGCAAGGTCAGCGCGAGCACGCAGAGGGCAACTGAGTTTGTGAAGCAGTATGCGGAGAAGCATGTCGAAACCCAACGACCCAGGGCATGTCATCGTGAGAATGCAAGTGGTGATGTCCCTATGTCCATGCCGTTGCGACAAGGTGATATTCACATGGGATTGAAACATCAGAGTAATTTGTTGGAAGCTCGCAAGGAGAAAGATGTGCAAGCTGGTGCAGAAAGCGAGGATGAATTCACGACCCACATTTCTAGTCGAGAAATTGAAGCTGGTGTGGCACCTTTTGCACGTGTGTTGACTCTTTCTCCTGCCGAAAAGGCGATGCAGTTGTTGCAGCAGAAATTGCCGGTTGTCACGGATGTTGTGGCCAATGTGGCAGCAGTCGCCTCTGGGTCGGTGTCGAATTTTGCTATTTCTGGTGACCAATACAATGTTGTGATTTTGGCAATTGCACCTTTGCAGCGCCTGTGGGAGAAGGCCAAGGACAAGCAGATGGTGTCTTATTTTGGTGATCCGACTCAAATCGAGAAGCTCCTCGATCTTATCACACCAGTTCCTGGGTTTGAATTTCATACTCTTTGTATTTTTCTTGTTTTGTTTGAGCTGTTAGGACAGTGTTAGCTGAAATCATGGTTTTTGCTTTTACGTGATTTAAAGCTGTGGCAGGATATGGTCAGTCGCATCTTTGTCCATGGCCCGGGCGGAAGCGGCAAGACGTTTATGTTGAACGAAGTGATTCTGCCGGTTTACGAAGAATACTTGCCTGGCATGTCGAGAGGGGTGGCGGCGCAGAATTCTGCGGCTCGGCTTATCGGAGGATCTACCTTCCACCACATGGCCGGTCTAGGCCGGAAGCAAGACCTCCTGTTGAAGAAGCCGACGCGGGATCGCCGAGAGGCGTTGCGCAAGAAATGGCGCCGCGTCGCCCTACTCTTCATCGACGAGATTTCCTTGACACCTCCAAACTTGCTCGCCGTTCTCCACGCCTCGGCTTGTTGGGGTCGATGCGATGTAGATCCCGGACAATTTTTGGATCATGTCTTTGGAGACATTCTTTGTCAGATCTTGGCAGGTGATTTTTTGCAGCTCAATCCGGTCCGGAATCATTCTCTCATGGAAGCATTTGGAATCGACGTGCCAGGAGTCCCACTGTATGAGAAGATGGATCCAGTGCAGCGGCAAAAAAAGCAAGAGCTTGACGAGCACGGATACAGTGTGTTTCGGACATTTTTGAAGCAAACCGTCCTTTTCCGAGGATCTCACCGTTTCAAAAAAGGCGATCCACTGGCTACCCTGTTGGAGCAAATGCGTCAAGTTGGCGGTGTGGCGTTGTCCCAAGCCTTGAAAGATTCAATGTCACGGCAGATTTATCGTCCTTTGGCTGGGGATGCTCGCTTGGCATCGGACTACTGCATGCACGACGACAAAGGAGTGCAGATCGGCCCTACGGGATTTTTTGCCCGTGGCGTGTTCAGTGCTGTGAACTGGGATCAAGTTGCTCGACTTCAACATGTTTGTGCTTATGAGTCTGCACGTGCCAGTTTCGGCCGTTCGGCTGATTGCAACACCCGCCAAGGAAAGCCTAGAATCATATCCCGTGGCTTTCCCATGTATTTGTCGCGATCCTTCAATGCCCAGTACGGCAAGTGCATGCAAGCTGTAGCCTCGAGGATCGTTCCATTTCTGCATTTCCAGGGACAGTTGCTCTATTATGTGCAGGCAGTTGATTTGATCCATCAACGTGAGTTTGGGAATGATGCCAGCATTCTTCGTGACATTTTAAATGTGACCAACATGGCCAGCAAGACTGGCAACCTCATTTCCTTTTTGCCTCTGCACGTGGGTCTTAAAGTTAAAATTACCAAGAAATTGTTGCCGCCTGAAATTGTCCAAGAGTGTCCGTGCGAAGTGATTGGCATTCAGATGCATCCCAATGAGCGCTTTGGCAGTCCTGGTCATGCTCCTGGACAGCAAGTCCCTGATCCCGGACATTCTTGCTGGTCAACTGGGTATGTCCGTTTGGACTATCTGCCCGCGGCAATTGCCGTCCGAGTGGAGGCAGGTCATGGGACATTAATAGTACCGGTTGTTGTTCTGCAGCGTTAGATAAGTTCAAGATACGCATGTAGAGGTAGAGAAGAACGGCATGGATGCTTTCACCTTTGTGTTTGTAGAGCGTGTGGAATCATATGGTGAGGTGTAGACGTGTAAAGTAGATAGTCTAAACTATGGAGTGTCGATCATCACTTTTCATTTTATGGCAGTCAGGTGGCGATGTCCCTGGCTCGTGAGATTGTGGTAGTTTTTTGGGAGTGGAGTGTGGAGTGCAGAGTCGAGCTTGTGAAGTGTATAGTGTTGATTGTGTTGTGTAAGCATGAACACGTTGACTCGACAGGATCGCTTCGACGATTACACCGGACGAACATTGCCGGGCGTTTACTTGCTGGAACCGTCGGAAGACAGCTTCAGCATCAGTCTTCGACGGCGTGGTGAGCTGCATTTGGATGTGACGCGGATCCAGTTCCCGTTAGCACCATTAGCAGCTGGGACCTTCAACAATAGCCAGGGCAAGACGGTTCGAGGACAGGGCCACACCATCGACTGCACTCGTCCATCGTATTTCAGCCGCGATGTGTACATTCAACATCTCTATATGATACTTGGACGCGCCCAATCGCTGCAGTATTCGCTCTTCCGCAACTTCCCAACGATGGAAAACGGCGATGTGGATTGGTCCTTATTTGAAAATGGACCGCCACAGTACATCGCCGATTTCCTCCATCGTCTCGAGGCGGGGAAATCCATGAAAATGCTCACCAGGTGGCGTTGCCCCCGGTGGAGGTCAGGTGGCGCTGGCCCCGGCCGATCTGAAGTTGTCTGACTTGCTGATTTCGTGTGATATATTCCTCGGTGTCTATTTGCAGCACTTCTTGCGAATTCGTGTAATATATTCCCCAAATCTGTTTGATAAAATTACTTTACTTCGTGCGATCCCCACCATGACATTTATACATTTTCTTACTGGCAAATCTTCTGGCATTCTATCTGACATATCTTCTGACATTCTATTTGGCATTCTATCTGGCATATCTTCTGGCATATGATCTGGCATATCTTCTGGCATATCTTCTGGCATTCTATCTGGCAATCTTCTGGCATTCTATCTGGCATATCTTCTGGCACTCTATCTGACATATCTTCTGGCATTCTATCTGGCATATCTTCTGGCATATATTCTGACATATCTTCTGGCATTCTATCTGACATATCTTCTGGCATATATTCTTCTGGCATATCTTCTGGCATATCTTCTGGCATATCTTCTGCATATCTATCTGGCATATCTTCTGGCATATTTTCTGGCATTCTATCTGGCAAATCTATCTGGCATTCTATCTGGCATATCTTCTGGCATATTATCTGGCATTCTATCTGGCATATCTTCTGGCATATATTCTGACATATCTTCTGGCATTCTATCTGGCATTCTATTTGGCATTCTATCTGGCATATCTTCTGGCATATCTTCTGACATTCTTTCTGACATTCTTTCTAACTTTCTTCTGCACATTCTTTGTTCCATATCTTCCTACATGAGGTCCGGCAGGGAACACTTGGCGTGGATACTCGCGGTTGAGGTCCGGCAGGGAACACTGGGCGTGGATGGTCGTGGTTGAGGTCCGGCAGGGAACACTGGGCGTGGATGGTCGTGGTTGAGGTCCGGCAGGGAACACTGGGCGGTGATGGTCGTGGTTGAGGTCCGACAGCGAACACTGTGGATCGCGAGTCGCAGTTGAGCAGGAGGACGAGGAGGACAACGAGAGGAGGAGGAGGAGGAGGCGGAGGAGGAGGAGGAGGCGGCAGGAGGAGGAGGAGGACCAGGCAACTTAGATAAAATCTAACAACCCTCACCTGGCAGGTGGGGAAGAAGATGTTGTTTTCATGTGACGACTGTGTGATGTTGGATTGAGGACTTGTTCTGAAATGTTTGAAATCGGGATGAATTATCGTTTTCATATGACACCTGCATCTTGTGACATTGAGCCAGGAAGTGGCATCGTTCTCGACGGAAACGATTGAAGCTGCTCGCAGTTTTCTTCCAACGTTTCCAAGGTCGACTTCTTTGCCCCGACCGGATGCGAAACATGCAGATGGTACGTTTGTGTATGCGAGAGGTGCTTGGGAATCAGCTGTGCAGCAGTCGGCAAGAAGTGCAGGCCATCGTGGCAAGAAGCGAAAATTTCAGCCCATGCAATGGAAGGAACTTCGACGTGATTTTTGTCTTCGTCTTGGGTGTGAGCAAGTGCCTGAAGTGGCCGATCCGACCAAATTGTTCTTTTGGAATCGTTGCCATTTGCGTGCCTTTGCGGCGGATGCGGGCGGTGGCGGTGATTGCTTTTTCCTGTCCGTTGCTGCCATTTTGATTTTGGCACGTGACTCGATGCCTGCTGTTGTGGATTCACTCGGACTTGCTCCTTGTCGGTCGACATTTCCGAAAGTTGCCTGTGAAAGCTTTTGTCGATTTTGTTGCTGGTTGTGTAGCTCGAGAAAAAGCTGGTGCGTGGATGGATCAATGGTCTATGCTTGCATTACTCCGAAAGTCGCCTTTCGAGTTTTTGGCCACCGTCAATGTTGTCGTGGATGTCCAGGTCCTCGACGATGCTCTGCAGGTTCGCTTTCAGGAAGGAGAGAGCACGGTCACTCGCAGCAAGCGCATCCGTGCGGGTGTGGCCGCAGTGGCAAAGTTGCAGCATGAAGTTGCCTTGCAGCTAGAAACATGTGGCAATCGACACTGGGCGACGGATGTTGACATCGCAGCTTTGTCTGATGAGCTGAACTTGTCTTTCATCATAGCTGGGAATACATGGACAAACATGGCGGCGGCATCTGAAAACCCTGGTGCTGCTACGGTACTGCATGCTTATGTTGGTGTGAGAGAAACGCCGTGTCTGTGGCTGTGCTTATATTACATCGATGAGATGCACTTTCAAGTGCTGCTGTTTGAAAAAGATGGTGATTGTCATTGCTATTTCCCACCGGATGCCTTGCCCCCGACTCTGTTGGAAGCGGTGGCAGCATGCAGATAGAAGCCACGGTGCTGTAATCTGGCAGGTGGCGATATCCCCGCATGTTATAACTCCTGATGAAGTTTGAACTAGCTGTTGAGTTGGGGCCGCCCTGATGCGAATGAGATTTTGTTGAAGTTCACCATGATCCCAGAGGGTGATCAAAGTTTTCTGTCTCACTTTTCGAAACCGTTTCAGGTGGGGTAGCACAGCCAGGCATGCTTACCAATCCTGGCAACATCCGTTGCAACCGCCCAGTGATGTCCGCGACCATTTCAGTGCATCCGACCAGAGCCCTTCGTCTGCATCCGGTACCAGAAGCAACGGAGTTGCGTCCGGTGTGACCAATTCAGTCAGGCGTGCCAGACAAGCCTGGCAACATCCGAGTGTACAAGTCCGGCCGTGTTCGTGTTTCAGGGATGGTAGCATAGCCAGGCATGCCGACCAATCTTGGCAACATCCGTTCCACGAGCACAGTCATGTCCCCGTCCATTTCAGTGCACCTAACCAGAGCCATTCGTCTGCATCCGAGCTCCTTGCATCCGGTAGGACCAACTCAGTTAGGCATGCCAGACAAGCCTGCCAGCATCCGGCCATGTTGAAACATCCGACCAGAAGTAGCATCCGACTCTGTTAGAAGCGGCGGCAGCATGCAGATAGAAGTGACGCTGCTGCGATCTGGCAGGTGGCGATGTCCCCGTGTGAGAAAGATATCAACATTCTGAGAATTTCTCATTATCAGCATGTGTTTGTTTTGAACGAGGTGTGGCTGAGCATCAGGTTGACAATTTCAAACCCCTTCCAACTGCTACTCATAGCTGGGATCCCAAGTCAGGGGATGTGAATGTGGTTGTAGAAAATGGGGTTTTAGTCAGAAGAGAATTGAAAGCAAAGGACTGTATGCCCAACTGCTGCCACTGGAAGAGAACTATATCCAGGAACCCACAGAAGTGCCGAGAATGCGGCACTTGCATGCGTGTGAGGTAGCTTTGGCAAATGGCCTTGATCCGTTTTATGATGGCTTTCAGGGGATCGGATGTCGCCTCGTCTTGCACTTGCAGCCGTGGGCCAAATGGCCATTCCGTTTCATAGCGCATGGGTGGTTTCAAATGCTTTGTGGAACACGAAATATGTTGGTTTTCAGGTTGAACTGATTGAAAGCCCCATTTTGGTCATGAAGAAAATTGCTGGTGATCTTTTTCTTTCCCGTGATCGGTTGTTGTGGCCTCTCAAGAAAATTGAATTCATGATGAGGCTTGAACTAGCTGTTGAGTTGCGGGGCCGCCCTGATGCAAATGAAAGACCAGAGCCACTCGTCTGCATCCGAGACCAATGCATCCGAGGAGCAAAGCTCCCTGCATCCGGTAGGACCTGTACAGAGTGTTGATTTTGGAAAGCACACGAATGCAGCCAAACTGCCACAGGACACTTTGCCTCCTGGAAGCAGCCGCCCATACCACAGCGCAGATTACCAACAATCGATGCATGCAGTATCAAGCCAAAGCCGCTCCAATCAAGTGCAGTCCCACAGACCCACGAACATGCCAGGGGTAAGATTTTTTTTGCCACCGACTGAACCCGCTCTATGTCAGAGTGACACCAAGATGCAGTGCCCCACGCGGATCCCCCCCAACCTTGCCTGTGCCATGCCTCTTCCACGTTTAGGGTGTGGAGGCCCCTCCCTTACCCATGAGAAGGCCACGCATGCCTTGCCGCCGACTTTGTTGGAAGCGGTGGCAGCATGCAGATAGAAGCGATGCTGCTGTAATCTGGCAGGCGGCAATTCTGAGCTGAACAACACATTTTCTGCATCGGCCTTTGCCTTGGTCATTGCAAGGCGGGCGTCGTTTTGTATCGCCAGACTTACACGATGTGTTATTGGAACGGATTGTTTGTTTTTATTGAGAAAGTTGCACTTAGCGACCGTTGCCTCGACGCTTTCCATGCAAGGCCGGGGAACAAGTAAGCTGCACCATTCTGGCGGAGGTCTGGCGGCGATGTCCCCGACCAACTCGATGCGTTGGTTTGCTTCGATCTTCGACGCTTTCCGTGCAAGGCTGGGGAATAAGTAGGCTGCGCCATTCTGGTGGGAGTCTGGCGGCGATGTTCCTGACCTTTGGATTGCCCACCTGTATCCTGTATTCAGTTCTGAATTGTATGAAATAGCTCCACACTCCAAATCTATTTTCGTCGATTGGTCTGACACATATTTTTCAGAGAGGTTGAAACGACCAGCCAGTGTATAATAAGATTTTCGGGGTAAAACATGTGATAACTCTTATGTGCACAGACGAATGGTCTATAAGTTGTATATATATATATATTAATTATATTTTTATATTTACCATACATCCATCAACATCACATATTTATATTTACCATACATCCATCAACATCACCACAACTAGACACTTCCCCTATTGTTACTAGGTCAATCTTAGATGGTTAGTTTAATCCTTTTGTCTTTTGGTATCAATGTAATTATCTATTAACCAGCTCAGAATCATTCATTTGTTGCAGTATATCTGGCTGATTGGCCATGGTTATGCAAACACCCTTTGTTTGATGGTGATATATCCCATTTAATCCATCAATCCACTAATCTAATATAGCTTATTGACATCTGATAACCACCGATGGCATTGTTTTGGCTGGCAGAGCAAAGCTGTCGACGAATACCGCGCCATTGCCTCTCGGGACGTGGTGTAGCGACGTTGGTGTGACATGGAGTTTGCGTTGGTGCCCACTGTGTCTGGCGGCGATGTCCCCGACGGTGCCGACGCCGATCATCCGCCGTTGCTGGGCGGCGAGCTGATTGGCCATGGCGGCGCAGCTCTGCGTCTCTATATGGGCATGACTCCGGGGCAGCATGAGCAGTTCGAGATCATGGGTCAGGTTGAAGCGCCTCTGGTGCGATGTGGCCACTATTGGGCCTTGAAGACCACGGGAGGGGCGGCGGCGGCCAGTGTGGTGCAGGCGCATCCTCAGCTGGCGCTTCGTGATGTGGTGCTGATCCCAGTGACGGTGACACACCTTGGCTTGCTGCGGCTGTTGCAGAGTGGGCACTTGTATTGTGCCGATGCGACGCAGTGGCGCCTCTACGGAGCTCTGCGCAGGCCGAGCCCGCGAAATGATGGTGTGCATGTGTACTACAAGGTGCATCCAAGTACGCAGCTGATGTGAGAGCGGGCAGCGGGTGCGACCAGGTGGCACTGTCCCCGGTTACAGTCAGGCAGCATGTGTCGTGGAAGAAAAAAATACAAGTAGTCAAGAAGTAGCCAAGCAATAATCGGGTTCGCCAACTGCAGCTGGCCGGGAGGTGATGAGCGCTGCCAGCCGCTGTCTGGCGCTGGGAGTGATGATGTCGTTTCCGAGGCAGTGGTTGTTGTGGTGTTGTTGAGCGTAAAGCATCAGCATACCATTCTGGTAGAAGTCTGGCGGCGATGTCCCCGACCAACTTGAATATTCAACGTGTCGCCGATACTTTTGGTTTGCCAACCCTTCCATTTTATCTTTATGTTTCGACGCATATGATTGTCAATATGATCCTATAAGGTTCTTCCTTATAACGTTCTTCCTTATGTATATAATAAAAGATGCTTCATGTGTGATATATTCGCATCGCCTGGCTTGCATGTCCTGGAAGGCGATGATTGCCGCGCGCCGCTGCGTTGCGACGCTAGTGATGCTGTCGCGGAGAGAAAACAGAATAAGAGCAATGACGGTGTTCCATTGCTCTACAATACATGTGAGCATTAACACTTTAATCTCTTGTTCACAATTGACACTTTAACATCGTTACCTTCAACATATGTGTGAGCATTCGGGTTCGTGGGCTTCATCTTGTTAATCTATCATCTTTAGAAAACACCAGTGTTTGCAGGTTCTACATCCGCCCCATTCTCGGTGAATACCCCACACCTTTACCGGTGTTTCATCACCATGGTGTAGGCCCGCAGCTACAGCGCTTCGAGGCCTGGTTACCGTTGGGTTTTAGGGCTTCAGATGATATATTAGATACCCAAAAACCAGTAAGGATACCCCGTTAACATGTATGCTCGCCATGTAGATAGGTTTCCATCTTTGTTCAAACCGCAACCTTCTGGTTGTCTAGCGCTTAAACTAGACTTTAGTATTGAACTCTATTACCTCACTTTGCCAGGCAGAACGAAGCCCTCCACGCCGGGGGAAGTCTTTCAGACATATAGATCATTTGGATTCATTTGCGCCATAAAAAGCACACACTGTTGGACCCAATGATACAGAGTTGCTACCAATATTTAATCCAACTATATAAATTGTATTCCAATGACAACCAGAAGTAGATTTTTGACCCACCAGAATCTGGTACCAGGGGTGTTGAGGGTGACCAACTAGACCACTCAGTTTATCGGTTAGAGATGGTTAGAGTATATGATCAAAATCCAGAATTCTTAGTTGTGAAATCACACGAATCCTAAGGGTGTTATACAGTTTACGACCATACATTCCTTGACTTGCCAGTTTGTACAAACCATTTTGGTTGTTACCGACTTATTTTGGCTCAAGCACTGTTAAAAGGGCGCTGCCTTGTGCTTGGGTGCATCTTGACTAGTTCCCACGTAAGGCTGTATCGTGGTTGAACTAACTGGTTAACAGCCTCAGCTTCACATAAGCTAATTCCATAAACTTGTGGTCCCCAAAGCTTGAGCCCCTTTGGTTGCCACACCCCCACCGCCTGTGGCACTAACTTTTCTAATAGACCCACAATCGAGTTGCAAAGGGTCTAGGATTGTTCGTCCCACAGACGTGTTAATCAGACCGGTCCAGGTCTCGCCAAGTGAAGAAAAGCCTAAGCTTCTCTGCGAAGGATTGCTTGGTGCTGGGCAGGGAGTTGCGATCCAGTGCAACACTGCCATTGGATAGGATCCGAATTCCATAACCCTAACTTCAATAGAGGTAGCTCCTTGTAATTGTGTGTTCGCACGTTCAAGTGAGTGATATATTCCGGGGTGTTTGCGATCCACTGCAACACCGGACCAAATTAGACCAATCCCATACTAGTTTGCTTGGTAGGTTAGACAACCAGTGCTCCTCGGACTTTCCTTAGGAATCTTTGAGTGTAGTCCCAAGCATAAAGAGGAGAAAATCCATAACGTCCAAGAAAGGTGGAACAAGTGCTTCATTTGTGCATATCAGGCTCAAAGAGTTCAACTCATTTGACCGCACCTGTTCCATATCGCCATTGACTAGTGCTCGGTGCCCGTTGATGCAAAGGGATCGCACTCCTAGAAAGGGTGCGCAACTTGTCAGCCGTTTCGAGAAAGTTCGCAGAGAAAAGAGAGGCGGAAAAGTGTTCAAGCGCAGGTACAAGAGTATTTGCCTGCAGGTGCTTGAGTACTTCATGGGCCTTCTCGAGTTCGTGGTGTACCACGACCAGTTTGATCCTCGTGACAGGAGGAATCAGATTGTTCTCAGGCGCCTTCGACAGGCTGAGGAGCAGCATCAACGGTGCAAGCGTGATATCCTGCCATTGAGGGATAGGCCTTTGCTGCCCAGACTGCCTCGACATCCATATCAGCCGTTTTTTGAAGAGGTTCAGACCGATTCAGAATTTGCAGAGACTGTTTGGATTTCGTCCGAATCGGAAGGGGAAGACGTTCCATCGGGTATTTGGGCAGACCCAGCTTCGACTGCTCGTTCGTCATCGGCTAGTCTTGGAGCTGTATCAAAGGCCAGACCTGCCATTAGACCAGCTGTGCCCAAAGCCAATCCTGTGGTACTTAGACCAGCTGTGCCTAAAGCCAACCCTGTGGCACATCAACCAGTTGTGCCTAAAGCCAATCCTGTGGTACATCGATCAGTTGTGCCTAAAGCCAATCCTGTGGTACTTCGACCGTCAACAGCAGCGGCATCAGGGTCATCGGCGTCATCAGGGTCAACAGGCCGTGGAAGAACCACTCCACGACCAGTGTGGGAGGCTTGGGATCAGGCTTTTGCTGGAACTGTGATCACACCATCGGAGCCAAGAGTGAAGTTCAGTGGACAGGTAATTGTGAGTTTGGACTGGCATCAAGTTTTGGACATCAAGCGTCATTCTCGAGGAACTGACCGTCCATCGCCTCCATACACATTGTTACCTGAGTACGAGCAGCTCATTCGAGGTTTGAAAGATCGTGGTGTGGCAGTTCTGGTTTGCTCTTACACCTGTAGTCCAGTGTACCGAGATCAAGTCCAGAGCCTGTCGTGGAAGTATCCAGATTTGTTTAACCACGTCATTACCACCGAGAGTCGTGGTCGTGAAGGTGGGAAACTGTCAGCACTTCAGACAATCACGCATTTCGGCTCTTGCCACGTGGTGCATTTCGACGATTCAGACGAGGTGTTAGACGAGCTGGAACGGTATCGGGAGTATCGTGGTTGGCCGGTTGGAAATCCGGTTGGAATCACTGCTGTAGGGATCAAAGTGCCCCGCAAGCCACAGTGCCAAGGACCTCGATATTTCAAGAATCTTGGTGACGCACTGGCTCAGTTGGACACGGATCACCTCAGTAGACGACTGGCAGAGTTCATCCTTACCCGACGCACAGTCTGATCTCGTGGAGAGTTGCGATCCAGTGCAACGCCACGTTGAGGGGTGAGTTTCTTGGACCTTCTGCCGAAGGTGAAAAAGAAAGGCCAGGGATTTACCTCGAACCAAGAAGAAGAAATTCAAAAAAAAAACACTAAACCTTAGCGGTACCAAAACGGAAGCTCAAAAACTCTAAAGTGTTTGTCTTTTTGGTGAACCCCAAGTTATTTGGAGTGCAATTTTTGCCAGCGTTCTCATTTGACAATGCCGCCAGTATCATCAGTATTGGGTTCAATGGAGCCTTCAGCCAATGACTCAACGGAATCATCTCTTCAAATATCTAGCAGTTCGCCGGATGGAATTCCATCTAGGGCATTGCAGGTACAAGTAGCATCAGCAATTCAATCGGAATCCAGTGCTAGTTCACAAACTCCGAGTCATGCTGAGCCACTTAGAAGGAACCGTTCCAGGTCAAGGGATAGTCCATATGAAGGGGGTTCCCAGCAGCTTGTCTCGTCCAGGAGTCAAAGTGGAAGCCGTGCAGAATCGCCATTGTCCAGTCATCGAGGCCCAGGTTCATTGACAGCCTTGGAAGATAGACAGGGTAGTGGGGGAGGATTGCCACCAACTGGTCAACCCGTAACACTTGTAAGACAACATGATCAAAGATCGGTTATTCGTAACAGGCATCAGCATGTGCAGGCACAGGACCAAAGGTCAGTTCATCAACATGTGCACCAACATGCTTATGATCAAAGATCGATGCAAGTTCAAGTAGGGATGGATCCGGTAGCAGTTATCCAACATGTCCAGGGAGTTGAAAGACATGCTCATGCGGCCATCCATGAAGCTCGCTCGGAAGTGACTAGTACCCAAAGGTTGGCTGATCAGGCTGTTCAGAACATTGTCCAAGAGGCAAGAACCCACGTTTCGGAAGTCCAAGCTCAGGCACAGGTTCAGGTTCAGTCAGTTGAGACCAGAGCCCAAGCCATTGTGAGTGACATGGAAACAAATTATCAAAGGGAAATTGCTCAAATTCAAGACATTGCTCAAAGAGCATATGAGGATTCGCAACATCGATTGTCGCAAATGGAGGATCGCAATCGTGAACTTCTTGCAATCATTGAATCACAATCCCAAGCGCTGGAGTCACAAAGGGACGAACAGCGAAATCTCATGAACCAAGTGGGATCCCTTCAGAGTGAAATCACCATGCTTAGGCATTCGTCGGCCCAGTATGATGTACCGATTCAAGACCAAAATGGCACGGTTGATGTTTCAGGGTTGATGCAAATGATGAATTCACTCAAGGATGAAATCAAAGTATTGAGGGGTAAACATCCAAGTAAGAAGAAACATGAGAGCCATGTTGATAGCAGGGTTGCAGTGCCACCAGAGCCGGCTCAATCGGCTTGTGCAGGATATCCGCCATCTCAGGAACCTAGTCCAGCACATTCGATGCATTCGCGTCATTCGAAAGAGCCCCAAAAGCCAAATGCTGCACCACAGATGTTTTCGCTTTCAACATATAGTTACTTGGGGAATGCTTCAACAATTGAATTGCCAGGAAGTTCAACCCAAAAGGGACTCGATCCGCCACCTGATGACTCATCCTCGTCATCTTCATCGACCAGTGATCGGCATGGAGGTGGAGGGGGATCACCTGATCGTGGAAGGGGATCACCTCCGAATGACAGTCCAGCATCGTCCGGACTTGGGAGAGTGAGAGGAGATCGAATCAATCCTTCAATTGGTGTAGGGTCAGCGGTAATCTTTGATGAGTCAGTGATTTATAAAGCAAAGGATTTGAGTTTGATCAAAATAGAAACCATTCCAGTTGATGCAGCTCAATATCGTGGATGGAAGAACGCTTTCCTGACAAAGGCATCATCCATTGACAAAACAGGACAGAGCCAGATCCTTCAGTGGTTGCTGCAGGCGTTTTCTCCAGACGTAACGAGAGAAATGTTGATTCTGACGTCAGCTGAAATGCCAAGATTGGATGCTCATCTTGCAAGTGTTTTGATGGAGGCCAAACACCTCAAAGGGGAGTTAAATTGGGCTTACAATTTCAAGCTTACACAGAATCTGAGCAGATGAGAGGGAGGGCTCCTTTGGGAAGAGTGTTGTTGAACATGATTGCAAGACGCTTTTTCCTTGATCAAAGTCGTGGTGCCAATCTCACTCAGCAAAGTTTGCTTGAACTTGAAGTCACTCAATATACACCTGAAGGACTGAGTAGCTTTGTTGATCGGGTAGAGTATGTGCTGAGTTCGATTCCACCGGAGTTGCAGCCATCAGAAATGACTCGTTACACTTGGCTATACTCACGTATGCGTAAGGTAAGAGTGATGCAAAGACACATTGACAAGATCCGTGATTCCAGAGTCGGTTCTCACTGTCGTACCTATGACTGGCTTTTCGGAAAGCTCAAGACGTGCATCAATGAGATGAAGGAAGACCAGAATGAAGAGGCAGTGCGCAGTTCGCTTCAGAAACGACTCAAAGACAAGGACAAGGACAACAAGCCAAAGCCAAAGGCCGCGGCTGCAACGACAAAGTCGGAAGGTACACAAGAGGAGTCCAAAGGACTTCCAAACCCGAAGGCCAAGGCAAAGCCAAAAGCCACTCAGCCTAATCCAAAGGAGAAAGGTTCTGGGGAAAAGGGTAAGGGTAAGAAGGAGAATAAAGGCAAAGGTCCGGGTCAAGGAGAGGAGACAAAGTCAAATCCCAAGCCAAAGGCTGATCCGAAGCCAGACAAAGCACGTGTAGATTGTCTGTTCTGGGGAAAGGGTTCATGCAACCGTGGTGATGCATGTCCATTTTACCATGACCCAGCCAAGAAGGCGGCGGCAAAGCCAAAACCTTCGCCTTCGCAGCCCTCTGCATCAACCGCCAAAGCTGCTGTCGCGACCATAGCTTCGGTTGGAAATCTTGCATCATCGAGTGCGTGTTCCGTTGCATCCAAAGGGTCAACATCTTCCATGGGAAAATCCTTGATTGGAAGGTTCATGCAGTTCGTTGCCACTTGTGTATCAATGCTCACTGGTGCCCATACGCCGCAGGGGTTTGCCTCCGTGGCAACACTGTCGGCAGCACCAGCCGTTGTCCATCACCATAATCATGGAATTGCAATGAGTGCCAAAGCAGCTGATCAGTATTCACTTGAATGGATTGCAGACTCAGGGGCAGGCCGTGATCTCACATCGCATCGTGCTTTGATTGAGCAGGGTGTTCCGAATGCTGTGATTCAGAAACAAACTCAATCCGTAAATCCAATCAAATTTGAAACTGGAAATGGCACGGTAGTGAGTGATTCTTGCGTTGAAATGCCTGGAAACGTTTTTGGAAAAGCTCATTTTCAGGTTATGGACGATTGCCCCATGGTTCGATCACTTGGTAAACTTGTGGAGCAGGGTCATCCCTTCATTTGGTGCCCAGGTGAATTGCCTTTCTTTGGAAAGAGTGCAGACTCCATTCAATTGACACACAACTCGGATATCATTTGTGCACAGTGAGTAGAGGATAGTGTTCCCATCTTCACTGAGACATTCAACATGTCGTCAGCATACGCATTGCCAGGTGCCGCAGGAGAAGATGTTGAGCACTCCGCTCCAGCCGTGATTCCAGAAGCTCGAGAAGAACGTGTCAGGGAAGAGGGGGGTTCATCCGATGCAGATTCTGAAGGGGAGATGCCAGTAGATCGGTTGAGACGCCTCGTAGCTGAAGCTAATTCTTTAGAGCATAAGTTGTGTCATTATCCAAAGAATCCTCATTGTCCAGTGTGCCAAAGATCGAGAATGTACAGAAAGAAAGTTCGCAGGTTCAGACATGATGCACTCACAGATCGTGGCATGTTACCAGTGGTAATCCAATTTGGAGAAAGGATCGCAACAGACTTCGTGATCGTTCAGAAGCTGAGTTCAGGCAAAGAACATGTGGTCCAGGTCGTACGTGATGAGTTTTCGGGATGGATCAGGGCATATCCTTTGAACAAGCGAGACACCTCATCCGTGGTAGGCAACATACTGTCGTTTCTCGGGCCATCATACGACCAACCCTCCATAATGGTAAAATCCGACCAAGCCATTGAAGTCAGAGCAGCGTGCAAGCAACTTGGATGCCATTTTGAAGGCACCCTTGAGAATAGGTTTCCACACAATAGTGTCCTTGAACGGGACATCAGAACCGTGCAAGAAATTGCCAGGGCTTGTCATTTGCAAGCTGGATTCGATCTTGTAGGCGGTTTGTGGATCCATTCAGTTGACTATGCAGCCACCATGCTCACAGCATTTCAATGTGCGTCCGGAAAAGACCAAACAAGACATCAGCTTGCTACAGGTAAAGAGTTTTCTGGTAGAAAGTTGCTTCTAGGACAGCTTGTGCACTACCACGTGCCGGCAGCTCAGAGAGGCAAATTTGATCCATCCTCGAAGCCTGGTTTGTTTGCTGGTTGGCGATATGACGCAGGTCCGTTGTCACACAAAGATGTGTACTATGTCCTGGATTATGGTAAGTTGAAAACAAGAGAGGCAGGTATGCTAATGCAATCTCGGTGCCTGCTGAGGAACTCTATGTTGAGGAGAAAGAGCCTTTGCTTCCTTTGAAGCGTGCAGCGGATCTGGCATTGGCCAACTTCAGTGAAGCAACATTGGATGACATTCCGCCTCTTGACATACCTTTTTCAGACGTAGCCATCGAAGGAAAAGTAAAGAGAAGTGAGTACATCACCCTTGATCGCATCATGCGCTTCGGAGCAACAGAGGGTTGTCGTGCGTGTAGGTTTGAATCAACTTATAGTAAGCACACTCCCATTTGCCGTGCGCGATTCAATGGACTAATCAGGGCAGATCGCATTGCATCATCGAGAGCAGATGGGTCAAACACTCCAGTTCCAGTGACGCCAGCACCCGAAACACCAGCCCCAGAGATTGTTGAAGAATTTGCAGGTGTTCCAGAAGAGGAGCTTCCGTTCAATGCTGGAATTGCCCCGGATCGTGCGGCCATTGTGAAAGTCCTTGAAATAGATGATGTGTTTGTTGAAACTTGTAGGATGAGAAATCGATTCCGAAGGTTACACCATCAAAAAGGGGAAAATGTGTTGTTTGAATTTGCATGTTCAAATGACTCCGTGTTGGGTAAAGTTGCAGAATCAATCAATGTAGATTGTATCCGTTTGAGTAGGGATGTGCTGGATCTGACTGACCCAGAGCACCTTTCCCAAGCGTTGGGACAAGTCGACGCACTGCCAGGTTCAGATACTTGGGTGTCCATTGTGTGTACGTACCATAGCCCACTGCAACATCTCAATGAGTACCTTCATGGGGAAAAAATACAAACGAAAGTTGAAACAAAATCGAAAACAATCCATCAAGCTGTTGCGTAGTGCGCAAAAGTTCATTGCCAAGGTTTTGAGTCACGGTGGTCGTGCAGCCTTTGAATTACCAGCAGAGAATGAACTGTGGAAAGACCCAGAATGGATGAAGTTTGAAGCAGATCATTCAATGAAACGTGTGTTCTTTAACGGTTGTTCTTTTAACCTTCGTGGAAAGGGGGGTGAATTAATAAAGAAGCCGTGGGCTGTCAGCACTTCTGACATGCGACTCATACAAATCCTTGACCAGCATAAGTGTTCAGGTGATCACCAGCATGAACCAGCAATGGGTGGCAATGCAGCACACACAGCATACTACACACCAGAAATGGCATCAAAGATTCTCGAGGCCCTTTATCCGAATAAGTTTTACAGTTCCGTTCCATCAGTTCAGCATGGTTCAGCCTTTGTCACTTTGAACCTCAGCCGAAGCCAGTGGTTGAATGATGAGAGAGGGGTCCAAGCTGTACAGAAAGAAGCAGATGGCCTCAGAGCCAACGAAACTTGGAACGACGAAACGGTCGATACCCTTCAGAACTGGAAGACTTGGGCCCGGAATTCCAACATCAAGATTCATGTCGCGGACCTTTTAACCCTTTGCGGAATAAAGCACTTCGAGTTGGGACCTTCGCAATGGAAATATAAGGGCCGTGTCGTTTATAGAGGCGACAGAATCAGAGACACAGATGGAAATGTAATTCTGTTCCGAGAAACAGCAACAAGTCCCACAGCGATAATCGCACTACAAATAGCCCTTTGGTACGGCTTGCTAGCCGATCACATTGTGACATGTAGTGACGCAGTTCAGGCATTTCTTCAGACATGGTTTGACAAGAACGATTGGACGCTTGTCATCCTGCCAGTTGAACTTTGGAAACCTGAATGGAAAGCTCGCTTTGGTGAATCCGCAAAGTTGGCAGTTCGGTTGCAGAAAAGCCTGTACGGCCACCCCATGGCCGGAAAGTGGTGGCAGCAGTTCCTCAACTCTTGCATTGTTTCTATAGGTGGGATAGAACTCCAAGAACATCCAAGTAATTTTGTGTTTCGTTGGAATCCCAGTAAACATGGCGGAGATGTAGATCATGAATATGTTTTGCTTCTCAATGTTTACGTGGATGATTTAACACTAAGTGGACATCGATGTTGCCATGAGTCATTTTGGAGAACCTTGTCTTCAAAGGTGAAACTGGATCCATTTCAAGAGATCAACACAGAAGGTCTCTTGATCTTGGGACGCAGACACTTCATTGAGAGAAGTCCATCTACCTCAAAGATCACATTCGACATGCGTACTTATGTTGATCAGGTTGTGAAGACGTACTGTGAGCTTACTGGAACAGAAGTCACAGCTTTGAAGAAGGTCAGCACTCCAAGTTATCCAGAGAACTCCATGACAGATGAAGAGTTGAACCAACAAGGACAACTCAGCGGTTCAGCAGCCAGAGTTCTGATGAGAATCCTTTGGCTCTCCAGACTCGCTCGCCCAGATGTGAGTTTCATTGTGGGTCGTTTGGCAACACGCGTCACACAGTGGTCGAAATTCGAAGACAGACAACTGTACAGATGCATTTGTTATCTTCACCACAGTCGAGACAAAGTTTTGGTAGGACAAATCGACCATGCACACGAACAAGAAGCATCAATCGAGGTGTTTACAGACAGTGACTTTGCCAGCTGTCCGTTCAGTGCTAAAAGCACGTCCGGAATCATGATAGTGATCAAGACAGGTCAGTTGTCGCTTCCGATTTACTGGAGCAGTCGAAAACAGACAAGTGTAGCTCGTAGCACGCCGGAGGCCGAGCTGATCGCTATGTCGTCTGCCATGTTCACGGAAGTCATCAACGTACAAACCATGCTGCAACAACTATTGGAACGACCTATCCAAGTTAACTATCGTCAAGACAATCAAGCAGTAGTCGACATCGTCACTTCTGGTTACTCGGCCAAACTTCGCCATGCACCCAGAGTTCACCGTGTGAACGTAAGTTCAGTAAATGAGGTGCTTTCAGAAGGGTTTCTGCATTCAATTTGGTATACCCATACTGCAGAGCAGATTGCAAATGGCTTGACCAAAGTCATTTCTCCAGCCGAGTGGCCTTCAATGCTTCATCAATTGTGCATCCAAGACTTTGACGTAGATACAGAATCGTAGTTTCATTTGTTGTATAGCAACTTGCTTACAACTTGGAATTGCATCCAGGTCAGGAATGTTGCCCGAGGGGGGAGTTGTGAAATCACACGAATCCTAAGGGTGTTATACAGTTTACGACCATACATTCCTTGACTTGCCAGTTTGTGCAAACCATTTTGGTTGTTACCGACTTATTTTGGCTCAAGCACTGTTAAAAGGGCGCTGCCTTGTGCTTGGGTGCATCTTGACTAGTTCCCACGTAAGGCTGTATCGTGGTTGAACTAACTTTCTTTTGACTATTGACTATCCATGACTATATTCTGTTCAAACCGCCTATACAGTAAATAGGTTCAAAGCCTGGTGATAAATGGGCGAAGTAGGGTAAGTAGAGTCAGTCAGGCTATATCATCAACCCATGGATATCAAAAACATATTGACAAGACATTATTATCAAGTGTTTCTCATCATTTGCGCTCTGGTGATTTAAGGTAGCTATGGAAAATGACTCATTTATAGATGATTTATGGGGGTTTACCTGTCAAACAATTGTGATTTCCATAGCTAGGCAAGATAACCAGAGGGTACTATCGCCATTTTGTCCTCCCAATTCCTGGCTCATCCCCATGACTGAGTTTTTTCATCCCAGGCAGCCCGAAGAGGCTTGGGGCAGCGGGGTAGCGGCGGCTGGCTAGGTCGATTTCACGATTTCAGGTGGAGGGTGATTCATTGGTAATGCATTGGCCTTAGTAACTATATAAATGGATTCTCCCATTTATAACTGGGTAAATTTTCATTTGATGATGCCCTGGATGCTAATCCCACATCTACTAGGTCCTAATTGGATTTTCCTCCACAAGCCCTAACCAACTACGATCAGGAGCCAGGCGCCAACGAGGAAGCGGAGTGCAAGGTGCACAGTGGGTGCGGCAGGTTTTCCAAGGGGGTTGGGCCTGTTTCGGCCTCACTGTAAAAACAAACATGTATTGAGTTGTTTGGTGATGATTCAACTTCCAAGGAACACGCCTCTATGATTGTACGGTGGTTGATCCAAAGGTTCTCGTAAAGAATAATGGTGTATTAACCACCATATATATATAATTATAGATGTATGTATATATATATATATATCTAGGGGTTGCCCATGGCATTTTCATTGATTCCACAGCTTCAGGTTCACTCCAACTACCAGGACTCGGCAGAACCCAACATTCTGATCAATTTAATTGGCTTTGTCCAATTACCCATTTATCACCCAGAGAATTTGACAGTATGAATTATAGTAATCAAACAAATATAGTAATCAACTGGCTTTATTACCCATTTATCAACCAAATGTATGATATTTATATGAACATTTTGGGTTGATAAGCATCTCTGTTTGGTATGTCCCGTGGCAGGCCACGTCCTCCTCGCCGTGCATGCCTTTGGACGACGTGGGGGAGATTGCAGACGTCTTGGAGGATGGACTTGAAGGGGTGGAAGATCATGCTCCAGCCCCATGAAAGCTAGGTCAATCTTAGATGGGTAGTTTTATCCTTTAGTCACTTTAGTCTTTTGATATCAATGGGATTATCTACACCATGAAAGATAAACAGTGTTCAAAAGCAAGCATAACAGAATGGCAGAGGGTTTTGAACAGTGCACAAGTAATGCGATGAACATCCAATTGGGGATGGGGATGGCTATCTACTACCTATTCATGTTCAAATTTATTCAAATTTGGGATGTTTCATTATTGGGTTTACCACAGTATTCTCATACAGAACAAGTGACGTATCTTCAAGAACTATGCCTTTGCCAATCTGTTTGGGATGTGAACAGGAGTACGTGCTGAGGACCCTTGGGAAACAAACATACAGCACATTTCTATAGATTCTTTACCTGCATGAATCATCTAAGCCATCAAAACCATAGATTGGTTTAAATCTTAACAGGAAACCATAGATCTTCCCCTTGAATTATGGGGAAGAACCATGGTTTCCTGCGAATTTTCCCTTAAACCAATCCATGGATCAAAGTTTCAGGTGACTCCTCCCATGGCTTTCCCAGGCCGCACGACCCTTGGAGCCCTCGGACGCCCCGGCCCCATCCACAGCGTCCGCGGCCGACGAACACGAGGCGGTACCGAAGGCGGTAGAGGCGGCGGTGGAGGAGTGCCGGGGGGAGGTCTTGGGCAGGGGGTGAGGGGTAGCCGGGTAGCATCAACCAACATAAGTAGGTTTTATTGTGAAAAAATTGGGATTGTATTATAGTATAATACGGCAAGACCCTATGGCTTGCCCCGAAGGTTAGAACGGTGTTCAAACCTTATCCTGCGAGATGCTCAAATACCTGCGCAGGGCCAGTGTTTCGGCACTTCCAAGACAACGAACCCTAAACCCTAAATTCTAAACCCTAAAGCCCTAAACCCTAAAACCCTAGAACCCTAAACCCTAAAACCCCAAACCCTGAAAACTTTGAATCCTAAACCAGAAAACACTGCATATACTCAGTATTTTCTACAATATCTCTCGTCATTTTCGACAGCAGGACATCCTCAATGTTGCAGTCCGGGCAAAACACGGGGCGTATAGGTAGAGTTACATTGCTTAAGCACCGTAAACCCAAGTGATAACAGGATTAAGAGGGTTGCTCAATAGGTATAATATAATTATATAAATGATTATCCTAGAATGCGGGGATATGGATGATTTCGTTGGGGTGTTCTTTGCATTTTATTCCCTGGGATTTTTCAGGGTTTTTGGTCTTTGGAAATTACTCTTAGACACAGGTGTGGATTGGGAGGTGTGGGTTTGGATGGTCTGGACACAGATGCAGAGCCAGCATAGGTGAAAGCACATGGGCCGTTTGCGGAAACACTTGTCAGAGAGTAAGCTTCATCTACACCATTCTACACCACAAGTTTAGCCGTCATCACAAGAGTCATTTGCGGGGTTCTGAAGTTCAACTTTGACCTGAGCAAGACAACCAAAGTTTACCCAACAGAAGAATGAACTGCATGTGAAATAATAGGTCGAATTTTTAATATTCAATCAATTTCAATGATTCACCTTTCATGTCAAGTCTTTTCTTATAGCGCATTTAGATATTTTTTAATGATCCTTCAAGTCAAGCCCCGAAGACACCTGGCGCTTTCCCAAAGGCGCCCCCGGGTCCCGGGTCCTCCGCTGCGCATCGCTTGGTGCGTTCAGGAGACGGCTGCTCCAGCTGACCCGGCTGCTGACGATGCCGCGGCGGAAGGCACGACGCGATGGGAATGGGTTGTTCTTGTTATTTTTTGATTGATTCTTTGGTTTTCTTTTTTGTGGGAATTTCGATGGTTTCGATTTTGACTAATTATATTATATATACGTATATGTATATATATATATATGATGATGATATTTATACACACACACAAAAACGTTATTCCAACATTTTATTGACTTTTTTTGGCACATTTGGATGTTCTGTTTTGCTTGATGATTGAAGATAGAGTCCTGGTTGGGCTGTGAACAGTTTGTCCTTCTTGGGATATATTTGGTTTTGATAGATCCCCAGCTATGGGGCCAGGCCAAAACCTATGACTTTCCTAAATGAATGGGTGGCTGAACATCCACAAGATATCACAAGATCACAACCACCATCATCCAACTATTGATGTTCACCAGGCCAGGTGTTTGAGTCATATCCATATTTCAGAATTTTCAGAATTTCGTTGATGAACCATTCAATTTGGAAATTTGGCTCCACCCTTTTTTGACCCCCAACCCCTCTGCCCCGGTCCTCCATGGAGGCGACTATCCGCGGCTCTTCCACATCTCGGCACTGGATCTGGGTGGCTCGGAGCAGGGGGATGGAATAAGGAGGGGATGCTCTGTGATCGTTGAAGCTGGCAATTTTGGAAGTCCCTGAAAAAACATGAAAAAAACGACATTCACCAACCATACGGAATATCTATTGCACATGGTGGGAGTTCCCAGTTTCTATCTGGTTGTTTAGATATGTCTTCAAGGTTGTTCACCAAAGCATTATGGCTCTATACACAAAGAAGTGCGAGTTCGGACGTTGATCAGAGATGCGGTGGTGCACGCTGGGAGTGCAATGGAGGCGTTTCAGCCAGTTGGCACCCAGATCGCCACCACTTTGGTGGCAACAGGGATGGCCAAGGCAACGTGCCGGCAGTGTGGCAGAGGCCGAGTTACTGGCGCCTTTGGGGGAGCTGCTGATGCCCGGCATGCCGGTGAGGGAGATGTTTCGGAGCTTCAAATCGCCAGCAGGGTGGGGAGGGAACTATTTGGAGCCGGATTTGACGGCTTATGGTCTGCTGAAAGATCAGAATGCAGCGCTTTTTGTAGAGTACGATGGGTACTATCGGCATGCGACAAAGGAAGGCATGGACAAGGATTTGCTGAAGAACGCGGCCCTGCTGGAATTTGCGCCTGTAGGCTCGTTTGTAGTCCGAATCGGCCATAAGGGCAGAAGTCGACTAGATGGACAGGTTCTGTGGGTAAACGTTAATTCTTGGCGCCCGAGGGATAGCCTGTCGCTCAAAAGGTCTTTGCAGACTGCTTTAGAAGAGACCGTGCACAGACTTCGACATGCGTTGCATCCGAATATGTACAGATGTTTGGAAGAACGCTTTTGGATAGAGCAGCCGATGCTGATCTCCCAATCTGCGCTGGACTTTCGTGAAGCAGCTCTAGTCAAGGGAAAAGGCAACACAGCAAAAGAGGTTTCAAACCATTTGCACGCTAATGGGTTTGGACCTGCAGACATTGACCGGTTGCAAGAACGAGCGCTGGTGGGAAGGGTATCCATCGAACGGACTCTGCGCCCTCTCCTGCGGTGGTTGACGGACTTGGGGCTGACAAAGAGCCAAATTGCGAAGGCAATTGCCACTTATCCTCAAATTCTCGGGTGCAGCCTGGAGCATAACTTGAAACCCACCATGCAGTGGTTCTTGGACTTGGGGCTGACTCAGAGTCAAGTTGCAAAGGCAGTGACTACTTTTCCTCACATGCTTGGGTACAGCCTCGAGCACAACTTGAAACCCACCGTGGAATGCTTCTTGGACTTGGGGCTGAGTAAGGATCAAATTGTGAAGGTAGTGGCCACTTTCCCTCAAATACTTGGCCTCAGCCTCAAGCATAACTTGAAACCCACCGTGAAATGGTTCTTGGACTTGGGGCTGACTAAAGATCAAATTGTGAAGGTAGTGGCCACTTCCCCTCAAATACTTTGCCTCAGCCTCGAGCATAACTTGAAACCCACTGTGAATTGGTTTTTGCACTTGGGACTGACGGAGCGCCAACTTGCAAAGGCAATGGCAGACTTTCCTTCAATTCTCGGCCTAAGCATTGATAATCTTACTTGCAAGGCCAAGCTTTTGGAACTGTTTTACACGTCCGCAGGCATTGTGCAGCTAATCGCAAAGTTTCCCCGCATTCTTTCGTTTAGCCAGCAGCGGCTGCAGGATCGTTTGCGCGTTCTGTCAGAGCAGGGCAGTCTTGCGAAAGTGACCAGCGCCATGGTTCTGACAGACGAAGAATTTCACAAACGGTTCTTGGCTCAGAAAAGGTGCGACCGGTGCGACCTCTGATTCCCTGCATGGTGCAAGGGGGAAGATTGGCCAATGGCATCTGGCACTATTAGAGACGCTTCACCCCTATGAATCCTGCAACAAATGTGGGACCCAATGGACCACCAAAGTAGATCCACAAATTTTCAAGACGCACCCATCTCAAACGGCCGATTCCCATTGAATTCCTATCAACATATATTCAGATTCAGAGAATAGTCCATTGAAATCTCCCCCATTTGATCCATCAATTTTTCTTCCCAACTTTCCATATATACCTATATTCCAACTTTCCAATTTTCATCAATTTTCCAACTTTCCACCTATTCCCCCAAAATCCCATCCAATGAACATATTTTAGTCATTTTAAATCATTCCACATGGTAAAATGAATTCCCCATAAAATCACCCCCCACCCCAAATCAGAGGTGATGACGCCGCGGACGAGCCAAGCGGCGCGGTCACGGATCGCACCGTGCTGGAGGGTGCCGTGGCTTCCGTGGGACGAGGGGACGAGGGCATGGCATGGGGGGAGGCTGTGGAAACTTAGGGGATTTCAATGGAGTTTAGTGGATTTTTAATGGATTGATTTCATTTCATGGTACATCAGATTTGATATAGTTTTATGATGTTTTATGACGTGTTTGTATCATTTCACAATCTTTAGTATGTTGTTTCATCACGGTTTTATGGTGAGGAAATGATTGGGGGTTAAGAGCCTCACAGGATTCGTTGCATCAACAGGGATCGCCAGGATTGCCACCATGGTCCATTCAGTGAGACCATTCACATGGATTTTCCATGTGGCGCATGACACCTTTCCAGACATTTCCAGACCTTGCTGGCTTTCATTCCACCGTTCTCAGGTAGTGGTGCTATATAAATTGAACTTTTTCCGCATCTTTTTTTGGGGTTACTAAAGGAAGAACTCACGAAACTTACCCTCCGGTAGTCAAACAGGGCGTTCTTGAAAATTCCCATATTCAGTTGATGATTTTCCCAGCGAGCCAAACCTCCATGTAATTCAGGGATTTCACAGCTAGCCATGTTTCATTATCCCATGATATTCACACTAAATCCCTATTTGTTGATGGTCAAACCTCCATTCAAAGAGATCTTCCCATATGGAGGTTTCCATAAATGGGGGTTCCCCCAAAAGGGTTTTTTTGCCAATTTATAATGGAAAATCCCAATCTGCAAAAATAGATGATTTAGGGATATCCCCCATTTCAGGAAACCTCCATAGATTTCCCATGATTTTCCACCACCCGGGCAGCGTCCAAGGCCTCCACCACGTGGCCACCGCCAGCTCCGCGGCCTCCGGCAGCGCCGGCGCCACGTCGGGCGCGGTGACGGCGCCGCGGAAGGCGCCCAAGGTGAAGCGCCGCACGCGTGGCGCGCTGGAAGGGGATGGAGAGGGGGCTGGGAGGGATGGATGGACCGATTTTTTTTTGGCTTTGAAAGTGTTGGGAAATCACATGAAATAACCAAGGAGCATTGGGGTTTGTTGGAGATTTTTTAGTGTTTGGGTGAAGAAAAATTGGATCTGTTTAGAGATTTTGGCTGATCAGAGTTTAGCTTTTGAGGAGCGCACCAGAAAGATTAAACAGCGGAAATGGACGTGTTGGAAGAAACGGAGGTTGTTCATGGACGGTCACACCTCTGCAGAGGATTGTAATCCGATCCTCTTGTAGTTTTGAACCACACACACACAGATAAATTCCCATACTAAACCAGGGTTCAGTCAGGAGTATTGGATATGAAGAAACCTTGAGTAATTATTTGTCATCATGGTTTTGATGTGGAAAAGAGGGGTAATTACACATATTGGAGTTCCAGCAGCTTTAATGTACAAATATCCCTGAAGTTCTTTGTATTTTCAGCAAGTCGGGATGATCCTGATGGTCTGCAAAGCCAAATATTCTGGACAAAACTTCTGTCCCTTGCATAGTGAAGGAATGTTTGAAATTGCACCAATCCGAAGCCATCCGCTTCGACCAAGAATTCTGCTCTCAACCAATAGAAGTCCTCTGCTCAGTTGCCAAGGTGCTGAAGTTATGCTCTGGTGAGCCGTGCAACAAGACGTTGCGCGCTCGAAACCGACGGCTTTGGTCGGTGGTTTGGGGGGTTCATCATGAGATTCTCCTGCCTGCGCATATTGCAGACCCCCAACCAACCAAAAGTGTGGCAAATGACGTTTCTTCTTTTTTTGTGGGTTGCTATTAGCCATGATATACTTCTTGAGATTTTCCAAACAAGACTTCGCCATGATGGTTACGTCATGACGTGACCCCAGATCGATCTGCGGCTAATCCTGGCTACTGTAATCCAAGCATCGATGCACTCCAAAGCGAGACTGTCGACAATCCTCACGAGGGCTGGAAGTGCATAAATCTCCGAATGTTATCCGAAAATGGGTTCCAAGTGATCCAAATGGAGGTTTCCTAAAATAGGGGTACCCCAAATCATCCAAGTCATTAGATAAATTTTAGTATTGAAACAACATGAAACAACCATGGTGACTTGGGGATCCTTCATTTTATAATCCCTCCCCATGTCATTCACAGCTTTTGCCAACAGTAAGACATTGATCACTTCCAGCCGTGCAAGTTGCCCCCGGCACCAAGAGGGGCCAAAGCGTGATCTCTCGTCGACCCGGACTGGTGAAGAAAGCTGGTGGGAAATCTATGCCATGGCAAATCCATGGATGATGGTTAATAGTGGTTAATAGTGATGGTTAATAGTCAGGTGGTTTTCATAGGCTATAAACCAACAACTATATGGGAATATGATGGTGATCTGATGATATATCTGGGTAAATTTGATCACGACCTCACTGTTCGACCAAACCCTGGAATCATAATTAATAAGGGAAATCATCCCCAGCCATGGCCGAACTATTCAGGTTAGTGAAATATTATAATTTACCCATATATATTGAAAATTGATAGCTGCTTAGCTATTAAACATGGACGAATCCGTTTTTTTCTTGATGAACAATGGATTAACATGGATGATCATGACGATTTTGTCGTTGCCACGTTCACCAGAGGGTATGGTCTAGGACCCTCCAGTGGGGGCCGAGGCGCATTTTTGGGTCAGCTGCGTAAAACCTACGATGGCTGTATCGTTGAACGAAACGCTCTGTTTCTGGCGTTTGCGGCGGTTGGACCGTCCTGATAGAAACCCGGGGTGTTCTATTCTTGCATAGCGTCTTGCGATAGTGCATCTAACCAAGCAGTTGGGCTATGGTTGTGGCAATGCAACGTAATACTTGGATGTCCACTCCACTGATATAGTGGCCCCATATATATAGTAGCCACATTGACAACATTTCTTTCGCCGGGTATAAACTCCGTCAACGAACATAAGAAAAGGCGAACAAACATGGCAATTGAGAAAAAAACACCAACTGGGGTCGATGATTTGCCTCTTAAACATGTTGTCCAACATGGCAATTGAGATTACAGAAAAAAAGCACCATTTTGGGGTTGATGATTTACCTTTTGAACATATTTTGTTTTCCATGTCGAAACGGATTAGTCGGAGGAGAACATCCCAGAAGGTTTTGCATGTCCGAATATCATCGAAGATCTCCCAGCGTTGGTGAAATCTTCCCATTCTTGAGGGTTAATCGGTAAATCACAGCTTTTCATAGTGAAATTCCAAATGATCGGTTAAGGTAGCAAGTCTTATGCATTCGATCCTATTGAATCCATTCAATGGCATCAAATTCCATTGAATCCCACCAAAACACAAAACACTTTATTAACTTTATTAAGTCTCCGTTTCAGCCATATCAGGATATTCAGGATGAACATGTCCCATATTTCAAGCTTACCTCAGTCACAGGACAATCCGGCCGCCCAAGCCAGCTACTCAATGGCTGCTGACCAAAAAAAAGCCGTGGCCAGGGAGAGGTGGATTGAAAGATGGTGAATCATGTGGCAAAATCATGGATTTTTGGATTTTTACCACATGTTTCCAGCTAAAATGATGATTTTTCCCGAGAAACTGTTCCATTTTCCTACTTGGTGGCTCATCCCAGTTAGTAAGTGGATTATAACCCCAGTTATA
This sequence comes from Cladocopium goreaui, assembly GCA_947184155.2. Lineage (NCBI taxonomy): Eukaryota > Dinophyceae > Suessiales > Symbiodiniaceae > Cladocopium > Cladocopium goreaui. The sequence goes on along the minus strand of CAMXCT020006112.1, from coordinate 1,119,749 downwards.
AGTGAACTAACCCTACTGAGCCCAGTTATAACCAGGGTATAACCTACTCACTAAGTGGGGGTGAACCACCAAGTAACATTTTCCATTGGTTTTTTTCCCCAACCACCGCACCTTCACCGCCGGCCTTTCCGGCCAGGTGGACACCCGACGACCCCGCTCCAGCAGCCCGGCGGCGCGGTGCCTTTGGCCGAAACGGCCGAGCTGTTGAGTCACCGGGGGGTCAGGGAAGATCATGGAAGATCTACTGGGAAAACTCAGTTTTATCATGTTTTATCCATTGAAACATAGGGGAACATCATGGAACATCTATATAGGATATAGGACATATATCTATAGGAAGACCTAGTTTTTTGGGTTATAGAACATCTATTTTGAGAATATCTATATGACTTGTGTTCAGAGTTTTTCTGGTTCAAAGGGAAGATCTATAGGAAAAGTTACTCTTAACTTAATATGATAATATAGGGGACAATGGTTGATAGCAACCCCAAAATAGATACCAAAAAGTTGGATGGACATCTGGAAATATGAGGTAATTATCATTGAACTACCATCCTAGACACATTGTTTGGCATCTTTTTGAAGCTTATTTTAAGGGGAACATCTACAGGAGGAGCCAGCTTTCAGGTGTCAACGGATCCCTGGAATCTTGACCTCACCATTTGAGATCCATTGGGGTAGCTAGGATAAGGGGATCCCCCAAAGGAGACACCTAATTTCTTCCACGTTCAGGACGGAAACCAATGATTTGTGGAAGGTCTTAATGTTAGGAAACACACGGTTCATCCTGGGTGGTTGTTGCTTACGTGTCACACCACATTTTGAGACAAAATCGCATGTTGAATCTTTGGGCCAGCGGACTTTGGTGAGCCCAATTTGGATAGATTGTGGAGCTGACTCTGAACAAATCCCCTGCCCAAAGACACCAAAGGGTGAAAATGCAGAATGCATCTACCTGTGGCTTCAGCTCTTGGTATCTTTCCATCTTTGGAATCTTATTTAGCCAGACACATCCCCATGGTCGCAGCCATCTGATGGTAAAATGAATGTAAAAAATCGATGTGTTTTGGTGGTTAATTTGTATGAATATTATATAGTTGGTCTTCCTATTTTTCCAATATGTTCATTGAAAAGCATCCCAAATCCGTATTTTGTCATTTCTGATGCTTCCACACTACTTAGTTGGTAGTTAAATCACTATTTTAGTGATTTAGCTTTAACTCTGTTAAACATCCACCATATGGCAAAAACAGTGAAATTAGGGTCCTTGTTCTAGTGACACATTTTGGGTCCCATAGCTTTCAGTATAGTGACATCACCAGGTGATTTTAGTATAGTTCCTATGGCTAAAATATGTTCATATTATATTAAACATCCAGAGGATATTTGGTTTCTATAGCTTTATAGTGACATCACCATATATTTGAGATGATTTTAGTATAGTTCTTACCGCTGAAACATGTTAAACATCCAGCATGTCAGATTCGCCCAGAGAGTTTCCTTCCTGTCCTTCAGATCTGTCCATCATCCATACCAAGGCCTCAGAGCGACCTTGTCGAGGCGCGAAAACATGGGCAATGTTTGGCCCTTGAAAAAAGTACAGACTCACTGATGCTTGAGGAAATATGAACTTGGATTATTGGGACACCTCAAGTACTTGATAGTACTTGGATAGTACTTGAATATATATATATATATGTATATATAATATATACAGTACTTGGATATACTTGGATTATTGATGGTTCATGATCACTTGAGTAATCTGGAGGTTTTTTTGGAGATTTCAATAGACCTTTGAACTCGTACTCGATGTGGCTGTGGCTAGGTCTCTTGGGGAGTTCACGGATCAAGCTGGGGAGGATGGCTGCAGAACCAACTGAACTTGGGAAATATAGAACACTTGAATTGTCCTACCGGGTGCATCCCAGTTTGTAAGTAATAACTTGTTATACCAGTTTATATATACATGGAATGGATTGTTTATGGCATGTAAAAAAAACCAAGTACTCTCCTTCTTTCACTGCGAGTCACCTGGGAACATGCTTTCTGTAGAGGCTCCAGCCGCTGATGCAGCACAAGAAAGGTTCGGTGACCCAGGTGTGGCAAGGGCTGGCAATGCTGGCCGGGGATGGCTTGGGTGGTGGCTGTCAACATTTGGAAGATGGGAAGAAGTGGAAAAACCATGAAAAAAATCCGTTCGGCTCAATTCCTCAAGGAGAGAGCGATTCCATAGATGTCCTTTTCCGTAAATGGTCAGGCTGGTGGATTCATTTCCCCAGTGGCCCAGTGGGTCAAACTGAGGAAAGAGTCTCCCGCCAGATCCGCTGGGCCGAGTCGGAGAATCAGCCCGAGGTACAGATCAGGTGGGGACGGCATGGTCGGGCAGGGCATGGCCTCCTAAGGAGATCTAAGGAGTGAACGAGGTAGGCGATGGAATGTGGTGTGGCCAAACGAAATATTTGGTTGGTGATTTTCTGACATTTGTGGATGAAACGAACAATCCGAAAACAGTCATCCAATGACGGCCGAGCTCACAACGGATATGTCTGATTTGGGACTCATTATGCATCCGGAGTCGAGGCTTGGCAAGTGGGCCTTGCAAACAAGGGGTATGTTCCAGGTACATTCCCAGTTCATCTCAGTTCATCCCAGTTCATCCATGGAAGATTGGAAGATCTTTGGATTCAAGGTGTGGTTCACCCCAAGATCGCCAAATCAATAGACGTTGACCCCGTTGGATGTTGGGGTTCCGATGGAAAAAACATCGCCAGGCCTCTCCAGCGGTTCGACCCAGGTGGCGAAGGCACCAAGGGGTGGGAACTTGGGGATTTTTTTCCCCGAAAAGATGCGGTGTTTCGCTCCAAAGGTGGCGTTTGAACCACGGTAACCACGGCAAAACTTGGGATTTTGAGCAACAAACCCATGGTGGATCTGATCAGGAACCTGGGAGAAGATTGGGGGGGTTCGGACTGAACTTGGTGACTTCTACCAAGGCGAAATGGGAGTTTGACCCTCCTGAAAAATGGTGGGATCAGCTGAGAAATGATCAGAAAACTTGTTTCACACTACCTGGCTGTTTTATCTTCCGAACTCCCTTGCTGTGTTTTTGGTGGTTCCAACCTATGAGACAAACCAAGCTCCAACAGCTGCGCCCCGTGCCCGAGGAGGCGGAAGATGCACCCCAGGACCGAAGAGTTTGGGTGGAGAGATGGGCGATTTCAGGCAATGGAAGAAGAATCATTGGGAAATACTGGGGAAATCTTGGAAAATATTGGGATATATGGGGAATTTTTGGTAAAACTTGGGAGACACTGGGAGATCTTTGGACATATTAAGAAATCTTGGGAAAGTTGGGGAGACCGATGGATGTTGGGTGCCTCTATAGAATACTGGAACATCGACTCATTTAGAACCGAAACTTTGGGAATCTATCTGCCCGGTTGGTCCGGTTGGTGGCAGTGTAACCTCAAAGTCCTCTCGAACTCTGGAAGAATGGACTTTCCACGCATTTTCCATGATAATTCCATGAATTTTCCGTGAAATTCCATGAATTTCCTACAAAGTCATACAGAGTCGATGTCTTACTGGTCCTCCAAAAACCTGCACATTTTCTTTAGGAGCAGCCGCGACGGACGTCCTCGCCACCGTGGGGGAACCCAATTTTTGCAGAGCCCTTCCCAGATCTACCAGTTGGGACCTCCAAGCAAATCATGGATTTCACTTCGTTAATGGCCAGTTTTCCATTAGTTTCAGAGCAGGAAGTGACTCAGTGACAGGAAACACCCAATTATGTCGTACACACCTTCAGAAAACTCACAGAAAAGTGGGTTTTGCCAGCATGTTCCGTACGATCCCAATCACCCCAGGATGGCCGAAGGTCTTGCTAGGGGCTGTTTTAGAGGTTCCCTTGCAGCAAGTTGAAGCTGCCATGGCCGGTTTGGAGTTTCAAAGATGTTTCAAGTATGCTTCAAATGCTTAAGCCTAAGAAACAATCCCCCCAAGCACCTTGGACTTGCTTCACGGCTGTCCGGAAGTTTCAGGATCAAACGTCCAGCAAAGGTCACCTGGCATGCCCCTGGCATGATCAGCCCCTCCATTCGCATGGTGCATTGCCATGGTGCTGCTGCACGGTTCGTGCCGCGCATGTGGAAAGGGATCACCGGTGGACGATGGATGGCATCCACAGCACCGGAGTGGTGGAGGAAGGGGTGGCCGCGAGAGCGGGTGGATAGCCTGGCCGAAGCGGAGCTGTTGTCGCAGCTGGCCGTGGCGTTGAAGCCGCGGACAAGAATTGGAGAGTTGTTTCGGAGATTTCCAGCACCGGAAGGGTGGGGCGGGAATTATTTGGATCCAGATTTGGCGGTGTATGGTGTTTTGATGAGGAAAGATGCGGCCCTGTTCGTGGAATATGATGGATTCTGGCGACACAGTGAGGATGAAGGTCTTTCAATCGACCGCAGGAAAAATGCTGCCTTGTTGTCACATGCTCCGCTTGGTTCACTCATAGTCCGCATTGGTCACTGGGAGTACAAGCCACTGGACGCAGAGCTAGATGTACTTTGGATTGCCGTTGATCGCTGGAATTCCGGAGACCAGCAGTCCATCTCAAAGGTGTTGAACTGCGTTTTCCTGGAGATTTTGGCTGAATTTGGTGAATGTTTGGATCCAAGGGTGGCGAAACGCTTGCAGAAACTGGCGGGAATGGACTTCATGCCTGCTCCAGCCAGGTCTCAAGAATTTGTGAATGAAGCTGCAGCTGCGGCTGGTGGAACCACCAGGGAGGAACTGTTGGATATTTTGATAAGTCATGGCTTCAGCTGCTCCAGTGTGGAGATTCTGATGAAGCAGCCGCACTTGCTCCGTCTTTCAAGTGAGATGCAATTGAAATCCGGCTTCAAGTATCTTTCAAGCCTTGGGTTAAGCGAGACTGACATCACCAAAGCAGCGGTTCGATATCCGAAAATCCTTGGTTCAAGCGTTGAACATAAACTGAAACCCACAGTCCAGTGGTTATCAAATTTGGGGCTGAGTCAGTGCCAGATTACAAAGGCACTAGCCACTCATCCTCAAATTCTGGGCCTCAGCGTTGAGCAGAACTTGAAGCCTACCGTGCAATGGTTGTTGGATTTGGGACTGACAAAGAGTCAAGCTACAAAGGCAGTGGCCACTCGTCCTCAAATTCTGGGCTACAGCATTGAGCAGAACTTGAAGCCTACCGTGCAATGGTTGTTGGATTTGGGGCTGACAAAGAGTCAGACTACAAAGGCAGTCGCAACTTATCCCCAATTTTTGGGCCTTAGCGTTGAGCAGAACTTGAAGCCTACCGTCCAATGGTTGTTGGACTTGGGACTGACAAAGAGTCAAGCTACAAAGGCAGTGGCCACTTTTCCTACAATTCTGAGCTACAGTATTGAGCAAAACTTGAAGCCTACTGTTCAATGGTTGTTGGATTTGGGGCTGACAAAGAGTCAAGCTACAAAGGCAGTGGCCACTTTCCCTAGAGTTCTGAGCTACAGTATTGAGCAAAAATTGAAGCCTACAGTGCAATGGTTGATTGATTTGGGGCTGACAAAGAGTCAAGCTGCAAAGACAGTTGCAGCTTTTCCCCAATGTCTGGGCCTTAGCGTTGAGAAGAAGTTACAGCCCACTGTTCAATGGTTGTTGGACTTGGGACTGACAAAGAGTCAAGCTGCAAAGGCAGTGGCCACTTGTCCTCGAATTCTTAGCTGCAGCATGGAGCAGAACTTAAAACCCACTGTTCGCTGGTTGCTACGATTTGGGGTCGAAAAACGCAAACTTGCATCTCTAATAATAGGTTGGCCTCGTTTCTTGGGATACAGTATTGCAAAGAATCTTGATCGAAAGGCTCTTTTGCTAGAGACCTTGTGTACCCGAAAAGGGGCCAGGGAAATCATTTCGAAAAACCCTGAAATCCTTCGCTTCAGCCAGCAGCGGATTGCTACCCGAATGAGCGTCCTCTCAAAGCTGGGTGGGACCTCGAAGGCGAATTATGCAGTGACGTTGTCGGATGAGAGGTTTGAACAACGCTTCATGTCCCAAGTTGGTAGCTGATGTCTTCCAGTGGAGGATGAGGACACTGGCCCGGAGGCATGAAGGTGATGGTGGCTGGTTGTCATCACCCGCGGCAGCGTGGCGTCAACGAAAAAATCGTCAGTCAGCTTTGTGGGTCCGGACCATCCCAACATTGCTTACCACGAAACCATCTTATCCTTGCTTTCTTGAAGGTGATTTGGTTTCTTTAGCCAATGGGAGATCCATTACTTGGGGAATCCATAGGGAATCTATAGGGAAACCACGAAGAGATGCTTGAGGCGAAGCTTGCCCCAGGGGCTCACTTTGGAGGTGCCGCAGAGCCAATTTTCACACGGGCAGTGGCCCAAACCCCTTGTTGATCGATGACCAATAGGGGGTTCTACTGGGTAGTTTAATGATGTTTAATGTTTAATTTTCTTTTTGCAATTCATGTTTTGGGAATCCCCATGAACCAAGCGGTAGAACTAATTCTTAGTCAGGTTCCTGACTCATGCTCGCATGATCTTGCGCTATAATTTACTGTATGGGAAATCTATGGAAATCTGCTATACATGGGCCTTTGAAAGGAACAGTCATCTAGAATTGGGGGATTTTGCAGCACTCCATGTTTGATTACCAGAGGGTATACTACATGGGGCCTATGAACATCCATTTACCACCTAAATTTCGCTGTGAACAGAAGGGTACCAGGCTTTTGAACCAGAACCATATTGGGCCAACAACCCAAGATGGAATCCATCCATTGCTTCGTGGAAACTCGTCTTCTCAAGTCGATTTTTATTCAATGGAAGGGGAGCAGCGGTTGTGTGATCATATCCAGATGGCTACAGCGGTTGACCATGGGGCAAGTGATGTTTGGAATGCCATCCATGCAACGATTTTTTTGGACCCCCCAAAATCCACGGGAATGCTATGATCGGCACATGGAACACCAGTTCTACTGGTTTCCAACCAAACACGTTGATGAAACCAATGGATCATAGATGCAATTTAATCATATTTAATCAACAAAAATCATCAACAGTGGCGATAGAACCAAGCTAAACGGGGATTTACATCAGGGATTTTGATGGATTTTGAGGTTACTTGTGACCAAGAACTCACCAAATCTGCGATCCATTTCAAGAAACTCCGTGTGTTGAGCCTTCTGAGGAAGAGAATCAGCACATTCCACGGGTTTCGAAGCAGCTGAAAGCCCCCAGTCGCCGGTCAAAACTTGGGCTTTGAAGGTTCAGTTATACAGTTGAACCACCCCATGCTTGATCGGCGAATATCCCGATACTGCATCAGTATCTATAGGACTAGACGTGATATATCATCATGTTTGTTGGTGTCATCACATTTTCACTAGTTAAAACCATATTCTCCCATTCCGCCTAATAAATTAGATAAACCCCCAAACGAAGCCCTGATTGTTAGTATATGTTAGTATTGGATCTATGCATTAAGGGGACCACGATTGAGGAACGTCCACTGCATCCCTGCCACGGCTGCCTGCGCACTCCAGGCTCTGCAGGCCGAAAACTTGAGGCTCAAGGAGCAGGTGCAGTTGGAGGATTTTTTTTTTTTAATGGAAGGATTTTCCAACATATTTTTCCCAAGGGATTCCGTATTATCATCCTTTATAGGGACAAAATGGGTGTAGTTACCTTGAGATTGTTCCAAGGGATTATCATTATTTGTTAGGGCCATTGACATATGGCAATTTTGGGGTTATTTTTTTCGGATTTGAGTATAGTCAGTATAGTGAATTTTGGTGTGTAGCCCACCTTTTGGGGAGCTTATGTTGTGATTGTTTCATTTAAGAGCCAGGGGACTGCAAATAGGTTGTTCCATTGTTCGAAGGCAGGAAGGGTATCCAATTTCTCCCGCCTAGATACTTTGTTGGGTTGTAGCTACACATCAATGGGGGTAAGTGGGAGTTGATTGAGACAATAACCAGTTATTTATTTATTTATTTATTTATCTATCTATCTATCTATTTATGTATTTGTAGAGTCCAGTATGATTTTCAAAGATGTCAAAGACGACAAGCCGGAAGTAAAGTTGGATGACGATGGTACCCCATTTTTTGTGGGGTTTGGAAGATAATGTTCATATTGGATATGGAGCCACGAAATTTGGTGATCGGAACCAACTCTGTCACCTCCTTCAAGGTCTGAATTGGGCCTAGAAGATAGTTTGTGGAGCATTGTGACCTTTAAAGGGATAGAACCGTAGTATGCTTTGATTTCCCTGCATTATCATTGTATGTGTTCATATCATATCAGTGTTTTTTCTTTAAACTTTTTGTCATTATCAGTACAGTAGCCATGATAGCAAGCCCCAGAAAGAGGCATTTTTCCGACGCCCAGGTGGAACGCCAACGTGCGGAAATCCAGGCATGGCTGGCCATGAGACGGTTGGAGTTTCCTTGGAGTTTCGATGGGTGGATCCCATGGGTCATTTTGGTGGATTTCGAAGCGGAATATATCACTATTATTGGGGTATAAAATGATGATATAAATTTGGATATCATAAGTATCACTATTATGGGGATGCAAATGGAAAATTCATTACATAATAGAGATGACATGTCTGTATATACCACTGGATGGTGATGGCTGGTGGTAGTAAATGTAGAATAGAGAGATAAAGGGGAGGGCATCCTTGCGTGTTTGCTGGTTTCAAGCATGTTTTTGCACAAAGGCCGGGCCGGCCGGGCCCCCCAAACAGAGAGGATTTGGGTGCTCGAATGCAAAAATGGCTTCAAAAAATGAATGGATTGTTGAATGTTGAAACCAAACAATCCTAGATATTCCCATCCCCCTAAACATTAAACATCCCCCAAAAAATGGTCCCAACTATGTCTAGCCCCTTACTTTTTTACATCTTTTTACCATGGTTTCTGCACCTCGCCACAGGAATTGCGCTCACAAGTGCCTCTTCCCAACGAGCCGATGGCCTCGTATCTAGGTGCGGCTGGCAGGGAGGGCATCCGGGATGGCCAGCTCCCCAAATAGATAGGACACGTCGGAAATATGGAAATATGAAGGTAAATATCTGCACATATAGTCTACACTGTCTATACATGTCTATACCATCCTGGAAGAACTTTTAGGATCTTTTGGGCATTTTTTTGGGTGACAATCATCAAAACAAGGACATAGTTCTAGATGTTCATCCCCACAAGGATGGTCCATAGTTCTGCAACTCTCGCAGGGCGATGTTAAACCCCTGAGATTCTGGGGCTGTTTTTGGGGATCCCAGTAGTTGAATAACTCAGATGATGAACCTGTGAAAAAGAACCCATGTCATAGGGAATACTTCTGTTCCCCAAGCAGTCGAACTCATTTCTCCCATGTCCTTCGGATCAGTGAAGAGTGGTCATTTCGAGCAAACAATTGTCTTGTCCTGTTTCTGAGTTGATCGTGTGCTTCGATTTGATACATTCTGAGCATATTCCAAGTATGGTAACTTGCATTACATCATCCTCCGCATCGTTTCAGGTTAGGTGTTCAGAATAGCTTTCTTTATTCCCTTTGCTGATTGTAAAGCAGTGTGAACGTCCCCCACTGGCATCCATTTCTGCAGTGTTCCACTGGTTGCATACCATTGGATACCCAGTACATTTTGGCACTCGTCTCGCTGCAATAATTCTCACCATCCTTGCATATTCATTTCTGACATGTACAGTTCTTACTGGGGGATTGCGTGTGTGTCAAAAACCCAGCGAAGTCTAGCGGGACATGATCTGTTCCTATCATGTTCTATCTTGTGTTGTGGATTCTTACCTCATCGGTATGTACCATTATGTACCTATGATCTGTTGTTTGATCATTGGTAAGAATATGATCATTGTTCCAATACCCCCATGATCTGTTCCTATCATTTGCCATCTTTGTTCCATCCTATCTTCATCGGTTCCATTTCCTCATTTTGGGAGGATCGGAAGCCCCAAAAATCCTGAGATCCGCAGGTCTGAGTATTCCGCAGGTGAGGAGTACAACCCCCGTGAAGGCGGGGGTGGATGATGGCAAAACCTTGGAATTTAGAACGAACCAATGTATATCCACACATTTGGATCAATTGTACCTATCTTAAAATGGGAAAAAATAATAATGTGTGGATCATTGGATCATTGTTTGGTTTTCCAGAAATTGTACTACAGTTATATTGATATAGTAGATATAGATGATGTAGATGATGATGCTGTCATTATTGATATATAGTAGATTTATTTCAGTTCAACCTTCATTTAATGACAGTATCATCTATATATCCAGAGAAACTCTTGGAATTCACCAAGATCCGGTATGCCTAATGCCATAAGCCATTGCCTCTGGACAGGCGCAGGCCTATGGTGTACCTGCAGCCAGGTGCGCTTGTTGGGGAATACGAACTTGGATGAGAAACCAAATTTCTGGATCAAGTTCTGATCAACATAAAGCACCTTATTAAAGCACTGCTTTGGGGATCAGAACTTCACACTTTAAAGCACGTTTTTTGTATTTTGTATTTTGGTACCTGGATTCAACATCAAAAATCGACAAAAACGGCTGTCGCATATTCCTGTTGGATTCTTTGGAGCCTCAAAGTCCCGAACGAAATGGCGGTTTTAATGAAGAAATCAGCTCTGAACGTAGGATTCGTTTGATCACCGGAGGATAGTGGATAGCAAAATTAGTTTTTTTGCTTTACGGTAATTAATAGATCCAGGCATCTAAGATAAACGTCCGTAGACTCTACATGACTGAGATTGCGACCGCATTCAAGGTGATGGCAGTTCATCCTAGGATTCCTAAGGACTTGTGTAACCAGGGTGAGTAATCTTCGCCTCCCGTCATCAGGAGCCTTTAGCTGACTTAGCGAGCAGGTGGTTGATGTTGATCATCCCAAGTAATGTGGGTACACCAATAATAAACCACCCAATTTCACCATAAATAGCTGGTATGTTTACCTTTCCCAGTCATGGGTGGTAAACATGGCAGTGTTTTTCCCACATTCCTACTATCATCAGGTCGTTGGATCCTGTGTCGTTTCAAGGCGTTGCCATGTGCTTTTCCAGGATTCAGCCATGAAATGTTGGTGAACCATCCCAACTTCCGGTGGTTGCAATACCTCGACGGCATGAAAAAAGCACCATTTTCGATGGGGAAAACGAGGAGGAACCAGATTTCGTGGTGGTTTCCAGGAGTTTCCCACCATTTTTCAGGTACGAAACCCACCGATCTCCCTGGCACCGATCTCACGGAGGAACTTCTTGGTGGCGGCTCCCTGCAACGGTGCGGAAGCTCAGGGATCCCTTTGGGTCGATGACCATTTTATTGGGTATGATGTCGGGAGGTAAAACCAACTTGATATGATTATGATATCTGAGTTATTGATCTGTTATTTTTTTGGATACCATGATTATGATAGCTGGGAGGTAAAACCAATTAACCTTAGGTCAAAACATATCTGTTATTTTTTTTCAGTGGCCAATTGAGGGGAATCTCTTGGGATTATCATGGCTTATCTTTTTGGAATGTACTTTGGTTTCGGTGAAGCAGGAAATCCAAGTTTTGTTTGCTAAAGATGGAGCCTTCCCCACCCTGGAGGTTTCTGGATCCCCAAGTCACCACGGGTTTCAATACGAAAAAGGTTTAATGGCCTACCCCCGATGAAAACAAACCGGGGTACCCCCTGTTTTTTGCTCAAGTTCCCCGGAGCCCATGGAGCCCGAACCGAAACGGCCAAGAGTGGAGACGGCGGCGCCGCTGCCAGAGGAGGTCGCGGAGGTCGCGGTGAAGTTTCAGGCTCAAACGTTGAGGGGACTCTTGTGAGCTGTACAAAGTTGGAGGATTTTCATGAAGATTATTAAAGACTGAGTAATCATCATGAATCCAACTTACATTGATTGACTTCTTGTAGTTTTATAACCTTGCAAGCTGAGAAGAATCATTTTGCTTGGTACATTGAATCACTTGTACAGTAGCGTTGTTCAGTATTATAGGTCGGCACCTCATGTGACAACAAAATGGATTACATATGGACTATGTGAGGATTATAACATATTAGAAATATTTATGGGACAAAGTAGGGATTATGAGGATATAACGATATCTATCCCACCATTGTCATGCGGATGATCTGGATCAACCATCACGACCTATCAGCGGACCTCTCTGGCGACGTCAATGGAATCATGGTGAACTTTGAAGGGGAAGCATACAGCACTATCCCCAGTTGAGAGGTCATTTATACTATGTACATAGCTGGAAGAATAGGGTAACACCAAGACAGAATGGTTGGTTCTTTTGGAGAATTGTGAATTGTGAGGCTCCGTTTTTTTTTGTGACTCAAACAAACATGCGATTCTTTGCCTTCTGTCCAGGTATCCTTGCCAAGTGGCCGCTGTGAAGATGTCTCGGTCGCCACCAGCGACACGGTATGTGAAGTGAAAGTGGCTGCACAAGAGGCCTTCGGCCAACCCTTCCTGAAACTTGCGGGGGCTGATGGACGCCTCCTAAATCCAAGGGAATCTCTCCAAGTTGCCGGGCTGAAAGATGGAGATTGCATTGCTGCTATTGCACAGCAGCCAAAGATAGCTGCAACACACTCAGCCTTTGCAGTGTGGTGTGTCGGAGGTCAAGTTGTCACCTGGGGTGACCCCAACTTAGGTGGTGACAGCACCGCCGTCCGGGATGAGCTCAAGAACGTTCAGGAGGTTTGTGCCACAGGTTCAGCGTTTGCTGCGATGTTGGCTGATGGCTCCGTGATTACATGGGGCGATCCCGAGACTGGCGGTGACTGCAGTACAATAACAGGTCAGCTCCGGAATGTGCGCCAGCTTCATGCTAATTTTGGGGCTTTTGCTGCCATTCTAGCAGATGGAACCGTAGTGACATGGGGTGATCCAACGTCTGGTGGCGTCAGCACAGCTGTCCAGGGCCAGCTCCAACATGTCAAGTATATCCATGCCACAGACAGTGCCTTCGCTGCAGTTTGTGACAGTTGCCAAGCTACCTCCTCGCGGTCGTCACGGGCACCATGTGTGGTGGCGAAAGCTTGGCAGAAAAATCAGGCCTGTTTGTATCGGCCCTCAGTTGCACTCCTATGCATACTCTTGTGGTTTTGCACTTGCAGTTGTGCGCAAGCAACAGAAATCCAGAGTGATATTGATGTGACAGGTGGGTTTCCCCAGCTTTTGTCACTGAATTACAATGCAACTGCACAGATGTCCAGTGATGCGATGAACTCAGACTGTGGGTTTTCCTATTTCTCTGTTTTCCACATACTCGCTTTCTGTGCCTTTCATATGATGCGCGGTATTTGCATGCTAGCGATGCCAACAATCCATGCCTGGAGCGCCAAGCTTGCCATGAGTTTGGTGTATGTGATTTTGCGTTTGCTGTCCCAATCAGAGCCCGTAGCCTGTGTGAGACAAGCCCATGAAGGAAATTATTTGCACAAACAGACGAGCCGACATAGGAATGCAAGGCCAACAGCGCGCCCTTTCTCCATGCCTGCCGAAACAGTCTGTGCCAAGATACGTAGGGTTTTTGCCAAGTGTTTCCATAGAAACATACCACGCCAAAAGAGAATCCCGAGCGCAGCGCGCAAAGCTGGTCGCCAGAGAGTGAAAGGGCCCAGGCAACACTGGAAATTTTGGTGGCGCCGACGGCTGAAATTAATTCAACATGAGCCCAAACAATGTTCTGTTTTCCGTTTGCTTTTGATGACAAGCGTTGCATGCATGTTTTTGCCATGGTGCTGGCGCGTTCCCTTTGCCAGCATTAGCATGAAAGGTGTTTTCCTCGCTCTCTCCTCCTTCCTCAGTTGGCCATGTCGTGTTTTGCGTCTTTGTCCAAGGAAGAATGAGATTGCCTCGCGAAGAAAAACCAAAGCACAAGTCAAGCCCCCGGAAGTGAGCATGTCACACCATGTGCCACGCGTGGGACTCAATACTATGTTCCGGGGTGGGGGTGGTAGAGGTAGTGCCAAGATCACTGCCTACAGGAAAGAAGAGAACGATGAAACTGCTCTGCTTGAAGCGCTAGCCGGACTTTTGAGCAATTTTTCAAATGCAAAACAGCACTCCGGTCAGAAGCAAGAGAGCCAGCAATTTGCACAGCCAACACCAAAAACCAAATCTAATGCCAAAGGAAAAGGAACCAGCGCAGCATCTGCAGCTGACCAAGCACATGACACGCCTGAAACGGGTCTTTTACGATCACTTGAGAGAATCATCGAACGAGCCAAGCGCGAACCAGGAACCCTCCTCAAGAGGCTCACTTCTCTGGTTAGCACGGCTACGCAAAATATCAACAAAAAGCAGAAAAACCAACAGTGGAACAAGGCAAAGCAGATGCCCGGACCCACTGAGGCCACACATGAGCCGCCCAAGAAAAAGATGAAAGCGTCACCTGGCATGTCGCCAGAAAACAGCTCAACAGAAAACACCACGAGACAAACATCTCAAAAACGCCCAGCTGAGCAGACATGGGCAGATGTAGTGAAAAACAAGCCTAACTCACCTGAGAACGGTAAGGGCAAAGGTCAGAACAAGTCAGCTGATAGAAGCAATAAGTCGCCCAACGCCCGAATCCGAACCAATCCGACTCAGAATGCAAAGCCAGTTGCATTATTGGAAGGTGCGTGGGAAAAAGGCGCTCTTATTTCTTTTACAGATGCAAAAAGACAATTGGAAGCCGGACAGTCGCCGACTGGCAGCGCCACTCTGTGCCAGAATCTGGGACAGGTTCAAGATCTGCAAAGACTTGCAAAACTGCACAATCTCCCAGAGAAACCTTTTGCACTTGTTTGGACCCCCGGTCCGGAGACGGTGGCTGACTCAAAATTAGGCTATTTGCCCACCATTGCGCAGGGTCGAGTAACTTTGCACCAGTTCCGCATTCTGCCTTTGCTAAAGACATTACCCAAGGTACCGCTGCAAACGGCACGTGCCACCGATGTCTCCGCTGATAGCCATGCTTTGTCAACTTTTCGAGTTACTGTCCCTAAGGCCATGATCTCGAGAGACTTGTGGGAGACCATCCTGCGGAATCCAAGGAGCCATGCCCAAAAAGTGTTTGGGGAGCGAGTTGTGCATTCAACTTATGGATGGAAAGAAGTCAAGTTTGTCAACAAAAAGCAGCAGGAGCCCGAGACTCTTTTGCAGGGTTTCTTGCGCTCACAGGAAAAATCCATCGATCAGATCACAAAATTGAGTGGCAAAGACGGCCTGTTTGTTGATAAACTCAATACTGAACAGAGCAGAAGACCGAACATTTGGTGGATTCAGATCAAAGAAGGTGAAACCATGAGCTCATATTTTACCCGGGCGCATGCTGAAGCCAAAAAAGAAAATTCCAGCTTATGTTTTCGCAAGGGTGGCAGCACATGTTTGGGTCTTCGTCTCCAAGAAAACAAGCACATGCCACAGCTACATGCATGGACCCTCCACGGCGCTCCCAAGCATTGGTTTGGACAAGATGTCATGCAATGCTTGTTCGATGCAGGCTGCCAAGAGGCTGCTATCATAAATCCCCCAGGACGCCACAGGTCTTGGTTAATCAAAGCAGTCGTGCCAGATGAGAATAGCCTGGGTGTGGTTGCAATCCATGCAGGCACACGGGTTCTGTATCTCAACCGTGTCCAGAACAAGAAACGCCGCTCTCCGGAAGTTGTGTCTGTCATCCGGTCGGCATATCAAGCTCAATGCACACAGGTGACTAAACCTGAGGCAGAAAAACAAAGGCAGGAGCTGGCTAGAGAACGCAGCCGCTCTCCCAACAAGGATGCCGCCAAGGATAAACCCAAAGAGAAAGAGAAAGAAAAATCCAAAGAAGCGGGCCCCTTTGGCCCTTTCATGGACAAAGTGACATCGCTCGATACCGGAGGCGGCGGTAATTGCGGCTACACTTGCCTGGCAGCTGCGCTGGCTCTCGACAAGGGAGAATCGATCGAACAGGTGAAGGGCGATCTACCAGCACGTGCCAGAACAATCAGACATGACTTATATAAACATTTGGATAAGTATGCTTCTGAATATCAAGAATATTTTGTCCCAGCAGAACCTGAGGAAACCATTGATGCAGGCCCTTCCCCCACCACATGGGAAGAATACTTGGAATGCACACTCAGGGAAGGACGGTGGATCGACGGTCTCAGTTTGAGGGCGGCAAGCAAACGCTATGGTATGCACATCATTGTCATTCCCTTGGAAGGAGAAGAGAAAGACAAACCCATGGCTTTTGGAACGCCCCGGTCAGGGAGAGAGCCCATCGTACTGCTACTCAACGATCGGCAAGGCCATTACACCCTGTTACAGCTCAAAGCCGGCCAGCAATGGCCCAAAGAATGGACTCAAGCCGCTCAAGCCTCTGTTGCCAGCGTCGCTCTACGAGGCGGCGGGAAGTCACCAGCTCCTGCCAGAAGTTGTGCTAGTTCGGCCCACTCCTGGCGACCTGCGCACACCCCTGAATCCAA
Organism: Cladocopium goreaui; assembly: GCA_947184155.2. Classification (NCBI taxonomy): domain Eukaryota; class Dinophyceae; order Suessiales; family Symbiodiniaceae; genus Cladocopium; species Cladocopium goreaui. Next base: position 1,103,240 of record CAMXCT020006112.1, on the reverse strand, counting down.
GACCAAAACAATCAAGAGAAATGGATCCGTCAAGTCACACGGCGCTTCCTGGAGACCAGCCTGTACACCTGAAAGCTCCAGGAAACTTCCAGCATGTTATCCCAACAGCCACCGGAGCACATTGACACGAAACATCAAGTCTTGCACTAAGACAGCCATGACAGTCAATAAACCAAAAAGTAAGACAGTCAGCAGCGCAGTCCGCAGTGTGCAACCTGTGGACACCGGCAACAGGAAACAGAATAAAAAGAAGGGTACCCGAGCTACCCACGTTTCCGAGCAATTTGTTTGGACATGCAATTTGTGTCAGCAAGTTTTCAGATACCATAACAAGAAGTCAATTGCCAGTGCACGACTTAGGCATATCAAAAAGGAACACCCCAAGAAAGCCAAAGCTGTTCATGCTTGTTTCCAACGCCCAATTACTCAAATCGCAAATGCGAGCGGAAGCATTCCAGAAAGTCAGCGAGCTTGGACATGTAGCAAATGCGGGGAGGGGTTGGCGTACATGCCGCGCCACCAACTCAAAATTAGCCGCGATGCTCATGTCATACGGTGCTATGGTATCACCAAAGCTAAACTCAAAAAGCTTCACTACAACAGTCCTATCTGGCGAGGAATCCATGCACAGCTTGTCAAGTCAAATGCAGAGAAAAAGATCAAACGCAACGACAGCTTGATTGAAAGTTACAACCAATCCACTCAGGCGGGGGCTTTCCGTATCCCGCAAGGTTTTCTTTCTGATTGCATTAATTTCAGCTGTGGGACATGTACTCTTGTTTTCCAGAAACTTAGTTATTTGCTCCAACATGAGTGTGGTGGACACGCTGCCAGATCCGTTCACATGGCACGTGGATCGAGACAAAATCTATGGTTGCGATGTAGACAAAAAGAAGATCAAAAGGCAGTCAAGCTCCTAGCCAGACATTGGAAACTCAGCCACCAAGAAATAAATGTGCTTGAAAAGGCTGGCACAGACAAGAAGTTGCCCCCGCTGCCAGCGCAAGTCTGGCAGCGGGACCATACGGAAGATGGTGATGTTGAGCCGAACCCTGGTCCGTCAAGTTGTCGTCACATGCATGGCATCACGATTAACGTCAATGGCCGTGAAAATTCATGGGCCTGTGCCAGGTGGATTTGTAAGGAAAAACCCGCCATTGCCATACTCCAGGAACATTGTATGCTGCCAGACAAGCAGGCAGATCTTTCTAGATTCATGCAGGCTAAAGGCTACAGAAGCTGGTTTGTTGCACCTCCGGCATCACACAGCGTCTTAGGGCATGCCTACACATCTGGTGGAGTGGCCATCTTTGTGCGTAAAGACAAGGGTGCTAGAGAAGTGAACAGACATGTTGCCTATGACGGACAAGCCATTATGCTTCAATTGGATCACATGTTTATCATTGGTGCATACTTGCCGCCCCGCAACTCCCAAGCAACGCAAACACTGACAGTGCTGGATGAATGGATTGCATCGGCGGGAGCCTTAGAGCCAGTTGTCATTTTAGGAGATTTCAACCAAGAGCCGGAACTTGCAGACCGGTGGACGGCCCTCGCCGATGGTGGAGCAGCCAAAGTCGTTTCCCTCCCTGATGGGACCAGAGCACCCGCGAGGTGGGAAGGTAACAGATGCATTGATTGGATTTGGTCTTCACACCCTTTCATGGTAGATGAACTTGCCTTTTCCGAAGCTGTCTTTTCTGATCATAAAGCCTTAACTTTTAATCTTCAATACAGCCAGGAATGTGTGCAAAGCTTTAAACAAGTGCCCACCCGCAGTTTATTGCGACCAGAGCAAATTCCCCAGAAGGATTGGGACAAAGCCATGGCCAAGGCATGGCAACAGGTCCCCATGCCTCCGAACACGACAAGCGAAGAAGAATGGAATACTTTTTGCTCCGCCGTTGAATCTTCATACGATGCTGCCCACCAAATTTGCAGCGGAAGCCTCAGCCATGGGCACACCGCTAACGCCCGGGCAAAAGGCAGCCCTATGAAAATCAAAGAACTTGAGCCAGCCATATTTCGCTTGAAACAGCATGCTTCATGCCGAGAGTTGAAGGCCAGAAAGCTGCTCGGAAGGGTCAGAGAAGCCAACGTCCAACAAGCAGCCGGGGCCTCAGTTCCAGCCGTGTTGTTGCGGCGCATATGGCAACATCCTTTGGTCCGTGGTAAAAACTTTGTTTCTCTCCTTGATATTGAGCATTGGGCAGATCAGGAAATCAAGACACTTGTGAAACAGGATCGATCGGAAAAGCTCCAAGAATGGCGCCGCAAGATGCGCAATAACATGAGCCATGCCCGTGAGTGGGTCAAAAGGGATAATAATCTCCCAGTCACTTCGGTGCACTTTGAAGGATACCAGGACAATACAGCCACTTCTTTGAATCAGCAATCTCTTGAAGCTATTTCGCAGTTTTGGAAGACTATCTGGGAAAGAGACAGGCCGCCCGTGCAGGAAGCTTTTCAGTTTTGGCAGGAAGGCAGTGAGCCCATGCCGGAATATGCCTGGTCAAACCTCACACCTAAGGAACTTCACAGACAAGCAATCAGAATGAAGGGCTCAGCTGGTGGAGCAGATGGGATAACAGGTTCCGAAGCGGCACAATTGCCGCTCCGTGCCTGGGAAATCTTGGCCGAACTGCTGACCAGATGGATTGCACGCCAAGATTTTCCAAGTGTTTGGCAACATACCAGACAGGTACACTTGCAGAAACCGGGCGCGAAATTGCGCACACAAGATCAGGCCATATCTGCGAAGGATTTGCGACCGATATCCATCCAGTGCACTATTTGGCGAATAGTTAGTTCTGCTTGGACCAGGAGAGCCGCAACTCGCAGATGGATACTTTCCTGGGTCCATCCAACAGCATGTGGTGGTATTCACGGGAAAGGAGTCGCCAGAGCAGTGGACATGTTGTTTCAAAAATTTGAAAAAGGAGGGGTTTTGCTGAGCTTAGATTTTCAAAAATGTTTTGACACAGTTGATCCTGAGCTGGGTATTCTTTGTCTTCGGCATTTCGGTTGTCCTTCTCCCATGCTTCAGATGTTGAAATTTGTATGGCAGCAGTCACGGTGGCTCACCTACAATGGTGAGTACATGCCGGGGCCTATAGAGGTGCGTACATCACTCCCACAAGGGGATGCCACCAGTCCCCTGACTTTACTTGCTTTGATGACAGGAATTACCAAGATTGTGCTCCGCCGTGAGCCCCAGCTTTTCAGTTTAGCCACATTCCTTGATGATCGAAACATGATTGCAAGAGATCCCCAGCAAGCATTTCGCTTATGGCAAACCTGGCAACAGGTGTCATCGCGTTTGGGATTGTGGGAAAATGACAGCAAAGCACGTGTATTCCCCCGGAGGGCTGCATATGAAGCTCAGCTTGTGGCACAAGGCTTTGCACAGCATCATGTCACAAATGCAGCCAGGGTTTTGGGCATTGATTTCACAACCCGCCTCGGTGCTTCGGACCGAAAAACTTCAGAAGAACGCTTGAGAGTGACCAAGTCTCGACTGCAACGGATTGCAGTACTGCCAGTTGGAATGCATCTCAAAGCCCAACATGTGGCGTCCATCGCCATCCCTAAAGCTGCTTGGGGCTGTTGGACCAACTTGAGCCAAGTGCGTTGTCTAACTAGCATAGTCAAAAGAACAGCAGGTTGTGAACATCCTCAAGCATCCACTGACTTGTTTTACATTTTGGCCGGGCACGGCCTGAATGCTGAGTTTGTTGCTGGCATGCAAGCATATCTGTATCTGGCTGCTGAGGTACGGAAACGTGCTCGCCAATGGCCTCGCAGCCCCACCAGAGGCACATGGCTTGGCACTGTCCGAGGCTGGCTGGAAGACCTGGGTTGGATCGAGGAAGGTCCATTTCATTGGCGCTGCCATGCACTTGGCGCCCGTGGCATCATCCGCTGGTCGGGCCGTGTGTCTACAGCAGAACTTGATGTAGAAAAACATATGCTGAGAGAATCTTGGAGACGCATCCTGTTTGCCAACTTTTTGGGTAGCTCACGCAGAGATGCGCAGGCCATTGGTACACCTCCTTATGCAGAATCTAGAGTTGCTGCTGCGAGGCAGTTGTTTCGAGAATTTGATACACACGCTAAGGCAGTCATGATGGGCGCAGTGGTTTCAGATGCGCGATTGGATCGGATGTATCGCAGACCCATCCAGCCTTGTTCTTGGTGCCAGCATCCAAGTGCAATTCCATGCTGGGACCATGCTGCTTGGTACTGCCCGGCATTCTCGGCCAGCAGGCCCCGCCGTCCCAATGATGCTTTTCAGAGAATTTTAGGCTGGCCAATGGGCCGCAATCCAGGAACAGATCAAGCAGTGCTTGCCCATTTGGGGAAAGTGCGCCAAAAGCTTCTTGACAAACGATACAGAGGAATTGCCTAAGGGCTTCTTTTTGGTGGCAGCGTCTTAGTGCAGACTCCGGTCTGCATATTTGGCCTGTTGCCTTTGCAATATTTGCCCCCTTCGCTGCAGTTTTGGCAGATGGAGCTGTAGTGACATGGGGTGATCCAGAGAGTGGTGGTGGGAGCAGCGGAGTTCAGGATCAGCTCAGGAACGTTCAGCGGATCTATGCCACAGCGAGTGCCTTTGCTGCACTTTTGGCAGACGGAACCGTGGTGACCTGGGGCGCCGAAGAACATGGCACAGTGGCTGCATGGGGGTCTCCAGAACTCGTTGGTGACGCGGCCGTCCTCCAACTTCCTGAGCAGCTCACGGTGAGCAGATTTATGCCGCACGGTATGTTTGGCTACGATCCTTGGTGATACAGCAGTTGTTTCTTGGGACCATGAAACAGGTGGTTGTAGCACATTGAGATTCACGGACCCTCAGAATTTCCAAGAGGTTTGCTCCACACCCAATTCTTTTGCTGCGATTTTGGCTGATGGCACACTCATCGCAGATCCTCTGGATCCTCTCGATATTTCATACCAAGCTGTTCCAAAGCGGCTTCGTGACATTCCGCAGCTCTGTTCCACCTGGAATGCGTTTGCTGCGATTTTGGCAGATGGGAGCCTGGTGACGTGGGGTGATCCAGGGTCTGGTGGAGACAGCACAGCCGTCCAAAATCAGCTCATCTACTTGTAGCCAGTCAGCTCAGAAACGGAAGATGCTTGGGGCTGGTCGATGAAAATGGAAGAACAATGCAGCAGTATGGGATACTGACATGGTAGATTCATATATCATATATGGTGCTATATCTAAAATATAACCAAAAACATGGGCAATGCCAACCCCACATGAACTCTAAGTAATTAGAGGTGTATCCCCTAAAGAAGATGATGCCATGAAATGGGATCCGCGAATAAGGAAACTGGGGCGTCATGAATCCAGGCTTGACAGCTCATGATAAGCCCCTGAGATTCAGAATGTTAAAACCATGGGCAGTGGTGTTTGTTGCTTCAGAAACACCATGAACCATAATTGGTTCATGCCTATATCCCGATCCAATCAAAGAACAGTCACCATTACATACATTTTTGGGGATTCAATCCCATTCGTTCTATATATCCGACCTAAAAATATGACAGTGACACTTTAGTGACATGGGCCAACCTAGCGATCACAAACCAACTATCGATTCATATCGATTCATCAATTTATGGTGGTTAAATCCCGAAAAGATGGTAGGTTCAATTCCAATTTTTTCGGTTGAACCCCATTTTAGTGGCTATATTTATGCCATATCCCTGTAAAATCAATATACCATCCCTATCAATCCCCATCTATAGCGATTGGTCAACTCCCCAGTTGGTCAAATCCTTATCAACTTCGGTGAAGTGCCACTCTGATGCTTAAGTCCCTTAGGATATCCCCACGGATTCCGTCTAAAAATCTTTTATGTTTCGTTTCTAGTGGTTAAATCACGGTTAAATCCTCGTTATTAGCCATTCTTAGAAATTATGAGCCATTATTAGCCATTGTTCACCGGTATTAACTGGGGAAGGGATGAACACAATCCAATTTTTGGATAATCAAGTCACTTAAGTCGGGATAGTCCCTTTCTCCTTGGTTTACATCCCTATAACATCCCCAGTAGTCATTCTGAATCATTAGCCACTAACCAAACTTATCTGAATCACTATGAACCACGGTTGAACCACTATTAACCATTATTAACATCCATTAACATTCATTAACAACCATTAACCACTGTTAATCACTATTAACCACCACTATTAACCACTACGAACCAGTATTAACATTTATAAATTGACCATAATTTCCACATTAATTAACCACTATTATTTATAGTTAATTATTGGCTAAGAGTTAACAATAACTTAACCGTGACTAACCATTACTAGCCACCATTGACCATTATTAACATTTATTACCCAACCATTAGCCACTATTATCCACCATTAACCACTGTTAATCATGATCATTTAATGGTTATTCACCACTGTTAATCAACATTAATGGCTGTTAACCACCATTATTAACACCCATTAACCACTATAGACTATATTAACCACTATATTAACCACTATTAACCACTGTTAATCACCATTAACCACCATTAACCACCATTATTAACACTAGATTAACCACTACTAACCACTGTTATTCCACTGGACCTGTCGCTGAGGTCCGCAGGTTTTGGGCCCTGCACTGGCACCCGCGCCGGTGCTGACGCCCCGCACGGTGGGCAGATGTTGGGCTTGGGGAATGGATGGTGAATGATACCAGTCATAGTATAGTTAGTATATGTTAGTACTGTATTGTTATAGTACTTTTGTTAGTTAGTATATGTTAGTATATGTTAGTTTGAATGGATAGTATTGTTACTATATAGTACTATTAGTATTGTTATCAGTATACTAATTATATACTATAGTTATAGTATGTTATAGTTAGTACTTAGTATTAGTTATAGTCATAGTTAATTATTAGTATTGTTGTTAGTATTGTTAGTATTGTTACTATTTTTAGCTCATGATTACTTGATTGGTCGATATTGGAGAAAGGGTTGATAAGCATAATAAATATATAGATTTCTCAACTTTAATCAATACAACCAATAAGAAAATGATAGTGAATTGTGGAGAATAGTTGATAATAAGAATGATAATGATACGTTGATATACACAATAGTCAATAGTTGATAACCATAAATCACACTAGTCGATCATGAGTTAAAGATGATAATAGTTTCTGTAATATAGATGATAATTGATAATCTTAATGGTTTTAGTCAATATCAAAAATAGTTGATAGTCAGGTGGTAGTTCAAATGACACGACGATAGTAGTAGTTAGTTAATGATGACAATATTTGATAACAGTTAGTTTGCATTCAACTATAGTTGATATGGTAAACAATAAGTATAGTTAATACTGTGAACACAGATACACATGATTCATACTAAATATGAATCATAGTTGATGATGATAATTAATATTGATAATAGTTGACAAGCATAATAACAGTTTATATCAACAATAGTTGATGACCATACTATTTAACAATAATACTAGATAATCATGGGTAATAACGATGCGTGATATAGTTGATAATGGTTTGTCATGTTTGATACATGGTTGATTAAGACTGGTTATAGTTTGAAACTGGTTATAGTTCTTCAAGTTATACACCAACTTGGCCACCTTTTTTGGCTTCCCACCTTGCATGAACCTACCCTCGGGTCATTTAACATTGGTCCCATGGTGGATCTTTCCAGTTCGCTATGTCTCGAATTACCAGAGGATACCCGACCTGGTTATTTAACATACTCCCAACTGCCCAAGTCGTGGCGAAATCCCAAAAATCTTGAAATTAGAGGGTATATCAACTTCATATTGTTGATTAGTAACATCAACATCCCATTAAATCCCCATTAAATCACCATGAAATCTCGGTTAAATCTCCATGATGCAGGTTCGCGTGGCTTCGGTCGCCGAGCCCACCAACACTCCAAGGTAGGCATAATTGCTGACCGTGCGCTGGGCGGTGTCAAAGATGAAGGAAAACATGAACGTTGAACCAGTAAGAAATGGTGACTTTGTGGCGAAACAATGGATTACCCTCTGGTAAACTAACATAACTATGGGAAATCACCATTTTGAATGGATAAATCAACGATTTCTATGGCCATTTTCCAGTTAGCAAACTGTTTGTTTTACCAGAGGGTAGTCTAAGGGAAAAGGAAAGCATCGATTTTCCCATGATGCAAGTCCGGCTGTCCTGTTTTTTTTTCAAAAAATCCATTGAGGGAAGAAATGGGTGATATCGTGGCATTTGACGGGATTTCATGGGAACTTCAATGAAATGGGAATGGAATGGGATTTTTAAGGGGATATTTAAGGGGATTTAGTGGGAACATAACGGGATTTTTAGAATCAAACATGGCTCGGAAATTCCCGAGCAAAATGGAGGTTGTAATTAGAAAGTCATCGAACCAAACGGGGGGAGTTTCAAGCATGCCATGTTTGATTTCTGGACAGTAGTTGAATACAATCACTATGAATTTTAGTTCTTTATATATGATTATGTGTTTTATAAATCAATTTAAGTTTCCGATGTTTTGAAACTTAATATTTATTTTAGGTTGACCGCACATCCCACACTACACATTCTGGAGAAGGGTATCAAATTTGAACCGAACGATGAGGCAGGTCCGTTGGTTGTAGAGATAGAGGAGACAAGGTTCAGTTGAGACCAACTGGATGGACTGGATCTTCACCGTTCGGTGGTTTTGTTAAACCTTGCAGTATGGATATTTTTGTGAATATCAATTGGGAATATCATGAGTATATGGGGTTAGGTGGGTTATTAATGGGAATATAGTGGTAATATGAGGATAGATTCGTCCCTATCCACAGACTTATCTCCCCATCTTCAGTTGCTATCCAACATCGAAGCCAGACAATGCAATTTCCGACTCAAGAAATATCTTCCCGGCATGTCTTTTGGGGCCTTGTTTCTGTTTATTTTTACTTAGCCATGATGTTCCTTTGCTGCATCGATATAGTACCCGACTTTCAGGGGTCCAAGTAGATCGCCACCTTTTCTATCTTGGGACCCCAGAAGAAGGTTTCGAACTGCCCCTGGGGTCCAGGCTCTACATGCCGGCCTACCCTTCCTATGCGGGTCAGGTGGATCCGGAGGGGGGTGATCCACTGGGATCTCAGATGTCACGACGTAGATGTGGTTAGTAAAGGTCAACTCCTTAATTTTTGGTTTATAGGTCGGTGAATGCTTATAGTTCAGCCGGAATTCACATGTCATGGAATGATGTTTTTTTTTTTCCCTGAACACATCTCTATCATATCCACATTTTCCATGGTTGAATGATTGGGAAATCAAACATTCGAACTTGAGGATATTTACCAACAATAGTATTCATTTCACCAGCAAATGGACAACATGACATTGGGTTATTTGCCAATCGGTTGGGGACGCGCATCCCGAGCATTTTTGTCACGGATTTCTACAAAAGCAGATGGTAAGGAATCCTAAGGGGCCTAAGGGGGAAGCATTGGTTACGCTCCAGTAATCAAACGTGGCAATGGCAAATCCAGCATTTAGTTCGATGATTTTCCCAGCGAACTAAACCTCTATTCAGCCATTGAGTTGCGGGACTTTCAATGGCATCTAAATTGCCAGAGGGTATCATCAAAATCCACTGAAGTTCTCCAAGTTTTCCATTGTACTTGATGATTTTCCGATGTTTGGGATGGAGGTTTCAATCACTAAGCGGTGGTTGTCCTGCCGTTGGTCACCCTTAAAGCTCCAACGTTGGAGATCCGTAGAAACCAGGCCGGGGATCTAAGGGGTGATCAACCTTTAGCGACCAGTTTTTCATGGGTCCTCCCAACGAATTTTAAGTTAAACACCCACTGATTTCTTGCAAATTACTTGCTTATTACCTTACTATTATATATATAATTATATATAATTATATATATATACATATTAAACAAAACCCAAAGGATTGATGCTCGATTTTCATGAACGCCTGATAAACTTCCACCCCCACTCGTAGGTCGCGCAACAGATGCAGCCGCAAGTGTGACTTGGCTGGCAGCAGGGCCATCGGGAAATCCTTGGCTTTTCTTTACTGACTTGTGGAACACACCATTTTCAGTAATGATCATAATTTATCCAGATAATATAATTATGTATATATGAATGAATATACATATATATATATATATATGAATATATATATATGAATATATATATATGAATATATATATATATGAATATATATATATATATATATACACATAATTAGCAATTATCAATCCCCATGTATCTCCCATTAAATCAAACTGTTGATTCTTTGGGATATAGTATTTGAATGTATTTGACATATGGTCAATGGAATGATTTGTATCATATCCCATGCATGTTGATGTGGGAACTTGGTTTCTTCTCTGCTGGATCAATGACACTGGGAATGTCGATGAATACCCGGCCTGGTAAACGTTTACATAGCGAACTAGAAAATCACCATTTGTCAAAAGGTAAATCAACTATAAATGGGCCGTTTTCAATAGCTATGTTAAACTACCAGAGGGTATCAGGCTATCTATGAATATCTATGAATATCTATGAATATCTGGAGATTTCCTGAAATAGGGATACCCCCAGTTCTCATCCATTTGAATGGCATTTTCCATGAAATAGACCATCCATCCATTTGGGGATACACACCATTTATGGAATCCCCCATTTTTTTCGTTGGGGACTGGGAACTCAAGATTTAGATCCGAAGTCCGTTGGAGATCTGCACGGGGTGCGATGGATATAGCAACGGTTCAAGATCTTTGGGGGCACTGTGATCCACAGTCTTTGATTGTTTTACACGTTTTTGTCGACTATCCCTATTTTTGGGCGCTTCTGAAAGGCTCCCCGGTTGTGGTTATAGGACAAAATGATGATTCACAACTGGAAAGAATGGGGATAATATATACATACATATATATATATATAGATATAGATATATGTATATCATCCTATTTTCAGTTGCCTAACCCATCTGGGGTTGGCTTCACTCTTCAACCGAAGCGGTTGACATCCCGTGCGCCCGTGATTCGGCCCAAGGTTGAGATTTCACTCGGTGGGCCATACTCAAACTCTTGGATAAGATCATTGGATGAGAAGATCTCCCAATGGATAAGTCTGGCATAGATTTATTTTATCCATTTCGCACAATCGCCAAAAAACAAAGAACATATAAAGTTATTGAAGAATGTCGATGTTGGATAGATTTGATTCAATGATTATTAATTATCAGGGAAAAACAGCTGCTACATATAATGTAAGACAATCTTTACCCGGGAAATAACTTGGGAATCTATACATACTGCCATTGAGAAACTTATGTTCATGACGCCGCTTCTGGCTGGTTGCCGATTTCTGGTTATTGCTGGTTGATCCTGGAAAAAATATGACATATCTATACATGTCTGTGTTATTTCTTCGGATTTCAATAAAATTAATGGGATACGGGATACGAATACATTTATCGCCAATCAGTTCCAACATATATGATATCTAGTCTTCTGAGATAATAAACTTATGATATTTTTTTCAAACACTATCAAACTACATTTATTAAACATATTTCCAAAATTATCCGAAAAACATATTTTAGGCAAATATATTTCTTGAAAGATAAGTATTATATATATATATATCATTTGCTAGAATCCACCTGCTGATTTTAGCAACCGACTATTAAGTTAACACATATTTGGATTTATAAATATTAATTATTGAATTTCTTATTTATATATCTATTTATTACATAAATAATATATAATTAATATAAAAATACCAGTAGTACCGTGCAAGACGGTGACGGAAATTTCAAAGATAGGAAACTACATGGAAGGCAGAGCGAATCCACTGATGGACCGAAAGGTGGTTGGAATTGTGCTTTTTGGAGTGGTTGCAGTGGTCACACCACCCACAACTGCTGGATGTAGTGTAGTGTCATGCATTTGTAGTTCTAGTGTAGTGGTAGTTGCAGCTGTAGTTGTTGAAGTGGTAGTTGTACTTGTACTTGTTGTAGTTGTAGTTGTTGCTATAGTAGTTCTTGTTGCAGTGTAGTTGTAGTGTAGCGGTGCTGTTGTGTAGTGGTAGTGGTAGTGGCAGTGGTAGTGGTAGTGGTAGTTGCAGTGTAGTTGTAATTGTAGTTATAGTAGTTGTAATTGTAATGCAATTATAGTTATTACTATACTTATATCAAAATCTAAAGTAGTTGTAACTCTCATTATAATATACAATTTTGTTTTTTTTGAATATTTTTGATATTAATATAATAAAATTATGTTTTTTTTTAAAAAAAATATTAATTATTAAAAATATATGCTCCTATCTCATTAAATATACAAAATAAATACAAATTATTGCATATTATATAAAATAACAAGAAATTTAATTAGGATAAACTAAAAACTTGAATTCCTAGCTTTTTTTTAAAAAAATTAAACTAAAATAAAAAATATTACCAAATAAATATTGAAATTCAAAGAATTTTAAACATTTTAGTCATGTTAATCCCGCGGTGGTGCCCTTGGTGTAGACCGCATGGGTGTTCGCTGTTGCGCTCCAAGAAGTGCACTCACAGTCTATACAGACCCTGGACCACATTCCGGGGGAACAAACAAGCCCGTAGATTGTGCCAGTGGCCCGAAGGGTGCGCGGTATATGCTCGTGCCCAGGGCCTCTGCACCCACCATGCGAAGCAACAACTGCCGCAATTACAGCGCCGGAAGTTCCACGCTATTCTGGCTGTGCAGAGCCGTGCTGCAAAGCGCCTGCGTAGCGACCCGGATATGCAGCGTGGATGCCCGGTGCCAGCAGCCAGTTCTAAATCAGTGGCTATAGAAGACAATGCATATGCTCGTACTCCGACCTTAGCTTTTGGTCAGATGAGTCAAAGGTGTGTACACTGTCGGGCTTTGTATTTGGCAGCAGAGCAAAATACCACTGGCAAGTTTACATTGTGCTGCAAGAATGGCAAAGCCGCTAATTTGCCCCCTGTGAGTGATGTACCTGAGCCCTTACGGTCTTGTTTGACCCGAACGGATCAACGTGGAACATTATTCCGCCAGAAAATTCGATGCTACAATGCCGCTATGAGCTGTGTGTCTTTCGGGGCAAACTTAGAAATTAAAGTCGGACAGTCTGGTACTTCAGCGCCACCAGTTTGCATTGTGCATGGTGCTGTATATCACCACTCATACCCCTTACGTGCAACACAAACATCATTGGCACTGGAACAACATAGTTGCTGCCAAGTAGAATGGCCTTCAAAAAGAGGTTGATTCCTTGTTTCTTCCCAAGTCAAGAAACAAGGAATCAACCTCTTTTTGAAGACCATTCTACTTGGTGCCACTGATTCAGCTGAGCCCAAGTTCGCTCAATTTTATTTATATGACTCACAAGAAGCGATGCAGCGCCCGATCGAACGAGATCCAGGCCTGCAACCTGAAATTCTTGCAGAGTTGGACTACATGCTCCATCTTTCTGACAATCCATATGTGCAGGCCTATCGCCGGCATCCGCCACACGTGTTGCTGCGCATTACCCGTGACTTGCGCAAGTCCGTCGCCAAGATCAGTGCGCGAGCCGAGGTTGGACCCCTGTCTACAGTGGCCGCAAACCGAAAACGTTTTGTGCTGCTCCATGCCTTGGACCTGCTCAACGGCGTGCAGACGCACGCAGCCTATTGATACTACAGCAAGTGGCAAAGAAGTTCTCGCATCAGTGCTGCAGGACTTTGTGAGTTATCATTCTTTGAAAGAAGATTTGTATCGTGGTTTGTGCTATGGTCTTTCTGTCCTGCAACCATGACATTCGGCTTCTTCCCGGCCTCTGGATTTCCATACATAACCGTGTGCACGATAATTCTGAAGCTATTTCATTCGGGCCTTTTTGGACATACTTACTATATCTCTGTTTTCAATGTTCTTTTTAAACCTGGATTTAGTGTTTATGAAGACTGCTTTGGCTACACTCACATATGTCATTGCGATATGGTCCTCATTGTTGACCATGCTATTCTTGTCGTTGTCGTTGTTGCTCTTGTCGTTGCCCTTGTTGTTGCCCTTGTTGTTGCCGTCGCCGTCGCCGTCACCGTCGTGGTTGTTGTTGTTGTTGTTGTTGTTGGTTGTTGGTTGTTGGTTGTTGGTTGTTGGTTGTTTGTTATTTGTTGTTTGTTGTTTGTTGTTTGTTGTTTGTTGTTTGTTGTTTGTTGTTTGTTGTTTGTTGTTTGTTGTTTGTTGTTTG
>CAMXCT020006112.1:1079336-1084607 GCA_947184155.2 Cladocopium goreaui | reverse complement strand
ATTTATTTTTAATAATATATATATATTTTATATTATAATTATTTTAATTATATTATTAAAATTATTTTTATAATATAAAATATTATATTCATAAATTATAATTAAATTATATTATTATTATAAATCTTAATTATATTTAAAATAAATATCCCAATTATTTTTTTTTCATCCATATTATATAATTATATATATATATTTATTCTTTAATATTTATATTATAAAAAAAACAATATTAATCAACCAATTTAATTCAAATAATTATATATATAATTTTATAAAATCATTGCGGAATATAATATCATCCAATTTTAAAAATATCAAAATCATAAAAAATAAAACAATGGTGTTATAAAAATCATAATTTTTTACATTATAATTAGAAAATAAATATTTAAATAATTATATATTATTAGATATAAATATATAATAATATCGATCTATTTTTATTTTAAATAATTCAATAAATAATATAATTATATATATATAATATTATTTTCAATATAGATTATAAAATTTAATAATTCAAATATTATATTCAAATAAATTTTAAATATTTTTTTGAATTAATCCGGAAAAGATTCGGATAGGAATTCGTGTTTCAAGGCCTGGGCCAGAAGAAATTCACTGTAGGTATTGGAATTCCCTCCTGAAGCAACCTCCTGGGAAGTAATTTTCAAATTTGAAGACGTTTGACAATATATACAATGCATGTTGAACCCAGCAAGTGCGTAGTAACAATTTTCTTGGCGTATTCTTATGGATTTATGGACAGTTCCAAATGGCTGGTAGGTGTGATTTTTAAGCCCTGACGAACTGGGAAGCGCGTCCAGCAATGATGCTTTTTCCAGCCTCACCCACCCAAAAGGTAAGGGGAAATCCAACTCTTCCCCCGCAACATGGCTAACAAAAAAGGCATGGCAACCAAGCAGCCGAATCCCCAAAATTTCTCCATAATATCCCGCAATGATGGGGCCCTGTTGTTTGCAGATGGGGTTTCAAACCTGGTCTCCATCCCATCTGAACCCAGGTTGGTTCAGATTCGCATGAAATAACACTGTTTTGATGCTCAACCACCAGCCTTGTTTGGCAGAATCCCCAGTTTGTTGTTTGTTGTTTTGGACCTATCTTCTTTTGATTTTCGCTGCGAACATCAACATCTTTACATGAAAGATTGCTCGTCATAAAATATCCTTGGCAGAATCCAAGAACCATCATTTCATGGCGAGGTCGACACAGGACGCCTCTATCCTTGGCATAGTTGGCACTTTCAAGCCGCCTTGAAAATATGGGGCAATCATATTACCACCTGGCAATCAAACATGGCAAGTGGAAATCCCTAGTAGTTTAGAAAAGAAATCAACTATAGATGGAAGATTTTCATGGTTTTTCCATTGCTAAGTTTGATTGCCAGAGGGTATATGAAGCACATTGGTTGCAACCGGTTCCGCCCTGTAGCTCTGACTTCCCCCCGCCTTCCGCGCTGAGGGCCGCTTGGTGGGATCCAGCACCAGCATGGAGGAGCTGAAACTGGCTATGGACCTATGGGGGCACCAGCAAGCAGGGCGCGTTTACGCCCAAAAGGAGGCCAAGTATGTGTAAATCCTTTAATATCCGTACCTAACCATGGCTTCTGGGGGGTGTTTAATATTTCGGGCTAGGGATTAGCAACATTTGATGACTTGGCTTTACAAAAATCGGGTAAAGGCATGGTGTTTTAATGCGGCTTAATTTGTGGAGATTTGGGGGTTTGCATGGTTAAGCTAAGCAACACTTGGGAGATATGAACTTGGGGGTTTGGTTTGATTAGAAAGAACACCGTTGTCCAATTAGCAAAAGTGGCGACCATTCACAAATTATATAATTGGGGGCTTCACCACAAGCGTGGGGACATCAATCAACCACAACTTCTCTATGCAGATGCTGGCAATTGGGCATCTCATTGGCTACTTGTTTGGACGATCCCAGTGGCATGTGCTCCGTTTGCACCAGCTTCTTCAAGGGTTTCTGTTGCTTCACCTGCGCTGACAACTGTGAGAGCAGATGGGGCATGAGTGCTTTTGAAGATGACCTATTGAACTAATGTGGCAAACCCAAAAAACAACATATAAAACCATCCCCAATGGAGGTTGGGTATACAGCCATTTCGGCAAACTGAACCCTAACGGCTTGGTGCATGGGAGCATAACATGAGTAAGGAATGTGCTTAGGCTAAACTTAAAAATGCACCCTAATTTATATCGCCCGTTCTGGTGAAATCAACCGTTTTTTTTTTGGCCTATCACATGACAGGTGCCACTGTGCCCGCTGGAGAATGCACCCTGATCATACCGAAGCCATCTGAAAACATAGCTGTGCAATGAAGGATAGGTTTGCAAGATTGGTTCATCAAGATTGACATGTACCCATCCTGCTGGCCAACACGTCCTCTTTCTGGGGCCGTCTTACCCGTCTTGCCTGGGCCTGCCCCGTGACTCTTACAAGACAGGCAGCTGTAAATCCGCATTCCATGAGGACAGAAATAGCGACCTCCACAATCTTTGCAGAAGTGCTTCTGGCGATTGTGCATGCAGAAATTCAGTTCCACCAGGCGATCGTTCTTCTGGGGCATATTTCCCTGCGCCAGCCACGGGCGCTTTTTGCCCAGCTTAGTTGGGCAGGTGTGCCCTTTGTGGGGGACCAATACGCGCACCTTGCCGGAAACAGGGTGCCGCCAGAACCAGTTGCTGGTAATGACTCGCGGGCACTGGGAGCATTTTAGTTCAACACCTTCATCCGCATGGAAAACACTCGGCAGTTCCCTTATCTTCTGGTGTGGGCGATACGTTCCAGCATGCACTACAGCCCTGCGCTTGCCAAGGGCTTTGCTTGGTTCCGGCTCAGGCACACTAGGTTCTTCCCTGACATCAGCCGATAGAAAATTGCTTCCAGCCTTGTTGGCCTTCCGCACTTTGAGATCTTTGAATTCTGTGATCCTTTGGCCCTCACCCTGTCCCACCAAAGCTTCCAGTTGCTTCCACTGCGTAGCCGTCCGCGAGGGCGTCAAGCCCTCCGAACATGTGTCCCAGTTCCGCAGCAGGGTTTGGATGTAGATCAGGGCCGCCCACAGTTCTCTTCGCGTCGTGGGATCCGTGAGATCCAGGCAGTTCAGGGCACGGATCAACAGTTTCCGCAGCCGCCACTGGAGGTTGGACACCTTAGAACTGACCTCCGCTGCCACCTCTGCCGTGGCAGTTTCCTTGGAGACTGGAGAGGCCGGAGGATGCAGCCAACCACTGCAACGAAGAACCAAGGCACAAATGGCATCACCATCCACCTCGCTGGACTCAAGATACTGCTGCAATGATTCTTCTGCGCCTGTGATGAGTTGATCCCGTTCGTCCACGTCTGCATTGCGAAATCGCGCTATGCTGCGATAAAGCTTTCGAACTGATCGCTCCTGCTGAGAGCTTCTCGGCACCTCAATTTCCATCGCTTTCTCATTGCTCAATGCTGTCGCATCCAAGGGTGCAACGTCAACAGCCACACCATCTCTAATGGAAAACGACACCAGCTGACCAACACGAAGATAAGGCGCCTTCAAAAAACAAATCTGCAAGGATCCGCCGCCAGAACCTTTGTACAACAACTGACCACCACCTTGGTACTTCAGCTGGCAGATCGTTCCGCAGGGCATTGCTCAAAGCAACGGATCTTCGGAGGACTTGATGGGGGGCTTTTGGATCTTTTGGTTTGCGTCCCATCATCCACCTATAGTGCCCCATTTATTTTTGAATGCGTTTGCTGACATGTACTGTAGCTATTTGAAGTCTTAGGTGGGTAACCCCCCCAAAGAGCTTGCCTATCTCTTGCTTCCTTGCATTGTCCAATGTACCATGCCGACACCTCGACCATGCACGGATTCCAGTGGGACAAACGAGGTTCATCGTTGCCAAACTCAGGATTGTTGCTCGAGCGGGTTGACAACACTGGCTGTTTTACCTTTGGAAATGTGAGATTCATTTCGTAGACCAACGTTGGCTGTACCCTGTTGCCAGTTCTCAGAAGAAAGCCCCCAAGAACCAGGCTGGTAGAAGAAGGGTAGTCAAATCATGTCAAATCACTGCATGAATTTGAACTCTTCAGTGTTTGATAGCTCCAGCCCCTACAAAACAAGTCATCTATTGTAAGTACACCTTCGACAGCAAATATGAACATTATGGAACCTCAAAAATGGTAACCTAGAAACGGAAAATCCTCTTCAAAATCCAGTCTTTGAGGTGTGGATGATTAGTATTAATGAATAGTATGGATGATTAGTATTAATAGTGCTAATATTTCATATGTAGTAGTAATGGTATCATAATAATTATCCATAGTATGGATGTACTAATTATCCATTACTATTAGTAACATGCTTCTAATTTATATTAGTACATAGTAATTATATTACTATTATTAGTACTAATATGTACTATTTAATTGCCGGTTTTCAAGGGCATCCCACGGCATTCCCAATATTCAACCGGCTGCTTTGAGGCCCTTTCAGCTCCTCTGACCAATGGAGGGAGATGGGATGTACATTGTTTTTCCGCATCTCATTGCCATGGTGAAAACTACATAAAGCTACCAGAATGTGTATTTTTTTAGATAATATTTGAAGGATGCGCTTATGATGGATTATGTGTATTGTTCTTAAAGCAAACACGATGGGAATCGACATCGTGGTAACTTTTCACACAGCAGGCCATCAAAATAAGTATATTTGGAAAAGAAACGTCCTTACATCAAACCACACACACATATATTCCAACCTTTTGGCGTAAGAATCTCTAGAAGTCTTGATCCATAGCCGCCTTTTTTCATGGTGAAATAGCCATCAACCACCATCATTTCACCAACTTTTTGGCTCCAGCCCCCGGCCCCCGTCGCATCGCCTTGCCCAAGGACTCGGAAGACGGGACGCGCAGTTGCCAGCGACTCACAGGATCCTCCAGAGCAGGTTGAATCCCAAATATGGCCATTAAATAGCCACTATAGCCCCATCATTATCCTTATAAGTTCCCATAATGATGGGCTATAGATTGTTAAGGGCTAAAGTGTATTATATGTGTAATGAATGATATATCCCATTATGTATATGAACAGTCATAAAACTGTTAGCAGGATAAATTTCTTTGTAATGAATGATAATGGGATAAACATAAATAGAAAAAACATACATATCACACTATCATTCATTATAAATGCATGATAATGCGGTAAACTGAATACAAAATCTACCATTTTGGGGAT
>CAMXCT020006112.1:976836-1074336 GCA_947184155.2 Cladocopium goreaui | reverse complement strand
ACCCACCTACCATCTATCGACATTTACCTAACCAGGCCCTCCATCTGCTGCATCTCAAAGGCACCGAAGTCGATCAACTTGATCACTGTTGAGCTGGGCCTGACCTCGGTGCGAGTGTTCCGAGCCAAGTTCATGGAATATGACATGCTCAAAAAAAGATTTAGAAGATCTTCCATTCCCATCTGAGTTTTTTAAAATATTTTTTGATGGTTTATGATTGCTTTAAGTCGTTCAGTTTGAAAACATGAACAAGAATAAACATGAATAATTATCCCATGTATTGCCACGTGTACGGTATGTATGGGCCCCAGTACCTTCACCCCTTCCCGGCCCTACAACAAGGCAGTATGCTTTTGCCGGTTTCTGAGCGAGAAAGCGTTTGTGGAATTTTTCATCAGTGAGAGACATGGCACTCACCACTTTGCCGAGACTGTCCTGACTTGCCAAAATGTTCAAGCGCTCCTCCAGCCGCTGCTGGCGATACGACAAAATGACCGGCCACTTGGCAATAAGATCCACGGCATCTTTGCTCCTGAGAAATGATTGCAGCAGCTTTACCTTACCAGTCAGATTGTTAGGCACGCTGAAACTAAGCAAATTAGGAAAAGTAGCTACTGCCTTCGCAACTTGGCTCTGTGAAAGGCCTAAGTTCAATAGCCACTGCACGGTGGGTTTCAAGTTCTGCTGAAGGCTGAGGCCAAGAATTGGTGGAAATGTGACCACTACCTTTGCAACTTGATCATGTGTCAGCCCCAAGCTCCCAAAGAAAGCCACAGTGGGCTTTAAATTCTGCTCGATGCTGTACCAAAGGATTGGAGCAAAACGGGCAACTGACTTTGCAACTTGATGTTTCGTCAGTCCCAAGTGCACAAACCACTGCACGGTGGGTTTCAAGTTCTGCTCTATGCTGAGCATGAGCATTCCAGGATGAGCACCCACTGCCTTCGCAAGTTGACTCCTTGTCAGCCCCAAGTCCTGAAACCATTGCACAGTGGGCTGCAAGTTCTGCTGGATGCTCAGGCCAAGTATTGAAGGAGACTTGGTCACTACCTTCGCAAGCTGACACTTTGTGAGTCCCAAGTCTACGAACCACTGGGCTGTAGGTTTCAACTTCTCCTCAACCCTGTACCCAAGAATTGGAGGAAAAGTCGCTATAGCCTTTGCACTTTGAGTTTTTGCCAGCCCCAGCTGAAACAGAAACTGAAGGAGTGGCTGCAAACTTTTTTCGATTGAGACTGCGCTCCCCAGCGCCCGCTTTTGCATCCGATGAATGTCTGTAGGTCGGAAACCCTTCGAACTCAAAAAAAGTGAAATCTCTTCTGCCGTGTTGCCTCTTCCCATCACTACCGCTTCACGAAACTCCAGAGCAGCTTGAGAAATGAGAAGGGGCTGCTCCTCGTCCAAATGTGCTTCCAAACTTCTTTGCACATCTGGACGCAAGGCAGCTTGAAGTCTAGGCACGGTCTCCTCTAAAGCAGCTTTCAAGGCCCCTGTGACTGACAGGTAATCCCCTTTACGCCATGACTTGATGCTTATCCAAAGAACATTTCCATCAAATTCAGTTCTGCCTGTGTGGCCGATGCGGACCACAAATGAACCGGCAGGCGCAAATTCCAGCAGGGCCGCATTCTTCTGCAAGTCCTTCTCCATACCTACCTTTGTCGCATGCCGGTAGTAGCCGTCATACTCCACAAACAGCGCTGCATCTTTTTCCTTGAGCAATCCGAAAGCTGTTAAATCCGGCTCCAAGTAGTTTCCGCCCCAACCTGCTGGCGATTTGAAGCTTCGAAACATCTCACCTATTCGCATGTTTGGCATCAGCAATTCCCCCAAAGGGGCCAACAACTCTGCCTCAGCCATGCTGCCGGCACGTTGTCGTGGCCATCCTTGCTGCCACCAAAGTGGTGGTGATCTGGGCGCCAAGCGGCCAAAACACCTCCTCCATTGCCTGCCCCAAATGCACCACTGCATGCATGCAACACTAGAGTCACAGAAGCTACTCTGCCGGGCCACCAAACCTGTCAGCAATGAGTTGTCTGATTTCGCAGAACCATTGAAAACTAGCCTTTAAGTCCCTGGTTCTATTTGCAAGTGGTGTTCGAATGTTCAAACAAAGATGGTGGCTGAAACTTTCCTTCCTTCAGCCCCGATATCTATAGACTCCTTTCGACTCCTTGAGCCATGAGTCAAAGTGCGGAACTGCAGCTCCAGGCTTCACCCACTGAAATGCCTCTTTGAGAATATCTTGAATCGGAAGATCATATTCAGAAGGCCTGTGCATCTCAACTGTAATTTGAAGTAATTTGGGGATGCCTGAAAAATCACCAGATCATCCCCTGAACAGCAGCTCTTCTGTGAGGTCAATTGGCGCCGAGCTAGACAAGTGTATGTTCTGAGTGGCGGTTCAATGCACCCAACAAACCCGACAATTGGAACCGTTCTTCCAGCGGGCGATGGAAAAATCAAAAAGATCCAAAACCACCAGGCAGTCCTTGCTATTTGGATCGATCTACTACAGTATCAACCACCCGACCCGCAACCAGCATCCTTCAGCATCCAATGGGTTCTCCCCATGTCTCCCCCAACTTCTGAACGAAACCCCTGATGGGCCCCGGCATATTCCACGCGGCTCCGGGAGGATGCGGACTTGTGCTGATTCTGCGCCTGCCAAAACTCCTGCAATGCGGTGGAAACGAGTTTGGGGAGACCTGGGGCCATAGGGGAAAAATGGTTGTGATGGGGTGGCGAAGCAATGCCAAGTACAAACAAATGGAGGAGTTGCATGCAGGGCTAGTAAACCAACAAGAAACGTTAGCAATTTTAAAACACCAAGTGCGAAATTATCTTCCAGGTTGGTGTCCTTGGGCCCCCCTCACAGACCTTTGCAAAGATTTTCGTGATAGGTTCAGAGGGATCAGAAATAGGAAAAGCCATCGAAATCACCACCCAGTTGGATATTGCATGGCATGATGCGTGCCAATTTGCCACTGGGACCCACTGGGGTAGTCAGACATTCATGGCTAATTGTGTTGGAAAGCCATCATAACATCCATTTTCTCCAGAAAACCTCCATCAAACACAGGTGAAGCGCCTCTCTTGGGAAATGGCTGGTCTCGAAGTCAGGAGAACAAAACAGCACCTGGCAGTCGGCGCCCAGGTCATTTCCAACATTTCTATTGAAGGATAGGATGATATAGGCACCTGTGATCCTGTATTCTTGCTCTAGCATGCATCATGTATATAATCCAAATGATGGCTTTAAAATGCTTTCAACATCTTCGGGGCCTTGGGGTCGCTTTATTTCCAACTTTCATTTGCATGTTAAAATCGAGGGCGTGAAGTAGGGAAAGATGAAGCTAACGAAACAACCATGCACGAGTAAGCAACCAATCCCAGAAAGGTAGATCTTATACACAAAAAGGTTAATTTCTATTCTTCCAACCTCAAAAGTATCACCTGTCACAGTACCATCATCACTTTATATTACTTTGATTGATCTAGTTCCATTGAGAGTTCCAACATATTCCAACCGCCAGATCCACTCATCTCCATCTCCCCCCATTTTGAACCATGGCCGCCACGGCGCATTTTCGAGCTTCAGATCCGTGTGCGTCAGCCGCATGTCCTCGTGGAGAAATCGCAGTGCCTCCAGGCACTGCCTGGCCACGCTCTGGATGTCCTGATACGACAGCGAACGACAGCGCGGTGTGGTGCGTTGGGTGGCTGGGTCCTTAGATATCACCTGTTTTAATGTGTTTAAGGGTCAGCTGAAAAGGTGGCCAAATAATCACAATCAACCATCCAACAAGAAGAATATCAACATACGAAAAGCAATTCCACAACGTGAATTTCTTTATCACGGCGTGCAAGTAGATTTAAACTTTGATATACCTCAACCAACCCTCAGAACGCGGTGAGGGAGCAAACCGATACAATTAGAATCCACTAAGTACACCCTATTGGGATTGCTACCCTATGGCCCTATGGCACCGGCATTGAAATGGTACCCCAAACAGACCTGAAGACGGGGGGAAGCAACATGACCTGCGAACATCGTGGATTCATGGCCCTTCTGAAGGTGAAAATGGTCACGCAGAAACCTGTAGACCAAAACCACCTCCACCCGAGGGAGGCCGGACCCCAAGAGTCAGCTTTTTCAGAGGTCCTGGATCCACATTCCGCGGTAGCGATTCTGCTTCAACAGGTCGTACAAGGACCTCCCCAGCACCTGCAACTGCCAGGGAATCACTGAGGCACCAGGAAAACATGGAAACCGTCAACCACTTGGGTAGTCGATGGCAATTAGCTGACGAATCCTAATGTCTTCAGAGCCCCTTGGTGGCCACTGGGGTCCATGATCAACCTCCTCAAAGCCGTCAAATCTTGAGTTTTGCTATGTTTTTTTTTGGGTAAACTTCAGGCATCAAACCTATACAGATTCAGGATCAGATGATCAAATGAAATCCTTTGGGGAAAACATGGAAAACTTGGTTTGGGTCAGGTTCAGTGTGCCATCTGCATCCATGGGGGCGCACCCCTTCCAGGCTACTGAGATTTTCCGACTCCCACGGATCCAGCTACCCTCCACGCTGTCAGGATTGATGCTTGGCGTGGCAATAGGATGCAAGCACCCTCATCAGGATGTAATCATTGGACTATTGTGGGGTAACACCTAAGTTACCAACCTGCACCTATACCTCTGATATGTTGGTCTATGCTTCTGTCGCAAAGTATTCGAAAGTCCTAGCAACAGTCAAACAATGAAATAACACACATATAATACTATAATATACTATATATATATTATATATATTTATATATATATATAATTTACGACACACCACAAGTAGCCAAAGATTTTGCCACAGACTGTTCCATGGATCCACCCTCAAATCTTCATCCCCACCTCGCAGACCAGGCAGAAGAAGCGCTCCTCCTCCTCTTCGTGGAAGAAGGTTTCGTGCAGCCGCACCTCAGTTGCTGGGGATGCAGTCCGGCCCCGTGTGGAAACGGTGCTTGGGATTTTGGGAAAGGTCAAAGATGACGAAAACATCATGTCTTGGTGACTTGGTGTTGCTGATTTGTTGTCATTTTGGGATGTTTTGGGGTGGTCTGAATTATCGCCTTCAGCACCTCGGACCTAAGAGTTCACTGCCTTTCCCTCTGATGTTGCGCGGTCATGAACGATTTCCCAGTCTCCGAGAGATGGATCCAGTCCAATGTTGACGCATCACCATGTCTGAAAGACTGAGTCACAAGCTCAACAGTGCCCAAAAATGATCGACTAATCATCCTCGCCCCCCAAAAAAGGCTTGCCCCAGAAGCTCTTCATTTTTGAGTCCCATGGGTACGGGAGTTTGTTGAAGTAATTTTATCCAGTTGTATCTTGCATATGGCACCATGTTTGCAAGTTCTATACCTAACTCTATGTTGGTTGGTTAACCCCTCCGGTTATTACTTAGATCCCAGTTAGGTGGATAATCGACCCATATTTTCACAATTGTAAACTGGAACTATGCCACATTATTCCGCACACAGACACACACACATATACATATATATATATAGATATAATAATAATATATATATATATATATACGTTATATAATTCATTGGGCTAAAAAAACATAAAAAACTGTTCTTACCCACATTTACCTTAATTACCAACTGTGATATATCTCCCGGTAGGGGCATGAGATTCTGACATTTGCGTCCCTGAGGATGCGGGCGCAACCGCATTTGTGGCCATCCTCCAGCCTGATGTCCTGCGCAGGGAAGGTAGATCCGGCGGGCTGGGACATCCCGCATCTGTGTTACATGGTCGCTTCCATATGAAACATGAAACATGCAGTGATTTTGAATAATTGTATAGACTGTTAGCGCTAGACCCACGTATGCATAAACTTTCATTCCAGTCAGCCATACTTCAACCATCCTACCATTGAATCATGTTGAATCCACCCGTTCTCTTGCGCTGCTCGTCGCTCGTCCTTCAGGATCTCAGCTTCACGTTGCGCATTGCGCGTGTACTTCTCCACCTCGATGTGCCGCACCGCTCAGGGCCGCGGGAGGAACCAAGACCATCCTAGACCCTCATCACTGAACTCCCAAGAGATCCAAGAGGTACGTGTTCATATCACAACTACCGAAAAAGATGATTGGATATGTTTGACATGGTAATTCTCCGTTCTATCCTGGCTCTCGTACATTATTGGACAGCGGCATATCCCACCCGCCTACTGGTTGGGGGATGAATGAAGGCTAGCTGCTCCTAGCCTGGATGATGTTGATGGCCACAAGAAATAGAATAATTATATAAGCCTGTTGGCCCTGTTGCAAGTTCAAACATAACTATCTACAAGTCTCGTGGGAATATCAGAGGGCATGTAACCAAAAAAACATGGAAGTATTGATTTGGCAAAATTCAAAGAAAGTTGGGTCTGATGCACGCCCGTCTTCCCATTTCACACGCTCCCGTGACTGTTTGTGCCGCCCCACTCCGTTGCCACAATGCCCCAGGTGCTAGCCATTGCCTCCCCATTCTTGGCTCAGCTGGTCGCTGCTGGTGATACCAAGTCACGTTGCGAATGACTTTGATGGCCACCTGTTGAGAATGGACCACTGCAGGTTGACAGCTTACCAAGACGGACCTGTTTGTGGATCCAACAGGGGCATCTGTGTGTTTGCTTTGATGATGCCATCATTTGTTTTGGGCTACAGGCTCCAGAGGTTTCATTTCAGCACATATAGCCACCTCCATCTATCTAGAAAGTTTGGAAGCCTGGATAATTATTGGACTAAACATGACTAAACATGATCTATAAGTTACTGTAAACACTTTTCCATCTTTCTTTTGGGCCTACAAGTGCTACACTACACTTTTTGAACCTCAAAGGACATGGCCATGCACCAATGTAGCCTGGCTGGCGTCCCAAAAAGGGCTGAAATCTTCAAAAAAAGCCTCCTTGTCACCTCAAATGGAACTAGGAACAATGGGTTTGGAATACTCAGTTAGCTGTATCCCCATTGAGGCCATCAAATAAGGCTTGCAATGGACAAACAACATGTTTGGGGTTCTCCTTGTAATGGTGATGGGACCACCTTGGGTTCTATTATTTTAAATAGTTTAAAATTTAACATATTTTAACATGGATCTTCCCATCCAAAGATCGCACTATTTCTGCGCCAAAAAACGTTTGTGAAATCGTTCGTCCGTCAGAACCATGGCACTAATCACTTTAGCAAGACTATCCTGCCCTGCTAGAATGTGCAAACGGTTCTCCAGCCGCTGCTGGCTGTAGGCAAGAATGAGTGGCCACTGGGCGATCAGCTCTGTAGCACCTCTGGTCGTGAGGAATGATTCGAGGAGCTTCACTTTGCAAGAACGATTGTCAATACTCAGGCCGAGAATTGACGGGAAGTCAGCGACGACTCTTGCAACCTGGCTCTTGGTCAGCCCCAAATCCAAGAACCACTGCACAGTGGGCTTGAAGTTCTGCTCGACGCTGTAGGAAAGAATTCGAGGATATCTGGCCACCGCCTTCGCGACTTGACTCCGTGTCAGCCCCAAGTCCAAAAACCAATGGATAGTTGAATCCAAGTTCTGTTCGATGCTGAGGCCTAAAATTGAAGGACAAGTGGCCACAGCCTTCACAACTTGACTCTGTGTCAGCCCCAAGTCCAAAAACCAATGGATGGTTGGATTCAAGTTCCGTTCGATGCTGTAGCCAAGA
This sequence comes from Cladocopium goreaui, assembly GCA_947184155.2. Taxonomy (NCBI): domain Eukaryota; class Dinophyceae; order Suessiales; family Symbiodiniaceae; genus Cladocopium; species Cladocopium goreaui. The sequence goes on along the minus strand of CAMXCT020006112.1, from coordinate 1,066,603 downwards.
ATTGGAGGATGTGTGGCCAGTGCCTTTGCAACTTGACCCTTAGTCAGCCCCAAGTCCAAAAACCAATGGACGGTGGGATTCAAGTTCCGTTCGATGCTGTAGCCAAGAATTGGAGGATGTGTGGCCAGTGCCTTTGCAACTTGACCCTCAGTCAGCCCCAAGTCCAAAAACCAATGGACGGTGGGATTCAAGTTCCGTTCGATGCTGTAGCCAAGAATTCGAGGATATCTGGCCACTGCCTTCGCGACTTGACCCTTAGTCAGCCCCAAGTCCAACAGCCATTGCAGCCGTGGCTGTAGAGTTCTCTTGATAGATACACCCCCCCTCACTACTCGCTGCAACCGGTGAACATCGCCATGCGCGAAACCCTCTGCATTCAAATGGCTCACGATCTCGTCTGTCGTGTTTCCTTTTCCTTTGTCTATAGCTGCTTTACAAAAGTCTTGGACTGATTGGGAAGTCACATGTGAAGCCTTCTTGGCTAAATGTGCTTCCAAACATGACTGCACACTCGGACACAAGGCATGTTTAAGTCTAGGTACTGTCTCCTCTAAAGTATTCTTCAAAGCCTTCATGAGCGACAGGCGGTCCCCTCGACGCCAAGGCTTGACACGTACCCACAGAACACTTTCATTCAGTTGACTTCTGCCCTGGTGGCCGATGCGGACCACAAATGAACCTGGAGGCGCAAAGTCCAGCAGGGCCGCATTCTTCAGCAAATCCTTCTTCATGCCTTCCCTTGTCGCATGCCGATAGTACCCATCATACTCCACAAACAGTGCTGCATCTTTTTCCTTGAGCAATCCGAAAGCCGTCAAATCCGGCTCCAAAGAATGTCCACCCCATCCTGCTGGCGATTTGAAGCTCCGAAACATCTCCTCCAATGGCATGCCTGGCATCAGTAACTCCCCCAAAGGTGCTAGTAACTCCGCCTCAGCCACGCTGCCGGCACGTTGCCGGGGCCATCCTCGTTGCCACCAAAGTGGCGGTGATTTGGGCGCCAAGCGGCTGAAACGCCTCCATTGCACACCCCACAGGCACCGCAGCATGGAAGTCAAGCTAGGCCAACACCGTTGTAAAGTCACAGCCCTTGAGCCAGCCCCACACCTGTCCCTTTCTTCTGGTTGCAACAAGAGGTTCTCACAATATGTCAATATGCTTCTTAGTTGCTTAACACAGTTCAACATCTCATCAAGCCTGGTAGTATGACTCATACAGGTATATATATAAAAAGAATCAACCGACTGTTTCATTGGGCACTGCTCACTTGAGCAAACAATATTCAACATCTGCTTCTGGTCCTGTCTCAAGTGAAGGCCAGCATGGTGGCTGCCAAATACTAATAGTTCGTTACAGTCATACACTGGACTTGTAACGAGATTTCTGAACATGATCAATCTTCCGTGTTTGCCGTAGTTTCACATCCAAAATAGTCAATGAGATACGGCCTCAATCTGGCTTGGGTGTCCCCAGCCCAGTGACCCAGTGGATTCAAGTCTCTTTAATCGCGTAGGCATCAGTAGGACCCTTCTCCCTAAATAGGGATGGGATGGAGAATGATGGACAACACAATATACAAACCACATCACCCAAGAACTACATCTCAAACATTCTCAAACGCTCACACTATCTCACACTATCGTCACTATCTCAAACCTCAAAAATCACATCCAATCATGAAAACATCCATAAATTGTCCCCATTTTTCTCTCAAACCACCAGCAGTTGCCGCCTCGCCGCGGTTCCTCTCGCGGTTCGTATCCCGCGCCAGCAGCACCCGACCAAAGGTACCGTCCCCGAGGAAGTCGTCCACCTGGGGAGGCGCCGAGGATGGGAAGGCTATGGCCGTTTCTGATGGGCATTGAAAGGTTAGAAAAAAACAGGGGTTGAACATGAGATGACATGGTCTAACATGATTTAAGATGATGTAACAGGGTTTAAGATGAGTTGACATTTTTTCCCTGTGATTTAACATTATAATAGCCGTTTATACCATGATTTGAAGATGGTTCATAACATGATTTGAGATGATTTAACATTACTAACGTTTATATAAAACGATCTAAACTGACTCAAGATGACTCAACACTATTCAAGATGTCTGTGATGATTTCAGATGATTTCATCATTGTTACCATTGGCTGGTGAGGTCGCCAGCCTTAGAAGGCCCACCTGCAGATTCCAAAGACCTTTTCTAATAGCTGGTGAGGTTAATTTTCACCCCTTAAAACAGCAATAAACAAGTTAGTACTAAACTAGTTCATCCAGTGTCTACTGTGCTCAAATGTAGGGGGTTTAACTTGACTGAAAGCTTCAAATGGGTCGATTTTTGGTTGGACAAATTATCATACCAGCCCATGTTTTGGGGGATAATGACTCCATTTTGATACGGAACCATGGGGGTGACATCGTTTTTGGCCAGGGCACGAGGTAGCGTTCGTTCTTCATCAACAGGCCACGCTTCCAACTGGCCATCAGCTGCATTAAAAAACCGACAGTTGGAACATGTTTCTGAACCCTGCAATGTGGTTCCGGGGGTACTTAAAGACACCCAAACCCCATAAATCCCCATAGAATGTTGGGATGTGTTGGGAATTGATGATTTTGGACTCGCTCGAGAGCACATCCAAACTCCATAAAACCCCAAAGAGCCACAGTGTTGGAGGACATTTTGGAACATTTCAAGGCACAGTTCCAGCTACTGGCGAATTCAGCACATCCACAATCGCCCCAAGGCCTGAAATGCTGGATCTCATCTTTCTCCTGGCAGCGATGTGCACCACTTGATGGCGCAGTGCGCAGGGTAGCTTGGCTGATCTTGCTGTTGGTGGGGAACCCAAGGTGAAACAGCAGTTTGCGTTGGAAACATAATATTGGGAACCTTCAAACCTCGGGTGTCAATCAACATGACCAACTGAAGGACTTGGAACCTTTTTTTTGCTGCAAGCCCTTGGAAACTTGATTGGAGGACTCCCGCACCGAAGAGTTTGTTTTCTGATTGTGGCAGTTGGGGGTGGTTCAAACATATTGATTACCAACATTTCATCCCTAGTGATGATCAAAATTGTGGCCTTCCGCTGGTGCGCAGTTTTTATGACTCACCACCCTCCTATCCCCACCCAATCTCTCAAGTGTATACTCCAACATCATTGTTTTTTTCAAAAAAGTGCATGATTCATGATCCAGTCAGAAAATAGATAGTAACCGTCAATCAAATCCAAGAAACTGTCATTGAACAGCAATAAACACCAATATCCAATAAACTATCAATAAACAACAACAAACATCAATCAATAATCAACACCAATATATCACCAAAAAACTATCAATCATAAACAACAATAAACATCAATAAACACCAATACATTACCAATAAACTATCAATCAACTATCAATAAACATCAATAAACAACATATAAACATCAGTAAACATCAATAAACATCATCATATGAACATGTATGCTAACACCGTGTATCATCCACACCCCTTGCTTCACCATGCCCGACCACCGCACCTTGGGCGGTGGCTTCGGGGGTTCCTCTTCGGAGCTGTAGGATGTGTACTCCTCAGGTAGTCTGCTGGTGTAACTGGTCTGATGGTCATGCAAGAGGATAAAAACATAGATATCATGTCTCCATCCATTATATTATATACCCATAAATAAATAAATATATATATATAAATAAAAATATAGATAATATCCATAAATATACCATGATAGACCTATGATATTCCTAAATATACAGATTTCTATCTAAGGTCATTGACTTGAGACAATGTTCTGGATCTGCTGGGGTAAATGAAAACCGAATTCTTACAATGATGCTGCTGATGGTATGCATGTTAAGACCAAAGAATGGTGCAAACTATTGAACGGCAACCTTGGTTGTCGATTGGAAGCGAAATCTATGCTAAACGTAGTACACGACTCTGTCTGAAACCTTCATGCCTCGGTGAAAGACTCCATACCATTGGCCAATGGGCTCATAGTCCCTAATGTACCTTTCACACCCACGTCTAAATCTGGTTGCTGGTTAATGCCCCTCCCAAATACTACTCATGATACAAAGTCAGTGGGGTCAATGATCATCATTAGTTATACTCATTAACATCCCCTAGGTTCGTTGGTTTAAATGCCCTATGTTGGTTGGTTACAACAGAGCACAGTTGTTTCAACCAAGAGTCGTCCTCATATTCCGAGTCCTCCTCGCTGTCGGTACAGGCACTCACCGAAATAACATAGCGCCGTGGCTGGCCTTTGGAAAGAGGAATGAGGGATTATCAATGGATCCCTGGATTTGATGGGGAAATGATAGTTGATAATATTGGTGAATAAGTGATAACAACGGATACTTAATGGAAGATTAGCATGTTAATGGATTATGAATGAGGGCACGATAGGACAATCATGGACTGTATTCTCCGGTGTCATAAGGCTTGGCTGGCTGGGAATTTCCACCAGGATTCATTGGTCAAGGGTGGAAAGGGGTAACCATCACGTCCCAAGGTTAAGGAGATCATCTAGTGAACAGCTGGCTAGCCCAAAACCTGTTAAGCAAGGGTTATTCTCCATGATTGGTACCCTCTGGTAAGGATTTCCCATTAAAACCACCTATGATTGGTACTTTTTGGTAAAAGTGGCCTGCCGCAAAAATCCACCATTTGGTTCAATGATTTCCCCGCCATTTGTAGGGGATTTCCCATGGCCACGTTTGAGTACCAAAGGGTAAACCAATGAAATGGCAGAACATTGAGTTTATACCTATCGTTCTTCCCATTTTCATCCTCCTTGTATCATGTTTACTCATCATTTTTAGCAGTTGTCGTCATCTGTTTCCATGTATTTAAAAAACAAATATTTGATGATCAAAAAAGAGAACTAATATCAAGGCCAACCAGATTTTTCAATTTTATCTCACATATTCTGATATTCATTATTAAAGTCCATGTGAATAGCTGGGGTTGATATCCACTTCTGGACTTTCCACCCCGCCCCATGGTCCATGGTCCGCTCCCTTCCCGGCCTTTCCGGCTGCGGCTCCGAGCCTCCGGCCGAGCCTCGCGGCCCTCACGGCCCTCACGGCCGCGGTAGCCCAGTTGACCCTTCATCCATGGCCAGGGGGTTGCGCTGCGATGTCTTTCGGGTTCTCTTGGGGTCTGTGTCTTGGTTGGATTTTGGGTTGGAGCTGAGATATGGCAGATATGGAAGGATGAGCCGACTTTTTTCGAAAGAGTCTTACTGGATCTTGAAAAATGGGATGGCTTAAGCAAGATGGCAAACATTTGTGGATGGTGCTTGAACAGTTGGCACAGTTCTTAAGGACCAAAATCAAGGCAAATCGGCGAAACAGTTGTGAGAATCTGGGGCAACCTCCCGTGGTTGGTAGCAAACGTTTTGGAAACCTGCAATGAAATCAGAAAGCTTAGTGAAGGGGCACGAATTTCCCATTTCCAGCTAGACATGTTTCATCTATTGCTCTGTCATGCCTCGAAAGCGGTATTGCTGCGGCACAATAAGCGTGATGTAAGTCTCCAAATGGATATTTATACTAGTACATGAACATAAACAAACATCATTGTACTAAGGCAGACAAGTCATTTACATTAATTTGCCACAATGTTCCCCCGATTTTAGTTAGATTTCACTTGTCCCTCCTTTTGGGGATGACTACAGCCATCAACAGAAAGCCTCCAACAGGAAGGAGCCACCCAGTTATATGTTATGTTTGTTGATTTAATAACCCCTATCTATCCATCTATCTATCTATCTATCTATCCATCTATCTATCTATCTAGTTAGTAGATGCATCATTGTTTCATATATCCAACAGAAATCCAACACTTAGCCTAGTGAAATGAACCGGAAGTCTTGGCAAAGAACGTGACCCCAATCCCCCAACACTCCATCTTGCATGGATAAACATGGGGCGTGACGCCTGATGAGGCCCTATTAAGGACTTGTTGTCTTCCCATCACATTACCCATTACATTATAATGTGAAACCATAAAAACCCAATGAACAATGAACACCAGCATGTTTAGGGGTTCAAATGTTCTTCAAACCATCATTTAACTATCAACCGGTGCAATGTCATACATTTTAACATCTTTCACCAACTTCAGAACTATACATTAATCATGAAACATCATAAAACGATGTTTGGCCAGAAAAAATCCCCGAACTATGCCCAGAACTTCCGCAGCATCAGCTTTTCTCCTCGACGACCGCCTGAACGGTCTTGGAGAACGGTTTTTTTTTCAGAGCACTCATTCCTCAGATGGCTCCTGGGTGTCGCGGCACAGAGGGTGAAGCAGGACTAAGGCCTTAAGGCCACCTCGAGGCCTCAAGGTATCATCTAATTGGATAAAAGGACAGAGGTAAAAATCCTCGTGTGGCAATCTATATATGACCTACATCTACCTACACCATCTAAGAGTAGAATTCTATGACAAAGGTTGGGATGGTTGGGAGGCAGCTCCTCAGCTGGCGCGGGCGCAGGCGCTGCGTTGTCGGCCTTGTCGTCGTCATCGTCTTCCGCCATTTCGGCGGTGACGCCGGTGACGTTGCCTTCGCTATCCTCCAAATCCTCCAAGGGCAATGGGGGGTTCCGTGGGGTACCCCAAAATGGATGGTTTATCAGGGAAAATCCTATTTAAATTATTTTAAATGGATGATTTGAGGGTAGCCCCACTCTTGGGAACCTGCAAATGGGCTCGCAGCAGCTGTTCCGTACGGTGAATGGAAGGTACGTTGGTTTTCCGACTTGTAAATGGAAAATGCAGAAATGAACGAACCTAAATTGGAGAATGTATTCAGCCTCCCTTGTTCAGGGCATTTCTTTTAGGTTAAGGGGTAAGGGGTAGCATGAAGCGGCAAATCACAGTACTCTAGTGACCTAACGAGCGTCTTTACAACATCATGTTTCACAGATTGTCCCAGCAAAACACTTGGAAATCATGACACAGTTCGCGCTTTACCCTTTGGTAGTCAAACATAGCAATGCAAAACCCACCATTTAGTTCAATGATTTTCCCAGCTATAAAACACACAATTTATAGAGGATTTTCAATCGCCACATTTGATTACCACAGGGTAAATTCATCAATATCACATCGCTATCCCATTATTGGCTCACAACTATAGGAATTAAATCATATAAAACCATATCAAACCATCTTGAAGTAAATTTCCATTGATATTCCTGTTATATAACTGGCCATTTAGTTCAGATGTTGTCCAAGTCTTCCACTTCTGCACGAGGGCTCTGGCCTTCTCTTTCTGCAGCTCTTCCACACTGGGCAGCGCTTCCTTCTCCGAGCCAGGCCTTTGGCGTCAAGGTCAAATCCCTACTTTGCGAAGGTTCATTGAGTAGCTTGGCTATGCTTACCCTCCGGTAAAGAAAACATGGCGAACCGGAAAATCGTCATTTTTGATAGGTAAATAATTGGTACACGAATGCAAATCATCCTGAGCTGGGATGATTTTCCATAGCTATGTTAACCAATAACATACCATCAAACCCACCTAACTCCCCATGAATTTCCCCGTTTCTTTGGCCCCAAACTCATCCAACATGAATCCACACCCGAAAAAAAAAAAGTCCCCATCTGCAGAGCGACAGGGCGGTGAGCTTGTCAACACCCCAGGCCAACACATCGGCATAGGAACTCTTCACCAAGTCCTGGGGCTGAAAACCGTTGGCGACGCAGGGGAAGAATTCCAGTGATCTTTGAACGAAGCAGTTGGTAAATTTAACCAACAAAAAATAGACATCAATGGTAATATACATTATTGATGAATTGTTTCTTAGATTAACTGTATACCAACATAAATGGAATATATAGTGGATTATTAATGAATTGTTTCTTTAGATGAACTGTATATATAATGGGAAAACAATGGGAAGCGAATGAGAATTGAAGGATGATGGGATATTCATGGAATACTGATGGGGATATATTGGAACACGTTGGGAGAATGGATGGTAGATGGATGATGTCAGGGTGATCCAGCCAACACACATGGCACATGGTGATTATAAATGAATAATCTACCATCGGGTCGCCAAACATCGCCAGCCGGGAAAACCCCGATCTCCTGCACATCCTCGAAGGAAGTGTTCTCTGCGATCTGCTGGATGGCTACGGCAGCAATGCCTAGCTGGAAAGCCGTGGGCTTTTGATGGTTTTGTCCATATTTGTCCCATCAAAAATGGTGGTTTCCATGGGTTTTGCCGTAATTGTCGATTTTCCCTTCAAGCAATCCATTGACACTCCAAACTTTAGCTGGCAGTTGTGGAGATGATGTTTACCCTCTGGTAATGACTAACAGTTTGCAATTGAACATGGCCCAATCGAAATAGTGAGTTTTCCCATGAAACATGGTGATTTTCCATAGTTTCTTGTAAACGTTTACCAGAGGGTAATTGCCATGAAAAAATGTCCAAAAAGTAACAGATCCACCGATCTCCATCTTCAACTAGACGTCCCAACAAAACCCAAGGGACCCAAGGTCAGGGCAGGGTCCCAAATACCTTGGGCCCTTTCACCGGATTACTTCAAGTGTAGATCAACAGGAAACTATGGATTTTTGAGCATGGGTTTCCTAAGGTCTTCACTTCAGAACCAGTTTTGGACATCTTTATCTCTGGATAAGTTGACTCCTCTTTTCTTGTATATAGATGTTTCATTAGTTTCCCTTCAACTCTGGACGTCTTTCTTTCGTTTGTTAATGGGTGCCCTCCGGTACCCTACCCTGGAATGGAAAAGCCACACATCTAGACATTCTTGAAGAATATGGGCATGAGTCTTAACATATCTTAACATATACAAGGTGGTAACCCATAGTTAGCCAAGTTGGTGTCTATGTAAGTTGCCATCCATTTTTTTGGTGATGGTCATATCCACAGTTAGATGGGCTTATGAACCAACCTATGACTGGGAACCACCTTATAGATGATGTTCCATGTTGACGAGGTAGATCTTCTGCAGTAATAGTAATAATCATGATGATACTTTACATAATTATGTAGTTATATGGTTATACAACTATATATGTTTATACATAACTACATATAGTTATATATGTTTATATATACACATTGGGAATCTCCCCTTGCCAAGTGAGACCAAGCGACCCAAGCTGACAAATCTCACTAAGAGCATCAGCGCGTCGTCCTTTCGTTTCTCCCAGGAGTAGAAGGGCTGGAAGGAGTCCAGCAAGCCGCAGTACCTCAAGCCGGCGAGACACCTAACCATGGTGGTTTCAACGCCCTTAATATGTGGGAACAATTGAGGTAATCATCCTGGCAGTAGCTGCAACAACCTGCAAGGTTGTTGCAAAAAAAAGACAATATTACTATATTGATCTGAATGGATTGGGATGTGTAACATATATACCGTAACGATAAGACCCACTAACAATTGATGGGCCAGGGTCCGGATGAGTCCCAAGCAGTTACAGATGGGTGAAGGCCGAGAACCCCGTTCGCGATTGGAGCAGAAAAAGAGGCATTTCGGGCTGATATGAGGGACATGATTGACTGAACAAACTCGGAGTATCCTGGGGTATCCCGGAAATGCCTGCAATGGTGGTGATTTCACTATCTTTAACTATACTCCTAGCGATTAAGGCATTTTTTGGCCGGTGCCACGACTGAGTGGCCTAAAAGCACTCCTGGTCAAACGACCAAGATATTTGAGTCTTGTAGAACAGCTGGATACTTGGAGCATCATTTTACCTGGTGTATCAGCGGCAAATTGCACTTAGATGGCAATTAATTTATATCCACCACTTCAAAATGGCACAGCAGCACACACTGGGGGAACTTATTATTTATACCAGGCTTCTTGACCCCTGAGATTTGCAAGCGCCCACCAAGTGCCGGACTCATCATTCAGGTTGGGGAAGATCCAGAAATCAAAGCCTTAGAATCACCGGACAGCGAGCGATGTTCTGATCGCACACACCACCTGAACTTCTGTGGGCAACATCTCCTTTTGCAGCCCCAAAAACATAACTTCTGAAGCACCATTTCAAGTGCTGTGGATGGACTGAACCTCTATATGATGGACATGTTGCGACCTCTGCAACCTTGGAGATAGTTTTATAAATCGAACCGTCATGCCCCCAAATGTACGCAGCGTGTAATGTGCACTTGTCATAGCCATCCGTCACTAGATGCCAAGAGTAAACACATTCATATGGGGTAATCGCTCACATCGGTTTCTTGGCATAAAACCGGTTGAGACGCCAGTAAAGCTTAGAGGCAAAATTCCCAAACCAATGCAGATTCCAGACTTGCAAACCCAGCACAACAAACAGCAATGAAACTCCGACTCCCAATTCTTGCAACTTTCACATCCCGTATATATACGTACATCATAACTTGCCCACTATCACCATTTACACCCATTTACTATCATTTGCCTACCAACCATATATCCCCTCCCAACACATCCTCACCATCCCCACCATGTGGTTCCAGGGACCTATGACCCAGAACATGGTGAAGATCACCATTCGAAGGATCAGCACGCTGAAGTACAGCGTCAGAAAAATCACGCTGAGGTACCAGACTCCCACCTGCAACCAGAAATGTGGCCACTTATGTGGTTGGTTCAATGGAAAGCAGGTGGGGGTGGCCCCCAAATGTTTATTGCATGATATTGGATGATTATGTTTGTGTTTTCGCGCGGTGAATTATTAAAATGTGTGATTACGTCGTGTATGCAGCCTTGCATCCCACATCCGCATTTTCTTGCAAAAGTCTCAGAACATCTAACCTCCACCCAATTAACATAGACCCTGAAAATAACCAATTTTCAGTGGAAACTGTGGAAACTAATCTTCCAAGACCCAACTTATGGCAGGATCGAACCGTTAATCTTTATGGAGGGCCAACCTCCCCACACCAGCGCCCCCGCGGCCTTTGCCCACATGGGCCACACGGGGAACATGCAGGCGAGGAGAACCCCACCGATGATCAACGCTAGAAGGAAGTGCTGCAAGCCGGTGCCGCTCTCGTAGGTGATCACGTAGAACCTTTGGGGCCATGGCTGTTGAGCCTTACCCTCTGGTAATTCAACATAGATGTGGAAAATTACCATTTAGTTCGTCGGTTTTCTTGTTTATAAAATGGTGATTTTCCGTAGCTGTGCTAGTTTATCAGAGGGTATGTATTTTTGACTTTTCCGGACAATTTTGCACCATTCACCAACCTGGAACAACGCCCTCTTAGGGATAATCCCCCTGCCAAACATGATTTTCAGTAACGTGACAGTGAAGTCGTAATAGTTTCTTCCCCTAGAACTTTTTGAGACCCAACTATTCCTACAACTTACTACTCCCATACCACTCCCAGAAGAACCCCCAATATTATGAGAAGTTTCTGCAAAACAGAGGTCTCATCATACTCCCCAAAAGTTCTACTACTACAATTTACTAATTACATCTAACTGCTGTAATTTATCATAATTTATCTGGGGCTGCCTAAAAATTATCCCATCACTTTCTGAGTGCGGGCACCCTTCGCAATCGAAGCTCTGATTGGGAGTTCGTCCCAAACCTTGGTGGCAATCCGTCGAACGCCAAGCCCCGTGGATGGAGGGTGGGAGCCCTCTTCTGGGGCATCTGACCCAGCAGAATGCAGGTTTTTATCATCCAAAAACGGAAAAAAAGGTGGAGGTTTTATCATCCAAAAATGATCCAACATGGCGGTTGAGCATGCTTGAACCGTGCAAAATAGCGCTTAATATGACTGTTCTATCATGGGCTTTAGATGGGGGAACTGTGACTTCCCATGGCAACCAATGACCTTAGACCGTTCTTTTAAGACCCATTTGTTTCCGCGGCTTCATCTCTTTCAATGATAAACTTCCCCTATTCTTGGATGGTCAATAGCAATATCTTCATGATCAGCTCCAATTTTCCGTCACTTCCTCCATTTTTTCATGCATAATCAAACTCTGGCATTTGAAGATCATTTGTAGATGATTTATATACTTATGATCTTATGGAAAATAACTTCTTTTTCATGGCCAGATTAGATTCCCAGAGGGTAACTCCCCATTTTTCACCTGCTAAGTACGCCCCAAAAAAAACCCGCCACCTTCGACCTCCGAGTGCCCGTACGGTCCGGCCACTTCTTGGGCTTCTTTTCGGAGCCGTCGTCGGATTTGGAGGTGGGGTTCAAGGGCTTGTACATTGCCTTGCGGCTTGGCAAAACATGTACCCTCTGGTTATTTAAGTTACATAGCCATGGAAAGATCCACCATTTTTAATAGGTAAAATTAGGTAAACCATCTATTTCGATTAGGGCCATGGCTTCCATGGCTATGTTAAATAACCAGATGGTACCTAGATTGGTAACTGGGTGATAATCAATGATCTAGGCAGTTAGAAGCCAGTTACTAACCCCTCAACCAATTTCGGAGGTTGTCGTAAAATGGTGACACCCTCAAATCATCCCAAATTGGACCATTTTAGAGTTGAAACAATCCCCATTGTAAAACAAAACCATAAAAAGCGAAGCTTCACATAGCTCACCCAGGGTTTCCGGCATGTTTGTCCATCATGATCCAGTGACACGGAGTGACTGCAAGAAATGACTTAGTCGGTCAATCCTTTTTGAGTCTTCTCCAACTCTGCCGAGCACCCCCTCGCTGCCTTGTAACAGAAGTTCCGGGAAATCAGCTCCTGTGGCGACGTGGGGTGTAGATCCCAGCCACATCTAGCCAGCTATGATGATCCGCTTGGGATGTCAGGGATGGTCGGGGAACATATGTAAGGCTTATGTTGCCAATGTAAGGCATATTTCGGGGAGTATTCCCACTGAAATAATACTATGTCATAGCCCTCTCCATTTTAAGTACCCGAAAGACGTAGCATATGTTTGGAAACATCACCCAAGTCCACTCCGTGACAAGCATCTACCTGAATGTGAACCCTAGGAATTGCAAGCGATTCATAACCCATGTATATATGTAATTTCTAACTGGGGATATTCCCCGAATCTGACTATGTGATTTCGTATGGGAATTACCCACTTACCAACTGGGTCCCGCCACCCCCAAGTATCATCGTAGGAATCGAAATAGTTAAATAGTTATTGTGAATTTTTAGGGGCTATCCTCTGCTAATTTAACATAGCTATTGAAATATGCAGATTTATAATTGAGTGACCTATTAAAAATCCTGATTTCCACAGCTATATCAGTTTACCAAGTAGGGTATCCATGCTTATCAGTTGGTATACGTGACTTCCCACTGACCAATTGCGAGGATCATCCCACGGTCCTTTCTTTAGTGGTGAATAAACCTGGTGGTTGTCCCCGATTTATGGGTTATAACATGTTATACTGGTTGGTGGTTTCAACCCCTATGACAAATATTAGTCAGTTGGGATGATTATTCCCAATATATGGGAAAATAACAAATGCTCCAAACCACCAATCAGTATAACATGTTATAACACGTTATAACAGGTCATAACTAACTATAACTAACGTTTATAAATGGCTGAACTAACCCCAGTGACTCACCAGTTACAAACTGGGCTGACCCCCCAAGGCCAGCCATCATCCCAGTCACCATCCCCTGGTTCCAAGGTGCATTGCCCAACTTCTCCACATCTTTGTCGCTTTCCGGCACGTTGCCTTCCTTGGGGGTTGCTGATCGAAACACCAAAAAACACAATTGGGGACAGTGGGCTGGAAATACTGTTGAAACATTCTGGCGAGTAAATTATGGTTAAAACCCAGCTATAAGTGAATATAAGTGGCGAATTATTTCAGGATATCCTCCAGCATTTACCCCTAGCAATGGAAAACCCCCCTTCGCTGGATGACCATTGAAGACCCGGATTTCCCAGCTATGTGGGACGACCAGTGGGCCATCACTTCAGAGTTCATCTATGCCATCACCTTACATTGACCTGCATCAAACCTTGTATCATCATGCAGCTTCCATCGAACATCGGGGCGATCAGTGCGTAGATGTTGTGGGAGTTGTCTCTGCCACAGCCCAGAGGATCGCTTCGTGCACTACTGAACCTGACGCTTTAAGTTCTTCACATCTTCAACCTTGCAGGTCCAAGCAGCACCAGGCAAGCCAAGCTGACAAGTCACTGGAGATGTTTCCTCCATGAGTGATGCTTAAAGGTAAGACCGTGGCTATTCTCAGCATCCACATTGCAAACGATCCCATCTGGCCCATCTGGCCTATATCCAGCACATTCCAGCAGGGTCTGACTGGATGTGTGTTGTAAGGACCTGCTTGGGGGATTATCCCATGTAGCAATTGGTTGGAAACTATCTGAAACGCCCTTGGTCCCCTGGGCTGTGCATGATCTTTTATACACGTAGTACCCCACGAGACCGGCCTGTTTCCCAAGAGGAACATGTTTCGGTTGCGTAGGAAGGTTGTTGGTTTCGCCAAGACGACATTTTTTGAAATTTGATGTGAGTTCTGCAACGCCAGCAAGCCAACAGTGTATGAAGTCAAAATGTTCAGGATGTAAATGTTCCCATCTCAACTTGGGTTTCTTAAGAGGGCCCCTTAAAGAAGGCAAGTACAGCCACCGTGGATGCGGACATCTCTTTTGTCTCCAAGCAATTTCTGGGGGAGGAACATGGTTTCATTGAAAAAAAACGTGGCTTAAAAATAAATTACTTTACTTCGAGTTATCCCCACCATGACATCTATACGTTTTGTTACTGGCAAATCTTCTGGCATTCTATCTGACATATCTTCTGGCATTTTATCTGGCATATCTTCTGACATATCATCTGGCATATCTTCTGACATTCTATCTGGCATTCTATCTGGCAAATCTTCTGGCATATGTTCTGGCAAACATTCTGGCACTTTATCTGGCATACCTTCTGGCGTTCTATCTAGCAAACATTCTGGCACTTTATCTGGCATACCTTCTGGCATTCTATCTGGCATATCTTCTGACATTCTATCCGGCATATCTTCTGGCATATCATCATATCTTCTGACATTCTATCTGGCATTCTATCTGGCAAATCTTCTGGTTCTATCTGGCAAACATTCTGGCACTTTATCTGGCATACCTTCTGGCATTCTATCTGACATTCTATCTGGCATACATTCTGGCATTCTATCTGGCATATCTTCTGGCATTCTATCTGGCAAACATTCTGGCACTTTATCTGGCATATCTTCTGGCATTCTTTCTGACATTCTATCTGGCGTTCTATCTGGCATATCTTCTGGCATTCTATTTGGCCGTGGAGGTCCAGCGGTGATCACTGAGCTCGGAGGGTCCCAGGTTGAGGTCCAGCGGTGCTCACTGAGCTCGGGGGGTCCCAGGTTGAGGTCCAGCGGTGCTTACTGAGGTCGGACGGTCCCAGGTTGAGGTCCAGCGGTGCTCACTGAGCTCGGAAGGTCCCAGGTTGAGGTCCAGCGGTGCCCAGTGCACTCAGACCCTTGCAGTTGAAGTCCAGCAGTGCCCACTGCGTGCGGAAGTTGGCGAAGAGCTTGGCAAAGAGTTGGCAAGGCGGAAGTGAACATGGGAGTGGATGCAAAGGTGGTGGAGGAGAAGCTGGAGGAGAGGGGGGAGGAGGAGAAGGAGGTGGAGGATGAGGAGGAGGCGGAGGAGGAGAACAACTGTGATAAAATCTAACAACCCTCACCTGGCAGGTGGGGAACAAACTTAATCTGGTTGGTGGTTGGCCTGCCCCTCTGAAAAATATGAAAGTCAGTTAAGATTATTATTCCCAATATATAGAAAAACATGTTCCAAACCACCAACCGGTAATCATTGCTATGGTTTTCAGCTGAGCAATATTCACCAAGATTGATCCAGACAACCGCGGCCCCTGAAATTTCACCCAGCCAAAACTTATCCATATTGCATGGACAATCTTAGATACCCTACAAAACAATTACTTTACTTCGAGTGATCCCCACCATGACATTTATACGTTTTGTTACTGGCAAATCTTTTGGCATTCTATCTGACGTATCTTCTGGCATTCGATCAGGCATTCTATCTGGCACTCTATCTGACATATCTTCTGGCAAATCTTCTGACATTCTATCTGGCATTCTATCTGGCAAATCTTCTGGCGTTCTATCTGGCAAACATTCTGGCACTTTATCTGGCATACCTCCTGGCATTCTATCTGACATTCTATCTGGCATACCTTCTGGCATTCTATCTGGCATATCTTCTGGCATTCTATCTGGCATATCTTCTGGCATTTTATCTGGCATATCTTCTGGCATTGTATCTGACATTCTATCTGGCACTCTCTCTGACATATCTTCTGGCATATCTTCTGACATTCTATCTGGCATTCTATCTGGCAAATCTTCTGGAGTTCTATCTGGCAAAATCTGGCAAACATTCTGGCACTATATCTGGCATACCTTCTGGCATTCTATCTAACATTCTATCTGGCGTTCTATCTGGCATATCTTCTGGCATTCTATCTGGCCGTTGAGGTCCAGGGGTGCCCACTGAGATCAGAAGGTCCCAGGTTGAGGTCCAGCGGTGCCCACTGAGCTCTGAAGGTCCCCGGTTGAGGTCCAGCGGTGCCCACTGGGCTCGGAAGGTCCCTGGTTGAGGTCCAGGGGTGCCCACTGCGCTCGGAACCTTGCGGTTGAGGTCCAGCCGTGCCCACTCAGATCGGCAGCCGGAAGTTGAGGTCCAGCAGTGCCCACTGCGCATGGAAGTTGGCGAAGAGCTCTGAAGGTCCCAGGTTGAGGTCCAGCGGTGCCCACTGCGATCAGAACCTGGCGGTTGAGGTCCAGCCGTGCCCACTCAGATCGGAAGCCGGCAGTTGAGGTCCAGCCGCGCCCAGTGCCACAGAAGTTGGCGAAGAGATTGGCGAAGCGTTGGCAAGGCGGAAGTGGACGTGGAAGTTGATGCAAACATGGTCGAGGAGAAACTGGAGGAGGAAGAGGAGGAGGCGGAGGAGGAGAAGGAGGAGGAGGCGGAAGAACAGCTCTGATAAAATCTAACAACCCTCACCTGGCAGGTGGGGAATAACTGTTTTGGGGAGGCGAATATATCCCCATCAAAGCAGCACACAAGTTAGTACAATCAGCTACTTGACCCGGAGAAAATAGACTCATATGTTCTGCACAAGATCACATATATGCATACATATAAACATAATATCATATAACATATCCGTAGTAGCCAACTAATCAGCTTAAATGCTTTATCAACACCCTAGTTTTCTAACGGTTTGCGATGGAAAACCACCTTAAAAAAGGTAACTCATCATCTATAGCTATGTTAAAGAACCGGGTCAGCATGAATGATTAAAATTGTAGACATCTATAGGCCCATCTTACCCCATGTTCATTAAGTTGGGAATTTAACATTGTTAATAACCATTGTTAATAAGCAATCATTGTTGGTAATTAACCATTAACAAAATTAAAATTGTGGAAAACATGATAAAACAATAATAAACCATCCCGAAATCACCATTTTTACAGGTGCTATATATAAACCATTCCCAGTCATGGGTGGTTTATGACAATGATTTACCATGATTTACCTACTGAAAGTGATGATTTTCCCTAGTTATGTTAGTTTACCAGAGGTTAATGTGGTGAATAATCATTAAGTGAACATCAACACATCCAGTCGCCGAGGGTCTAAGGTCTCCTCCAAAGCTTTGGAGCATTTCCTGGACGTGACAGTCGAGTCCAGGTGGTTCCCAAGTGACAATGGATTGCTTTAAGGGAACATTTACAGGAAAACCGATATTTAATGGGATAATCTATGGTTTCCTGTAGGTTTTCCCAATCCATTGAATATGACACTATGATTACCACACGACATTTACATGATGTATATGGTGAAGTATGGTTTCTGGTAGATATGTCATGATATGTCTATTGTTGATGGGTAGTTCAATACCCTCCGGTGTCATCAAACGTGGCGTGCTGGAAGATCTCCTAGACATGGAGTTCCATGGGGTTCCTATTGCCATCTTTGATTGCCGAAGGGTAATGACAACCATAGATATGATGCTCCCGTATTATGGTGAATTATCGTGATATTTATGATTATTAATGTATATTCCTATGCTGTACTCGTGAAATATGCATCTCATCCTATTGCCTCTCAACTTTCGGCCTTTTGAGTCACCATAATTCGCCGCAATTTTGATGGTTCACAGGGCCATATATATATAATATACATATATATATAATATACACATATATATATAATATACACACATATATATATAATATACATATATATATATATAATATACATATATATATAATATAATAATATACATATATGTATATATGTATAGATAGATGCTTAGATATATGTATGTTTGACAAGTTGCTACGATTTCCTTATCACTGTGGGTGAAATGGGCAAAAGTTGTCGGGTAAGTAACCCCTTCTGGCAGCCTTGTTGTCTGGCTGGTTACCACAACTGCTGGCTGGTCGTATACCCAGATTTCAATTATTGGGTCCTCAGAATTGTGATGCTGCCAATGATGAATGGTACCCCTCCCACATTTGCAAAGCAGTGGCTTTTTGAATCAACCAAACACAATTCTTCACTGGTGAAATCCTGTAATTTTCCTCATTAAATCACGGTAAATCCCCATTTGGGCTGCTTCAACCTCCGTTCTTGAGGAAAATATCGCCCAACAATTTTTTGGGGAACACGTCAACCAACAAGCGGTCCAATCTTTGCAGCCAGCGTCTTTGTTAAGATGGTGTCGTTCTCCAGGAGGAACTTTTTGAAGTCCTGGAGAGGCACTGGTGATGGGAATGGAGCTGGAGAAACACTGAATCATAGAACAACATAGATCAATATAGAACATATGGCGGTTTCCATCAATGGGGTACCCCAATAGCTGGATGGTTTATAATGGACAATCCTACTAAAATGGATGATTTGGGGGTACCATGGGGTACCCCTATTTTATGAAACCTCCGGGTCAGCCTCAGGTGTCCCTCCCTCAACAACGGACTTTATTTTCAGCAAACTAGCAGCAGAAACTCGCTGATGTCAGGAACAGCTACAAATTTGTGGAGGTTGATATGCCAATGGTGGATGTTGCATTGCTGTACCTTTCCAACTTCGCATTGGTTGGCGGCTTCATACATCCGCATGCCCCATGTCCTTTTGGCTACATGCTCTTGTTTTTTCTTGGCAAACACATGGATCACGTGGGAAACATCCCAAAATCAGCATATCAACCTTCCATTTGATTGGTGTTTTGATGTGTTTTCCAACTTAGATCCCTATGTGTCTTACTTTAGAGGGCTTGGTGGACATCTTGTCTTTTTCGCCCAAACCCAGCAGTCCTTGCCACGGAAATAATCCACCTTCTTCTTGCCAACCTCGGCTAGGAAGTGAGACCAACATCATCTTGGTTTCCACAGTTAGTGAGATAGGTGTGAACTGTAGGTATGCATCTACAAATCTCATCAAACAGACAGATCTACAAACATTGCACATATTAGATCATATTAGTGTATCTTATACATATGGATATTGGTCAAAATTGGTTGCCCCAATCATTGGATGGTCCCATCCTTAAAGATTGGCCAGTCAATCCGTGGTCCCCCCCGTCTCGCTACGAAGATTACGAAGCAAGTCTTCGCGTTTCCAAACTGGAAACGGACTCGAGTCGTTGTATGCTTTCATGATGTTGAGTCATTGGTCGAAAATAGATGATTTCTCTAATGTCATGCGCTGTATCGTTGTATCTATTTAATCTATTTGCTCGTTTTGAATGCCGTTCTTGTTCGTTAAATAGTTAGTTTGTCAAATTCTTGAATGGTCAAATACTTGGTTAGATAGATACATGTTCGATATCATCTTTGTTAATTAATTACTTAAATAAATAAATTCTATTTATTCCAATCTTTAGATGGCTTGACCTCCCCTGGCGTTCGCTCTTCTTCGAGGGACTTCGCTGGCACTCTTGGTCTTGAGGCCTTTCCTTAGCAGCACTGGCGCATGGGAGAGAAGGAGTTAGAATATGCAAGTCATGGCTAGGCCCCTGATTTGAATATGATAGAACCAAATAGGGGTCAGTTTTTTCCCAGATCTTTGGGACCCCATTTTAAGTTTCCATGTGAAATTGTTGCTTTGGGACCCCATTTTAAGTTTCCATGTGAAATTGTTGCTTTTTTGGGAGGTAAGCGGGGATTCACGACCTTTGCGACATATGTTCCTTCATGGCAAGTTCGATGCAGCGAAACAAGCATTCACCAAGGTTCAACCCTTCAAAATCTGGCCTGGTGATAAGGTTTTTAAAAAATCATCTTTGAAGCACGTTGTTCTACTACCCTCTGGTGAACTAACATAGCAATGGAAAATGGCTATTTATAGTGGATTTTCCCATTAAAAATGGTGATTTTCCATAGCTACGTTAAACAGGGATTGGTAAATGTCCCATTTTGGGTATATTGGACATCACCTAAAAAAGTAGCCATCTAGTAGACCATATACCTAATGGTTGGGTGATGTTCAATGGGGACATTTAATGACCCATGTTGAAGCACGTTGTTCTACTAAGACTATCAAACAAGCCCTTTCTTTTTAAGCATGTTCATGTAATATTGGGCCGCACGTGCATATGGCAGCCAAAAAGCCGAGGCCCTACAGTGATCCATTTGGGGGTCAGTATGGGTCACCGCCCGCAGGCTGCCCGCTTTTGAAAAAGTATGGTCATGAAATCATCCTCCATCAAAACACCATTGGTTTTCATGATATTATTTTTCAAAAATGGTTTTAATGATATAATTCTTTGAAAGATGGATTTCATGATATCATTTTTAAATGGATTTCATGATATAACATTATCATGATGGTGTTATAAAATAAAATCATTATAAAACCAATATCAACCAGCCTCCATCAAGATGGCTTCAAACATACACCGTTCACCAACCCTTCACCCACCCAGCAAAACCTCCATACCAAGCCAAGTGTCTTCCCTAAAATCACCTTCATGAGGGGTTCAAAGGTGGGATCCCACTCGGGTTCATTCTCATTCTTGGCTTTTCCTTAGCTCTCCAGGGGAATGGTCAGATTTCATCACTGCAGTTAGCCATGGCATCATGGGGCACTTTTTTGAATGACTTTCCAATCCTTTCCAATCCCTTGCGTAACGGCTCGTGCAAGTCCCAGGATTGAGTTATACCCCTGTGTTGATTGGATAGTATGAGCGACCAACAACAACAGCGACTCAGTTTCTGGTTACCTGGTTGACACGTTTCGATCCAGCAACTGGGTTGCTACAGCCAGCCGCAATTTGATGGTGCTTCTTTTGGCTGAATGTATCCATATGTTACGGGTGCTCTATCGATAGAAAAACTGTAAATGCTTTGTTTTGGAGGTGGTCGGAATACCTATTTCTGCCGCTTGTTTACCCAGGAATGGCAGCCCTGAAGTTTTGCTGAATACCTGTCCCCACTTCTTCATGTATGGTTGGTTATGGCCAATTCTCTTTATCTTAGCCAGTGATATCCCAACATCTGATGGTTAGATAGTTATAATGTGGTATGATTATGCGCATTTTGGGTTGATAAAAAAACATCGACGATCCTCTCTCTCGGTGAAATCCGCACAGAATCTGGCTGAATGATGTTGATTCTGCCAGATCGAAACGGGTCAATTATGAATTGTGTGGGATGATTCCGCAAAGAGGGTTTTGCACAATATCCCACTATCTGAAGCCGTTGTTTGGTCCCAAGATTTCAGCCGAAACCGACCTCGGTGATTTCAAGCTTTGTTTCAACCTCTTCAACCCCCTGAAGGATTTTTTAGCTCATCCCCAGCTAGGATTGAACATGACGTTTCCGCCCAGCGGGGGGGGGGGGTTGGTGATATGGCCCACAAGACTGCTCACTGGGTGGCTTCAAACTCCAATGCATGGAAAGTCCCACGGGAAAATTAGATTTTTGTCTGAAAAAAATTGGGGTGGACATGGGTGTGCCCCAAGTCATGGCACTTTTCATCTGGGATACTGATGATAATCCATGACAATCCAGGTGATTTTTGGAGGGTTCCCCCCACAAAAAATCATCGCCCAGGTTTCGGCCGAACATGGCAGCAGTCCGGGGTGTCAAAATTTGCCACGCACCACGTCTTTGAGCCCGATTCACCACGGGAGAGAGGCTGGGTCTTCCTACCTGAGAGATCCTGAGAGGAGTTACCTGAGAAACAGGGGTCTGCCACCATTTGCGTGCGGATTTGCACATCTTTCCAAAGCCAAAGAGATGCATAATTCCATGCTAAACTTCCTTGGTGTGGTTATATAAACATGGCAATTCTATGGGCCTATACCCGCCAAGTAAACCTTACTCTTGGTCACAACGTTATTGTCCAATCCACGGTGGAATCTTGGCAGAATTTCTAGCCCAAGTTCGACCCATCTCCACTTCCAGGGGTTCTCTTTCTGCCACATCGCCACGTGCGCATCGAATTTCCAGGCGCCCACCGTAGATGATGCCAGATTTGCTTTGAGAAATGATGGGCACCCAGACATGCAACCAGGCTCCTTCTGAATTAGATGCTGCACAACTGGCTGGCCGTCCTTGAAATACAATCCAGCCAAAGTCACCTGGTTGAATTCACTGCAGAAAAGAATCTGTGACGTGGTCAAAAGATGTCAAGGCCATCGTATGCGAAATGTGTAATTCAAGACTCTCCTATCACATGGTGACCAAACCCATCTACCCCCGTTGTTGGGGTATATGCCTGTACCCTGTGGCCAAGTGATATGATACCAATATCTGATAAATCATGATAACACCCTATGTTTGTTCGGAGAAAATCGGTCCATCCTTTAGCCATAAAACATAGCGAGTCGCGTAGTCGCCATATCACTTTCTTCGGGCGGTTTTTTCCGCACCAGCCTGCCTGGCGCGACCATCATCTTTCTTGACATGGGGAACCCCTTGTCACCACTGCTTTCCCTTTAAGAATGACTTATGGGAAGAACTATAAGAACCACATGCAGGAAAGTAAAACTACTCCATATATATATATAAATCATGATATAAATATATAGAGGAAAACATGATTTTGGAGTTCCCCCTGTTGTAAGGATCCCCATATGTGGCTATAAGAAAAAAATGAAGCGTTCAAAACTCGACAGTTGGTACTAAGATGTGCAAAGCATGACTTTTTTTTTAAAAAAATCTGACCAGAATTCAATAGGAAAACAAACTGCAAATGGAGGGGTCGCTATCCACTATCCAAGGAATCGCGGCTTGCCCGGCTGTCACATCGTCCTTGAAGGCAACACTTCGCTTCAAATGGCCACGGAAAAACTGATGCATTAATCATCATTAACCCTTTGTAAGGCAAAAACACAACTTAAACCATCTATATGTAACATTATATAATGAACAATCATTTAACCATCATCAAGCCATTAACACCATTGCAAAAACACAAATTAAACGAAGCCACAACCTTTGTAGGGAGTGTAGTCCTTGCTTGTCTTGGCGATTCTGCACGATCGGACGATCGGCGGAATTTCGAAGCGGACTTGTGCACGACAGGTAAGTCCTCTAGTATTGCTCATCCCGTTTATTCCAGCGGCTCATTTATTAGTGGACTTCTGAAGAATTCTTCATTTTTGCTGGTCAAAATTGATGAAATGCACAAATTTTGCTGGTTCAATACCATGTGAACCAACTAATAGCAACTGCTTCCATCAACCTGGGTGAGTTAAGTATAGTTGCCCTCTGGTAATTTAACATAGCTATTGAGCATGGCCATTTAGTTCGTTGATTTAACCATTATTTTTATGGTGATGTTCCAGTTCGCAAACTGTTAGTTTACCAGAAGGTGATATATTCATTAGTACCCATCAACATTCCATTATTTCCTATTAACATCCCATTATTATACCATTCATATCCCATTAATCCATAGAATCACTTGATGTTTTCACTTTCCATAAGAAGATCCCCATAGTTAGCTAAATTGTCTAACTTGATTAATTAGGCTTTATAGGGGATATAATTACTATAGTTGCGTTGGCTTATAAACCAGCTTACAATAGCTATAACTAGGGCCCCTTCCTGCGTCTTCGATGAAGTCAGCGGTCGCCATTCCCTCCGTTGGATCCCACCTTCCAGCGCCACTGGCAGCGTTCGCGCGAGCGGGCCGCACGCAGCGCTTGGGTTTGCCACCGGTGTTGCACTGGCTGACCTGGCATCCCAGGATTTACCAAAATCCGGTGGAAAATGGGGAGCTACACAGATCTTCCAAATGTGCTGGTTCGATTTTCTTGGATACTTTGATGTGAAAAGCAGGTAGGATAGATGGATTGACATGGATAAAACATGGATAAGTATGGAAAAACATGGGTAGAAATGGATAGAAATGACGAGCAATTCCACAGCCACGTGAGGGCCTGTCGAGAACGAAAGAGTAGCCAAGGTTGTCATCCGTGATCCCTACATCCATGGTTTCTCGGGTACGCGTGTGTGTTATATGTATGTGTGTGTTAAAAAACAGAAAAAAAAACACATTACAGTAGATTAGTTTCATATGAACGAATAAACCGGGCAGGGATTATTTCATTATTTCCTGGCAGAAAAATGGAGCTCCTCAAATTCTTTACCCACGATTTACGTCCAAGTGCCCCGACACCTTTTGTTGGCCGGAAGGCGGCCGTTGTGATGGTGTTATTTTAACACGACAGCTGCTTAGTGGGTTCAACACAGGACCCTGCCGAACGAATTCTTTACACTCAAAACTGACGATTTTCAGGGTCAAACACAATTCTTTTGATGTATCAAAATACCGGTGGTTTTCATTGCTTTCCTCAGCAAAAAATTGAAAGCACCACCCCCTCGAGGCTGACCTGCGATGCGAAGCGCAGTGAGCACAGGCTCTCATGGGCGTGCTCGGCCTCATGCACAAGAAAGGGCGGATCAAGTTGCTGCAAGTGACTACAAGGTAGCTAAGTTGGTGAACATCACTCCAATAACTACAGTATGGCTTATGATACTTAGAACTATAGTTGATGGGGTTTGAAAACCAAGTTATTCCAACATATTAGAACTATGAATTTTGTATACGTGCTATGGATGGTTGCAAAATCCTGCTCAAGTTGGTAGATGGATGATGGAAGAAATCCTATTTTATAACCTAACTATTTACAGTGTTGAATACCAATCGTTACCAACTGGTGCAGGATTTTGTCCATCCACACCACGTAAATCACCTTAAAAAGTGTTTCTTTTGTGGGAGCAAATTCTGATGAATCATTGGCTGAGGTTTACCCCGAGATTCACAACCCAATATATAATACCCGCTCTATTTACCAACAGCCAAAACTACACATGGTTGGCAAGCAACAGGATGAGAGTTTTGAGTTTACAAAACATGATCCCAGTTGGTAACCGAATCTCTTTCAGGCTAGATGAAACCGTTTATTGTCTACCCCTGTGGACTGTCCAATTTTTTACCTATTAAAAACTTGCTGGACAACATTTTTTTGCTTTACCATCTGGTAAGCTAACATAGCGATGGACAATCACCCATCTTAATAGGTAAATCAACCATACATGATTATACATGGTATATTTATCATAGCCGTGTTTCTTTACTGGAGGATAAATCACCCCATCCCATTCAACCCTCCCAGAGGAAATCCCATAGAAAGCTCATTAAATCCTATTCGATTCCACTACACATCATGAAGTCACCATCTGCCCCTGCCCCAACATCAACCTACCATGGTTTTTTCCCGGAAGCTATGGACCTCAGGGCCAACGTTCACCACCATCAGAGTTTTGCCCTGTCCATTGAGGCATGGCCTAGGCTTGTTCGGAAAAGATGGGGAAATTAGGGGGCGGATCACCATTGAACATTGAGGAGGGATTAACGCCCACCCTAATATGGACATAACCATAGATATTAACCATGGATTTTCATGGATATTTCATATTGGGGCTTTAACACTGTTCATGGATTTTCCATCGATTTTTGATGGATTTTTATGATTGGTTGATGTTTAGGGGTGACATCCATGTAACAGCTTTGATGTTGGGTACCAAGGTGTTGACCTTGGAAAGCTCATTGGGAATTACCATCCGGCAATGAAACATGGCATTGAAAAAACTCCCCATTTGCGGATGACGTTCCTATGAAAACATCTCCAGTTGCAGGTGATTTTCCCTATGTTTGATGGCCGGAGGGTAACAACCATTTCACAAGCATGTATCTTGAACAACACCAAGCACTTGGTGACTTGGTGGTTTCAACATGTTTCAACCCCTCTGCAAAGTATGAAAGTCCGTTGGGATTATTATTCCCAATATATGGAAAACCACCAGCCAGAACACCGACCTGGGGATCATCAGGTGCCGGACAATCAATGAGAATTGGATACAACATGATACAACCCAGGCCATTAAATGGATACAAAAGGTGCTTCAAAATGCTGTTTGATTTTCCAGCTAATCCTTGTTCGATTTTCCATCTGCAGCCCGGTAATGCCCGGTAGTGGCTCCATCTCAAGTTTTGCTCCGTGGAGCCCAAAGGGTTCCAAATTTCGGAACATCGGCGACAGCGGAAACTGAGAAGCCGTGCTCCATCAAATGGGTCCTGATTGCTCCCGAAGACCAAAGTTTGGGATGATGGGATTCTGCCAGATTCTGACTGGTTGGTGGCTTTAACCATCTTGAAAAATATGAAAGTCAATGGGAAGGATGACATCCCACATATTATGGAAAATAAAATTCATGTTCCAAACCACCAGATGAAAAGGGCAAGGTGAATTCCTGGTTTCAAACCTTTTGATATTTGCTCATCCCTTGAAATTCTGATTCTCCTATTCCTCAGTGGAACCCCAAATGAATGACGTGGGAAGACGATTTTCCTAGTGGAACATTACCATGTTTGAGCCTCATGTGAAAATTTCAGGCTTCTGGTTGGAACACAATCGTATGTCACCTGCTAGCCCGTTACTGAAGAATTTTGACAGCCAAATCTCATCATTTTCCCTCAGTAACGCGTGCCAGTTCCACATTTTTAGCATTTCTTTTCTTCCCCCCGAGGCCACAATCACCGCGCTTGATGCAGCCAACCAACCAATGGTTCATACTGCCAACCCCGGATTAACAATAATTACAATAAACCCTGCTTGATTAAGGGGGTACCCCCTAAAAAGTGATAACATGCTGCTAAAATAGTGTCACCCTCAATTCAACAGCCCCATTCTTGCATTTCAAAAAGATCCAGGGTTGATATTACCATCATATTACATCATATTGCCATATGAAACCATCATATGTCCTTGTTTAAACATCTTTCAATCATAATTTTCCATGTTTTTTGGGTTTTCACCAGAAAATCACCTGCAAAGGGGGCCCCCCAAGGCTGCCCTGAGCCCCGGACAACTTGCTGTTTCGAAAGGGAATGTGCGAGCGCCCCTCCGCCTTGGCCATGAAGACGTCCGCCAAGCTGGACCTCTGACTCCAGGCGAGCCAGGCTTTCCCATGTGTGGATGTTCCTATGAAACCATGGACTTTCCCATTCCAAACGCTGTGAATTTATGACTTTATGTGGGTTAAAACGGCTAAGCAATGCCATAAACCATCCCCACTTTCACAATTTGGTGGTATGGTTGTCCATTGGAAGTTGCGTTCTTTCCCATCTTTCCTATAGAAGCGATGATTTTCTCCTTTAAACAATCGGATTTGCCCAGTGAAACGGCTAAACACCTGGCAAAACCTAGCTACCCTACAAAACAGTAAAACTCTATCCCCATTTGCAACAACATATGCAGCCAGCTCTATGAGTACCCATGCAACCTTAACCCGTTCCAAGGGTTTCCATGAACATACCACCGATATCCATCATATCACCAATCCGAATCTAATCTATTTTTTCCTCCGAACATGTTTCAAAGGGGATGGCTTTCCATCATAATTGCCCGCCTTGCACTTCAGGACATCGACCAGGACATTGGACATTGACGTCCTCCACGTCCTCTACGTCCTTGACGTCCTTGACGTCCCGTCCTCTATGTCCTTGACGCCTTGACGTCCTTGACGTCCCGTCCTCTATGTCCTTGACGTCCGCTACGTCCTGAACGTCCTCTACGTCCTTGACGTCTCCTCCTCCACTCTCCGTCTTCCACGTCCCGCCGTCTACGTCCTCCACGTCCTCTACGTCCTCTACGTCCTTGACGTCCCGTCCTCTATGTCCTTGACGTCCGCTACGTCCTTGACGTCCTCTACGTCCTTGACGTCTCCTCCTCCATGCTCCGTCTTCGACATCCCGTCCTCTACGTCCTCCACGTCCTCTACGTCCTTCCCGTCCCGTCCTCTATGTCCTTGCCGTCCGCTACGTCCTTGACGTCCTCTACGTCCTTGACGTCTCCTCCTCCCATGCTCCGTCTTCGACATCCCGTCCTCTACGTCCTCCACGTCCTCTATGTCCTCTACGTCCTCCACGTCCTCTACGTCCTTCCCGTCCCGTCCTCTATGTCCTTGACGTCCGCTACGTCCTTGACGTCCTCTACGTCCTTGACTTCGCGTCCTCCACGTCCTCTACGTCCTCTAGGCCCACCACGTCCTCTACGGAATCTTTGTCCTCTGCGTCCTTCACGTCCCGTCCGTCCTGTGTGTACTCTAAGTCCTTGCTGTCTGCTCCTCTACGTTATGTCTGTCCCGTCCTGTCTCTTCTACGTCCTGTGGGTGCTTCGCGTCCTTGACGTCCCGTCCTCTACGTCCTCCATGTCCCCTGCGTTCTCTGTATATGTCATCCAGCTCCTCCACATCTTTGCGGCTACATCCTTTACTTCACATGACTCTGGCCATCCGTTCCGCCGCTCTGCTTTGCTTATCAAAGGGACAGCAGCGCCAATGCAGGGGTGCTGCTCGGCAATGCCCGTGCCGCAACACAAATGCAGGAGACTTATGGTAAGTAGTGGTCCTGCCATGGCATACATGACATCCTCTTCCTCCTTTACCATGATGTTCCCAGGACATTTATTCCCATTGACCTCAAGCCATACCACAATATCGTTACATGGGCCCCTGCCAACCTGTCACAATATCTACAAAATTTCACATTTCCATTGAATCTACTCTTCAGATCGTTTTCCAGCAGAGAAACGTCTCGACCATTTTCTCGGCACAGCCTTTTAGATCTTGCCGAACCATGTCGGACAACATGGTCGTTGAGCAGGCGTGGGCCTTGGTGGAAAACCACTTTGACCTCCAAGAACTTTTCGGAGAGGTCGGAAGCCTCTTCTTGGAAGAGCAAGCTGCCAAGAAGTGTTTGCACACGATGGCGATTTCTATGTCTGTTTTAGCTGGCCTAGCCCCATTAGCCAATGGAGCGCAGGTGAGAATATGGTCAGAACCAACGCCATTGGTCCTAGCCACACTTCTCATCAACCCTCCGCAGAGCCGAAAAAGTCAAACCACCAGCTTGCTCCGGGAACTTGGCACGGTGATCGACCAGACTTGTCATGAGCGGGAGCGGGCACGCGTGCTTCAGCGTCATCCTGCAGCAGAAGAAGATATTCAGACCGAGACCCTTCCGTCGAATGTCTTAGAAGGCTTCACGCCAGAGGCGAGCGGGCATCTCACGCAGTCCTTAATTGATACAGATACATAACTATACATATATGAACCCGCACATTTCCAACTAATGTTACCGAAACAACAATAAACAATCCATAATTTCACCATAAATAGATGGTATAAACCATTCCCACATGGATGATTTATTTTCCTTTATCCCACATTACTCCCAAACCTCATGTGTTGTACACTTTCGGAAATACAGATCCTTCTCACACGCTACATGCATTCTTCCCACATAGCATTACATCATTGGTGCATGGTCTTGGGCACACATTCCTCGCGGACATCTTCCCTGGACAGCAGCATCTGCCTCCCTGACAGGCTTTTTTCGAAGCAGTCAGTGGTGATTACTCTGTGAAGAAAAAGAGTGGCCGAGTTTGGGGACCTGGTGGATACGGCCGCTTGGCAAACGTGGATGAGGTTTACCCCAGTTTCCTGGCATTCGGCCTACTGACTGGGAATGATGCCGACAAGTCCTCGCATGGAAAATCTCCTGCTGGTATCAATTCAGCCACAAGCCTTTTGAATCGGTTTTTCCAGACAGGAGGAAGCAGCAGATTGACACGCACGGCTGGAGCCTACGGAGGCACAAATGCACCAAATTCGTGGCAAAAGCTGCCAAAGAGTAAACCCACCCGTAGCCATCACCGGGATCCAGAGATTGCCGCGAACTGAGTAAAATGGCAACCAGCCATCTGCGCCCCACGCCATCAGAAGCCAGCTGCCACAAAACTGTCCTGGTCCTAACAAGACCCAGCTCAAGCTTCTGCCGACGCCATCTGCCTTCCATGGCCCAAGACCTTCACCCGACGTGACTTTCGGCTCACTACTTGAATAGGCCCTTGATTACTTGGCTGTGCAAGCCTGGGAACAAGCGACCCACACCTGTCGCTTTCACAAATTTAACTTGCTCCAAGTTCCTGCGGGGATTTCAATCAGAATACTTGCTGTCTGAACCTTGCTCTGGCTTGTGCATCTCACTGCACCTCTGCATGGGGCACCTCTGGGCACCTCTGGGGCACCTTTGTCCGCACCTGTAGCAGTATAGCATGGCTTGCGGGGTGGTGCGCCCGCATGGGGAATACTGATATATAGCACATACACTGGAAGTGGAAGGGCCCATGTTGAAATTTCGGCCCTGGACTTTGAACATCTAAGGACAAGACACCAGGGCGTAAGCGCTCTTTTTGTCACACCCATGACAGGCCTGCCTCTGTCGACTGCGGGGTCCGCATCTTCAAGAAGCATTGCGTAGCCAAAGATCCACAGGATTTGTTGCGGTCCAAACCTGCTGGTATGGTCGACTTGGCATGGCCGCTTCACGATTGGATTCGTGCCCAGATTCATATCCAGTCCAAGCCTAGCCAGACCAAGGAAACAACCGAAGATCTTGACATAGCAGAAGCCTGTGATTTTGTCACCTGTAACACTGCGAAGATGTCCAAGAGAGCCCGTCGTCGATCAGGCGGCTGGCTGGTGGCATGCAACGAGACGGGGGCCGTTATCGGCTTTCAGGAATTCTTTGGCGGTGAGAGCCTGACGCAGAGAGCTGCCTTTGTCAGCACATTGGTGCACAAATATGATTCTATTATTACCACGATATGTCATGACGATAGCTGCCACTTGAGAAGGTTCATGGACCGCTGGTTCTCATCCATTCCTCGTCTGTGTTTTCCACAAACCCACTACGTCCTTGACCGCTTCCATGCACGCACACATACAGATAAATGGTGTCAGACAAATTGCAGTCCCAATACCGAAATAAACCGGCCTAGATTAGACAAAGTGAATTCCAGTGCTTGCGAAATACTGTTTGCCTGGTTTTCCGGCTTCAAGGCTTCTTTTAGGCATATGGGTCGACTGACAGGTCATTTTTTTGTTTCTGAAATTTTGCTGCAGAGAAACGACTGGCATTGCAATCAGACCAGCCGTACAGAGACCGATTGAAAACAGCAGCATCGCACCTCCTGGCGCTATGTGCGCGCACGCAGATTCACGGTGCAGCCATGCCATGTTACCTGTTATTCCTCTTTGTTTTTGCCCTGCAGGCTTGGAAGTCGCCGCAGATCCTGACGATGAACATACGATTGAGCACGCCTTCAACCTGCCAGATGGCGTCCCCAGTCGCTTACGTCCCCTACGTCCCCTACGTCCCCTACGTCCCCTACGTCCCCTACGTCCCCTACGTCCCCTACCTCCCCTACGTCCCCTACGCCCCCTACGTCCCCTACGTCCCCTGCGTCCCCTACGTCCCCTACGTCCCAAGGTCCACTACGTCCTCTATACGTCCCCAACGTCCCCCACGTCCCCCACGTCCCCCAACGTCCCTGACGTCCTCTACGTCCCCAACGTCCCCCACGTCCCCGAGGTCCACGTCCCACGTCCCGGCGTACACAGCAGGCAATCCTCCTTTCCATTGTGTTTCCATTCAACCCCACTGAAGACCATTGAATTAAATCACCAATTTTCCAATAGGAACCAACACTGGTTGGTGGTTTCAACCCCTCTGAAAAATATGAGTCAGTTGGGATCATTTTTCCCAATATATGGATTGCTATTCAACATATGGAAAAAATGTTCCAAACCACCAACCAGAACATAAATCAACCCGAATCTCTCAGCTTTTCCATTCCCCGGCTCCAGTTCCAGGTGTCCCTGGCAGCGATTTGTTGATGTTCTGGGTCTCCTTCAATCGATCCCCCGTCGAGCCCGACCTGGCGCAGCAAGGGGTGATGGAAGTTGGTGGGATGGGATTCCTCCCAATGATTAGTGGATGGATATGGTGGTTTAATATTCTTTAACATGGTTTAATGACATATCATATGAGTTTTCTAGAGTTTTCTGGTGCAAAGTAGCGAGGTGAAGGGTCGGATGACCCGAATAGCAACTACGAGACCCGGCAGGGTGTAGGGCTAGGGCAATGATGCAATGATAGCCAGCCGTTTTGCAACCCTTCCAGCTCGAGCGACGCGTCCAACGGTCCAACGAAGTGGATAGGAAGACTGGTTGGTCCCCTAAGTTGACGCTTCCCCTATGGTGAGAATGGTCATCTCCACCAAACAGCTCCAAAATGCATCTATCAATACTGATGATAACAATCATCAAACAAAGGATCATATCTTTAATTTCTGGTTCATAATCCACTAATTCTCGCCGGTTGATAAAGTGATTTACAGCCCATCTCTATAATTACACTATATTACACTTATATGGCCCATTTATCTAAGTGGAGATATTCCATATAATTACACAAATAACACCATGGGCATATTATCTTGATTTCTCTACTTACACGCGCACACACATATATATATATATATGCTTCACGCAATATATACAGAACCTGCACAACCTACATGTAGATAGATAGATAGATAGATAGATAGATGGATAGATAGATAGATGGATGGATAGATAGATAGATGGATGGATAGATAGATAGATAGGTAGATAGATAGTAGATAGATAGAGAGATAGAGAGATAGAGAGATAGAGAGAGAGATAGATAGATAGATAGATAGATAGATAGAGATATTACGCAAATATATATATATATATATATATAGACATTGTGACATATGAATATACAACATACGCCCAGGTTCCTGTTTGCGGACATATGAAGCATACGTCCAACTGGGACGCCCTGCTTCTCCAGTCTCTCCGAGCCGGCCAGGTCCACCAGGTGGAGGGCGCCCGTCAACTCCTGGGACCGGCTCGGTTCAACGGTTTCAGGAGGGATCTGGCGGGGCAAAGGTTTAAAGACATGTCTGAAAAATAAGGCATATAAAATTCCCAAGTTTTTTTTGGCGCGAATTCTTTATTGACATCTCACAGTAAATTGAATGAATTGAAATTGAGTGCTTTGATCTCACCAGTTCGAAGAGTGGCTTGAGCATGGTTTGACTAATTCATGTGATTTTGTCATGGTCTAATTATGTCTAATTTTATGTTCACCAAACCATAGCTTATTCTTATTTTTTTAAAACTTGAAAAAAAGCGCGAAAAAAAGCAAAAAAAAAGCAAAACAAAAGCAAAAAAAAGCAAATCGAAAAAGCAAAAAAAAGCAACAAAAATGCAAATGGACAAGTCCCTTTTTTTTTCCCATTTTTCCCCCTTTTTGACGTTCCTTTTTTTTCCCATTTATTTTGCTTCCTGTTTTTTTCGGTTTTGAAGTTTTGCTTTTTGATTTTCCATGTGTTTTCCTTTTTTTTTTTTTGCTTTTTTTTCAAGTTTTAAAAACATTAGAATAAGCTATAGAGGTGGACATAAGTCTAATTCATATGAAAAAAATGAGCTTGATACTGCGGATTGTGATATGCGCAGCCCTTAGGGTGCACGCGTCATGCCACCAGTGGTAGTCTGAAAGATTCTGAAAGTGACTCTGCTCGGGGGTATGGGTGGGCAGAGTTTCATGAAGCAGAGATACATCTTGATTCCCTTCATGCTTGTGATGATTCTGGATGCAAAAATGCTCCAGGGGAAGCCGGCTTATAGCGATGGAAATCAGCTGCTTCGTAGGCTAGAAGTGCCACATCTGATTTGGCCCGTTGGTGAGCAGCGCTATGTGGCTAAAGCTATGATCATCTTTTTGAGGGCAGCCAAACTAGTGACAGGTCCTCTTCAAAATGAGAAGATCTCATGTAAACCAACCAACTTGTGAGATGACCAAGTTGGCTTCATGAAGCCGAAGCCACACTGAAGTCTGGACCTTACCGCTATGCACACAAATACTTCCCTCTGTTTCCATTCCTCCCATTTCCATCCATTTCCTCCCCTAACAATTTTCCCATACTCTTCCGTGATTCCTTAGACTTCCCGCATATTTTTCACCACATCTTGGTGTTTTCACCCAGCCACGCAGTTCAGCTCACGGTTGACGCCGTGCAAA
This sequence comes from Cladocopium goreaui, assembly GCA_947184155.2. Classification (NCBI taxonomy): domain Eukaryota; class Dinophyceae; order Suessiales; family Symbiodiniaceae; genus Cladocopium; species Cladocopium goreaui. The sequence continues at coordinate 1,032,118 of CAMXCT020006112.1, read as the reverse complement.
TACATGGCGAAGATGGAGTGCGACCGCGAGGACGTCGCGTTCATCTCGGTGGAGCCGACCTGAGCCCAGCAGCCTACGGTTGAGATCTTTTGGGGCCATAGCTATTGAAAATGGCCATAGAAATAGTGGATTTATCCAGCTATAAAATGGTGGATCTTTCCATAGTTATGTAAACGTTTACCAGAGGGTATAGCAGGTTTCTACAGAATGATGTTTGATCAAGTAGTTATTTTTTTCATGGTCAATCTTTGATAGCCCACAACAAAATAAATTGTTTGCTGGTGACGGTTATGTTCATTTGTTTCACAAAAAAACTAAAGGATTAGTTTCTACCCATCCAGGCGGTTGGGGATGTTTCGCAATGGCCAGCTGGGGCCTTTGACCAGGGCAACCCCACAGCCTGCAACCCATGAAAACCAACTCCTCAAGGTGGTAAAATGTGCAATGACCATCCCCTAATCTAACAGTTCGCTATGGAAAACCACCATTTGTTTAAATGGTACATGACTACCCATGGCTCATTTTCCATGGCTATCTGAGATTACCTGAAGGTACAAAATATTATAAACTCACAATTTTCAGGTACCCTTTATTGGAGGTACCATACATGAAGCCAATTTTTCAAGGCTATTTTTTTTTAAATTCCAGCCCAAGGCACAGCACGTGCTTTGGCGGCCTTCTCCATGAGCCGCTGGATGTGGTCCATCTGTTTCACCTTCACCGGAGCCAAAACCCAACACTTCTCATCCCAAGAGTGGCTGGTTGATGGGCGTATTTCTATGCCGATGACCCCAGTATAGCCCCGTTATATTTATATATATATATTATCTGGTACTTATGTGTATGTTGTAATGAACAGTTGATGAGCAAATGTAAGAGACATATGAATGAACTAACCCAGTTAGATAATGCTAGATATGGGATGGTATACCGACATACCCCAGTAAGTATATGTTCTTAACAGTTTAACACCTTATCAATTCCTGGATCCCGTTGCCATCACCACCAAGCGCTTCCCATTGCCTCCACTGAGGTAACGTTGGTCACCATGGTGCCGTAGGCCTCGTCGTGCTTGATCACGTGGACCAAGTTGTGCCCCTCGCTGTCCAACAGGTCCCGCAGCACCTGCTATTGATGCTGCAAGATCGGTACGAGGTGGTGCCCCCCCGCCATGAATCCTTGAAGCATCTCACTTAATGGCTGAGCAATATTGAGTAAAATACTCGCAACCCCCCTGTTCCGCCCACACACAACTTTTTAGGGAATCTTAAACATGTTTCAACAGAGTTTCCAGGGAATCATCAAACCCCCACCCCGGTTAAACTTTCTATGCCAGGGAATGTTCAAGGGAATGTTGAAGGAGTTTAGGGTTTAGGGTTTTAGGGTTGATGATGTTGATGTTGATGTTGATGTTGATGTTGATGTTGATGATGATGATGATGTTGTTGATGATGATGATGATGTAACATTCAACGCACGGGTAGCTAAGCTGCGCGTTGCAAGATGAAAGCCATGATTCTGGACATGCGCATTTTGTCCCACAAAACACAATGGTTTTCGATGTTCGGACACGTGGTGGACGTCGGCGTGGGCAAGAGAGGGGGTTTGCCCGTAATTAATAATACGATTCCAAGCCAGTTGGGAATCGGATCACCTACGTCAAGTCAGGCCATCAGCCACTTACTTCCTGGATTTTGTTAAAAGGAAAACTTGGAAATATCAACTCGCAAACCCCATATTTCAATGTAAAATGTGCCATGGTCAAGTTACAGAGTATGTGGGGTATGTCATCCATTCCACAATGAGAATCCTATGGAATCCTTATAAGTGCTTTATGAATCCTCGTTCATGGAATGCTCGCAATCCCTGAGGATGGCCTATTTATCCAAGTTTTGACCATGGCACACGTGGTTTGCGGCCATCTGCACATTTTACATCATTATAAATCGTTACGAATCACTCCAAATCCTCAAAAATCACCCCCACTTCACCCCCCACCGCCATCCACCACCGCTGTCCCAGCCATCAGGCAGCACCCCATTGCCTCATTGTAGACCTCCAGGAAGGACACCTTTAAGGTCCACTCCCAGCCTGGCGGAACTGATACATCACTGAAACCCATCAGTTTCTCCCACCTTTTTTGAAACATAGGTCTGTTGTATTGATCCCTTCTGTTAACCAAAAGTTTATACTATATACATGGATGGTAATTTTGGGATAATCGGATGATAATAGAGTGAACCGCTTTAACCCACCAAGTGTATGCGTATGGCAAAAATATTCATCGTGCATAAAACTTCAAGCCCAGAACGGGGAAGAGGGGAACATATATTCAATCAATGGATTTGTTTAGGGGAACATTTACAGGACACCCCTATATTTCATATGAAAATCAATGGTGTCCTACAGACTTTCCCTTAAACCAATCCATTGGTTCAATCATGCTGCAAGAAATGAATGCCATGTCTCCATCTACCTCAAATGACATCATCAAATGACATCAAATCTGAGGCGAGAGTGATCAGCACACTTTGGAAGTAAAGGCGTGCTGTGAACCCACAATTAATATGGGGTAAACAATGTTAAGCACGGTTAAACCGTTAGTTGTTCGCTGGAAACCAATCAATGTTAACCACATGTCAAAATCCAGCAAAACCCCAGTGTGTTCAATTTAAACCGTGATAATTAAAAAAACGCTTTTTCTTTTTGCTGATGATCTTCCAGGGCCACGCCTGCGGCGCGCATGGCTTCTGAACACTGCAGGATCTTCGACAAACATCGAGGGATGAGACCTGCACAAGTGAATGCTTTCGTGGCTGAGATGACCTTGGGATTCTATAATTATACAAATATATGTATATGGGTATTGGAATTATATGATATATATATGTATATAATTCCAATAGCTTTCATAGTTTTAATATGTAATAGTAAATAGATGTTAACAGCGTTCATAATGTGTAAAAAAATCACTAGATTGTTCATAGTTAGTAGATGTCAACTGCTGCCCTAGAAGGCGATCCGACAGGACCTACGGAATCTCAACCGCTGCAGCATCGGGTGTTTCTATATTTTTTAATGGAAATTCATGGAACCAAAAAAGAATCTACTTCCTGGCTGCTTTCAGGTATGGCAGTCACAAATCAAGTTTGCTTGCTCCAATCCCGGTTTGATTGCTCAAAATTCCTTCCTTGCCCATGATTTGGCACCATGTTTTGAATGGTTGGATTTGGGTCTAATTCCAGAAATAAGTGAGTCCAAATTGTTCTACATTTCTCTTCTTTCTACCCTCACACTCTCCCGGTTGACTACCATCCATTTGGGTTTGTCTGAGAACAGCGTACCCCATTCCATCCACTGGTAAATCACCATTCTCCGTATTGAAAAACAATTTCATGGCTTTGTTGAAATCCCAATTCTTAACGGTTAATCAAATCACAATTTGGACTGGCCAGCGTTCATTTTTGTCCGGAATTTCCCAGCGATTCTTCAGGGTTAAATCCATAAGTTACAGTAATTAACTGGGCCCCAAAAATGAGCCAACAGAGTTTCGTTTGGGATCTGATATGATCGGGGAAGGGATCAGTAATTGGATTGATTATAAAAATCAAAAAATATATTCAGTTTAAAGTGGTTAAAATCATAAGCGTCTTATTCCCTATTTTTAGTGTTTGAATCCTTGTGCTTCTCGAGATTTGTCCATCTACAACTTGATTTTGGGTAAAGCTTTACTGCTCAATTGAATAGTCCCGTCCCCCTAATACGAAACACCCCCATTGCATTTCCCAACTGAGAATTCCCTACTAAACCAGGGTTTTTCTCGAACATGTGGTGGTTTGTTATTGTTTAACCACATTATTTGGTGCCGGGCATCTGATAGCTTCGCGACCGGCCCAAAAAGACCACTGAGCTCTAGGCACGTCTAGGCACCGAGCCAACCAGAGAAAAGGGTGCCATAGGTTAGGTTACTGAAATCTCTATCACATAAGTTATATATTAAACAACCGATGGACTTGAGATAGGCATCTGTTTTGAACTCTAACGATTCAAGCTGCTTCAAACATCACCTTGGAATTTTCATCAAGGCACACGCAGCAACATCTGAGATCTAGGACACAGTCGTATCCTCAAACATCTTTTGGTCAGGTGGGATGTCATCTGCCACCAGATTCTCCTCTTCAGTCTTGCCTTTGACGAAAGGAGCATCTATATGTAATGGCGGATTGATTCGACAACAGTCGACCAGTTCGCCTCATCCATAGTAGCTGTCAAGCGCATGAACTGTTCAGCTTGATATTAGCCAACCAAACACCACATTATTTACCATCATTTACCTACATGTACACAACCTTATGACATACCATTACCATCCACTAAACACCATGAACCCCCATAAAATGGTAAATTACCAAAGGGTAATGGTAAAACAACAATTAATAAACCATCCCCCAAATCTCAATTTTTATAGGTGGTATAAACCATTCCCAAATGGGTGGTTTATGGCATTGTTTTACCCACACAATTATAATTTATCCAGATCATAGTCATGAAATCCTCATCTTCTCCATCTCTTTATTGTGACCATTATTTACCTACATGTGCACAACCTTGTCTGGTTGGTGGTATACCTACCCCTCTGAAAAATATGACTTCGTCAGTTGGGATGATGACATTCCAATATGATGGGAAAAATAATCCAAATGTTCCAAACCACCAGCCAGATATATATATATATACACATGTATGTCATTGTATGTCTGTATGTATAACATGTGAACACCATTATTAACCATTGTTAACCATCATTCACCATGATTTGCCATAATCATCACCAAAGAACCTGTGGGAATATTGAGGGTATATCAACATTAGTCATCACTAATCACCGTTTTTTTTTACAATTGTTAACCATCATTCACCATGATTTTACCATAACTGGTCATTGGTTTGAACCCCTCTGAAAAATATGAAAGTCAGTTGGGATAATTATTCCAATATATGGGAAAAATGTTCCAAACCACCAGCCAGATCATGGTGGAACATATCGATTCACTGGTTGGTGGTTTTAACCATCTTGAAAAATATTAGTCAATGGGAAGGATGACATCCCATATATTATGGAAAAAAACATGTTCCAAACCACCAACCAGATGACTATGTGTATCTATATGCTTAATATTTAATGTTCCAAACCACCAACCAGTTCTGCTATCGCTTCTCCAAGTATTCCCAGCATCCCTTCGCATCTGGCCGCACCTCGCCCCCCCGAGGCCACGCCCGGCTCGCCCTGCATGGTGAAGGTCTTGCCGCTGCCCGTCTGGCCGTACCTCGGCCGGGACGGTGGGACCGGAGGAGTTTCCGAGGAAAAACCGAGGGAAAATGGCAGAAAAATGGGAAAAAAAAGGAAAAATGGGTGAACGTTGGGAAAAACTAGGGAAGAATATGGATGAAACTTGGATCAGACATTCTTTTGTCTTGATGAATAGTGATGGAAAATTGACTCTAAGACCCATGAAAAGTGGAAGATTTCCGCTGTTTTGTGTTGGAAATGCATGATTTTCACCTATTGAAAGTGAACAGTAGATGAAAGATGCTTATCCTTGATGAGCAATAGTTGAACATGGATGAACCTTGATGAACAATGGATGAACCATTTTTTAAAAATGAATTATGTTGGAATTATATGATTTAATTTGATGGGAGCATTTGTCTATCAAAAGCCGTGATTTCCAGACAATATATCATAACTTATGTCGACTCTTGTGCCCATTGCAAAGAAATGAACATTTGATGAGCCATGGTGGGTGGCTTTTCATAGGCTGGTGACCCAGCAACACAACGCGTAAACACTTGAGCAACGTTTGGACTTGAGTGTGACGTATCAAGATCATATTTGATCATAGTATCAGGGAGAATGGCGGTATAACCGGCAAAACATCAGCCACATCAGAACGGGCCAATCACTTTGCATCCACCCAACACTGAGATGACATGCCCTGAGCGGTTCAAATATGGTTGAGAAATCTGGCTGAAGTATGTTTGAACATAGCTATGGGAAATTGCCCATTTAATTAAAAGTGAGTACAGATCTATATCTATCAATATCAATCTATCTATCTATCTATTTATCTATCTATATATGTATAATAATTTACCGATTAAACCAGGTGATTTTCCATTGCTATGTTTAATAACCAGAGGGTAAAATGATTCACTAATCTAAAAATAGCTCTTAGCATAAGGCCACTTGGGGATGATTCCCCGCACTAATTAGTCACTAACCAGATAAGTTGTCGACTTCACTCCATGACAGCCGAAAATTCTTCCAATGACTTCCCATTGAAAAACCACCTTTCTTTATACCAGGCGATACAGGCGGAACTAGGGAAATGTTGCCTGAAAAAACTGGGGACCTTAACCACCAAAAGCCGGTACATTTTCACTGTGCATGTTTCCCAAGGCAAGGACATAAGCCAAAGACGTGTTTGTTTTGCTCCGGATGGTTGTTGGGTTGTCCTGATTGCTGGTGATACTCTGAACTTGATTGCTGAAATCAATCTGTTTATAGTTGCTGAACTCTTGGAGGTTTGAAAACACTTCTCTGGACTGGTTGGCGGTTTCAACACATTCCAAAAATATTAACCACATATTAGCCATCTCAACCAGTCATCCCAAGCTATCCCAAGTATGAAAGACAATCGTTGAAACCACCAACCAGTTTCTTATTGATGAAATCAACCAGCCAGCGCAGCACTGAGGCCGCAAACGCAAAGATGCAAACCTTGTAGCCGTCCTCGGGGAACCATATCCCATTGGAACGGTGATGCGTCAGAAGGACCAACGTGGGAAGATGAACAGATTGAACAGTAAACATGGAACAAAGAATCGAAACATGGATCCAAATCTAAGGCCCTGGGGACCACATTTGTCGGTCTCTTTCTGGTATTGATGGTATTGGTATTAACCATCTAAGAATTTCATTGGGGTGACCCTCTTTGGGGATGACCCCCATGAGCCTGTCACATTGGATCATGTAAGGTTTCAAAAACGTGTCCGATCAAATATGGATACCTGTATCTTACCCTAAGATGATCGTGAAATCCAACAAGAAAATCATCATGAACTTTCCCATGCCCTTGGCACATGTCCAAAATTGGAGAATTCCATCACAAAATTTCCTGGTCAACTCCACATGTTTGATTATTATCTCATCTTGTTTCATGGGTAAATCCGGATTTTCAATGGTTAAATCCATTTTGTAAAGGTTCGATGGCCATGATTCAATCCCAATCTTTCATGGCTAAATCCAATTTTGAATGGTTAGTTTCCAAATTTCTTCCCAAGTTTCTGGGGATAATTCACGCTAAATCCCATTTTTTGATGGTGAATTCGGAGGTTTTTCGCCTCAAAGATCCGACTTGGCCAGCGCACCAATGCTGATTGCACCAGACCGCTGACTTCATCGAAGATGGCCTAGAGAAACAGACATGGTGCAGGAAAAGGCCCTAGTCACAGTTATAAGTTGGTTTATAAACCAATGATACTCTATAATAATATCCCCTGAAAAACCTGGTTAATCAAATTATACGACAACTTAGCTAACTATGGGGATCTTCTTATGGGAAGTGAAAGCGGGATATAAATGCATAAGAATGGGATGCTAATAGGAAATAATGGGATGCTGATGGGCGTTAATCAATATATCACCTTCTGGCAAAATAACAGGTGGCGAACTGGAAAATCATTGGTTTTTCTAGGTAAATCATCGAACTAAATGGCCCATAGCTCCCATAGTTATGGTAATTCCAACAGTGGGAAATCACCGGGTATATTTCAGTCATGTTTCAATATGGATGTCAAGAATTTTGGGAAATAATATGCAAGGAAAAAACTGAGACAGAGAAACTACATGGATCAACATTAATCAAAATTAGCCAACATTAATCAACAATCAGCAAATAACACCATAGTAAATCCCAGTAATATCGGTAATAACCACTAAGCACCAGGAATAACCAGGAATAACGAATGATAAAATCCTTCCCAATAATTTCCTGAGAAATGACATTCAGGTGAGCCAACATATTATGAACATTTTAGGGAAATTAGCATTACCAATAATCACCTGAAATTATTGTATTTTTCAGCAATCATATTTCCCCAGTCTCGTCGCAATATTTCAGCCAGTGATCAGTAATATATAAATGTTATATAATGGGGATGAACCTGGTATTTCACTGGGATAAAGGGATATGACCAACACTGACTAACCATCAACAATGGGGACTTGCCGATCAAAAATGTGAATATCATGGAATATACTGATACAACGTGATAAACGGAAAGTGGAAAGTAGTTACTAAATGTTACTAAACGTTACTAAGTAAAGAATGGAAGTTATATGATGAAATCAAAGTATAACATGACCTATAGATACCTATAGTATGACTAGGATCTGGCGGATATGGGAAAACATGACCCATATAATATGAACAATCCAATTTTTACCTTTTTAGCAATCCGAGATAAGAACGGATAATCCCCATGAATCCCCAGGGGTATCAATGATTCTCCTGTTCCGCTCATCGCCGAAGACAGGTTTCATCCCATATCTTTACCCTGCGTCCACCATCGCCTCCTGCGTGGCCAGGGGTTCGAAGACGCGATCGAAGTTGAAGTTGTAAGTCTCTGTGAGGTGCTCCAAGGTGATTTTGTTCTGCGACGGCGAGTGGCATAGCACAGCATAGCACATGGGTCAACCTTTGGTACGAACTGGTACTTCAATATCTGTAATTAATCATCTTTCACCTTTTGGCGATCAATGGTAACATGTACTAACCAACCAAAAATCATTTTTTGGGGGGATGCGGGGGGTGTGGGCAGCTATCTAAGATTCACCAGCACGGCATGCTATGAACCAAATGGCGCCCACAAGAAAGGATAAGAAAAGGTGAAACGAGTAGTGTGGCAGAAATGGTCGAAAAAACGCCCAGTGACCCATTATGATCCATTTGTCTGGTTTATGAAGATTGATAACTAGTTGAGGCACAAGGTCAATCCTTTTTTCATGCCAAACGCAGATTTGGGCAAACGTGTGCCAATAAAACTATCCTCATTAGGCCCTTGCAATTTGATGGGCAAAGAAGGGGATTTCACCAGGTTAGGTTGTGTAACCCACCAAAGCATCTTTTCTGTTCCGTTTCCTGCAACTTTCGGAGATGTTTTTCCGGCCGAGCAAGCAATTCATTTCAGACATAACTGAGCTGATTCTCAGCAGCAGCAGGGATGACGCCGCCAAACTCCGGCTCGCCCCAGGTCACTAGAGCTCCGCTGGCCAAGATCGCGGCAAAGGCTGAGCGTGAGGCATGAATCTGCTGAACGTCATGGAGCTGATCCCGGACCCTGCTGCAGTCACCACCCATCTCAGGCTGGCCCCATGTCACCACACGTTTATCTGCCAAAATGGCAGCAAAAGCGGAGTATGTGGCTTGCATCTGCTCAACATTATAGAGCTGATCCTGGACTGCAGTGCTGTCACCACCCATCTCCGGCTGGCCCCATGTCACCACACGTTTATCTGCCAAAAGGGCAGCAAAAGCGTAGTATGTGGCTTGAACCTGCTGAACGTTTGTGAGCTGATCCTGGACTGCAGTGTTGTCACCACCGCGGCCCGAATCACCCCACGTCACAACCGTTCCATCTGCCAGAATTGCAGCAAAAGCAGAGATTGTGGAACAAATCCGCCGAACGTTCCTGAGTCGATCTTGGACTGGAGTGCTGTTAGCACCATCTTCAGGATCACCCCACGTCACGACATGTCCATCCTCCAAAATAGCTGCAAAAGCTCCGCCGGTGCCTTGAATTTGCTGGACGCGCCTGAGCTGATCTTGAACAGCAGAACAATCACCACCGAGATTTGGATCGCCCCATGACACCACGGTTCCGCCGCGCAAAATCGCAGCAAAAGCACGGTTTGTGGCACGAACCTGCTGCACATGTCTGAGCTGCTCTTGCACTTCAGCACTGTCGCCGCCACAGTCTGGATCGCCCCATGTCACCACGGTTCCGTCTGCCAAGATAGCAGCAAAGGCCCCCGCCGAAGCATGAACCTCTTCAACTTTCTTCAGCCGATCTCGGACTGCAGCAATGTCACCACCATATGCTCCATCGCCCCAGGTGACAATCCTGCCACCTCCAACACACCACAGTGCAAAGGCCCCGTGCGCGGCGGCCATCTTTGGCCGTTGCGCAACGGCCGAAATCCAGTCCCCATCCCCAAGCCCTGCAGAGCTCAGAGACTCCATCAAATCCAGCAGGCGTCCGTCAGGCGCAGAGAGCTTCAGGAAACGTTGCCCAAACAACTCTTGCGCAGCAACTTTCACGTCGCCCACCTGGGTTGAACTGGTTGAACCTTCGCTGGGATATTCTAATCCCTGCGCCCAAATTGAAAATATCACCAAATTACCACCAAACGAAAGTCCTGGTGGAATGTACTTGCCTTGTTCATGAACTGCAGTCGTGGGAGGTAATTATTTAATATCATCGGGAAATGGGATTGCTATATCCATGAAATTCGAACATCCAGCCCCGACTATAATTCTAGTACCCGCCAAAAAGATACAGTAGAAAGGTAAAATCCTAAAAGAGGGATGAATTTCTATCTTCGTGGGGATAGCTGCAATACATCCAATCCGCCAAAAACATCAACAAATGATCAGCCTACCAAAATATAAAACATATATATATATAATCACCAAAATAGATCACAATACAAATCAGATCCCCAGAAAATAAATAGAGAGCTCCCAAGAAACCTATAAGTCTGATTCCCCCAGAAAGATGATCTAAATCAATGACTCACAAAAACAATGTAACTATCCATATTATCCGCTGATAATTTACCATGTGTATTGAAAATGGCACATTTAGTTCGTCGATTTACCTATATATTAAAGATTGTGATTTTCCAGTTCGCTATGTTAGTTTACCAGATCAATGGCCAGTCCAGGAACCCAAATTGGAGGTACCTACCATATATAAGGCCTATGTAAGCTATGTAAGGGGATATACACCCAAAATATGACCTTATATGGTACAGTACCTCCATTTTAGGACCCTGGAATTCCCATTGACCAAAGGGTAAACCATATCCAGGCACCGTGCTGTGCAGTGGCAAGGACACCCTTTCAGTACGACCGCTTGGTAAAGCGACCTACCAGTTGTAGGCTGTCGGGTTCACCGTTGAAAAAACTGGGACTTACCATGGTTCAAAAACCATCCTGACATGGGAAACATATGGAAAACTGGGGAATTTGACATGGTTAAAATCCTGAAATAGGGATTTAATAATGATTTAATATGATTTCATGATGTCATTCCGTTGAACCAATTCTGGAAAATACATTCTTGGAAATATCCACAAGTTTGGTCCACGATCGCAAAACGTTAAACCATCATGCAAATTCGGAAAACATGCGCAGCTTAGAAACCTCGGGAACCACCATCTTTGGAAGATTTTGACCACACACCTGAAGATTGAGCATCGTGTGAGCCACTTCATGATTGTTTTCTGGCAGTCCTTCTAGCCACTGCCTCTGGCGCTTGCTATCTGGCTCCATGGCTAAAACTGCTCCTGGAACTCCTTACTACGTGGGAATCCTGCATTCTCACTGCATGGCTTGTAGAATGATATTCACTCAAAAATTGTACTTAGTTACCCTTAAAGTTGTCTGGGGCCCTCAACTTCGTTCGTTTTCACAACAGCCTTCACAAAATGAACATGGAACCCATGGAAATTTGCACTGGGACAATAAGTGAAAGACCATGAAACTCTTTTGCGGCCTTTTCTTTGGATCAAACATGGGACATTTCCAGTCTAAACTGTTAACTTCCAAAGTCTGACGCCTCGTGGATTCCATGCCATTCGAGCCAACATGGAGATCGTCGTGCATTTTTTCATTTGTATACCCTCTAGTCATATTTAATCAGTGATCAAACATGGCTGGCTGGAAAATCTATGAACAAAACGGAAGTTTTGATCCGAAAATCACATACAAATTTCGCACAGGAGTATCAACTCTCTGATGCAATTTTGAAATCTTGACTCCACACGAATGGAAACCGGAGAAGACACAATAAATTCCAAGGTATTATGATGCAATTCACAGAAACATGATCAGACATGGTTCGTATCAAAGGCTATGAGCGTCCTGCGGGGCACATCGCCCAAGATCTTTGCAATTTTCTGTCGCCAAAAATATCGCCAGCGCGTTGCAAGCTAGCCAAGTCACCCACTGACAGTCACCAACATGGATTACGCAGTTATGGACGTCTATGAGAATTTGACAGCTGCATGAACATTTGAATTTCCGGGATCAAACAAGCGGTTGGTGCATTCAATCAATCCCAACAAAATCAAACAAATGGGATGAATCATCCAAAAGAAGGATGGAAGTTGAACATGCTTGAAAGCACCAACCGAAAATAATTAACAACGTTTCTACTTCTGCAGGCAAGGCTCTTGGGAAGAATTTGCGGGTCTAGCCCAAACCTGGACAGAAGGTCCAAGGCAGCTGCTTTGATGTCTGTTGTTTGCCAAGCTTTCCGCGACTTCCCGTAGCCCGTTACCACGATGCAATCCAACCTGTCGCAGACTTCCAGGCGCCTGGCTACAATTTTGGAAAGCCACCACTGTAGAGCAAGTACAGCTGAACCCTCTGAGAGATCATGAAGGTCAACTTCCCGATCTTGAAAAAATGATGTTGCTTGCAAGATTGGCAGCAAGCCATTTTGGAAGATCTCTCCACCAAGACAGCGCCTGGAATATATTTCCATACAATCCAACAAGGCATTGTACAAAACAATGTCTGGATCCACTTGAGAACCATACATTGACTCAAACAGGGTCAATGCCTGTTCCCACTGACCACCCCTTTCACATGCACTGATGGCGGCACTGTAGCTATAGACATTGGGCCTGATCTTTGCCTTGGGCATCGCCTGCAACAAGTTCAGTGCCTGTTCCCACTGACCACCCTTTTCACATGCACTGATGGCGGCACTGTAGCTATAGACATTGGGCCTGACCTTTGCCTTGGGCATCGCCTGGAACAAGGTCAGTGCCTGTTCCCACTGACCACCCTTTTCGCATGCACTGATGGCGGCACTGTAGCTATAGACATTGGGCCTGATCTTTGCCTTAGGCATCGCGTGGAACAGGGTCAGTGCCTGATCCCACTGACCACCCTTTTCACATGCACTGATGGCGGCACTGTAGCTATAGACATTGGGCCTGATCCTTGCCTTGGGCATCGCCTGCAACAAGGTCAGGGCCTGTTCACACTGACCACCCTTTTCACATGCACTGATGGCGGCACTGTAGCTATAGACATTGGGCCTGACCTTTGCCTTGGGCATCGCCTGGAACAAGGCCAGTGCCGGTTCCCACTGGCCACCCTTCTCACATGCACTGATGGCAGCATTGTAGCTATAGACATTGGGCCTGATCTTTGCCTTGGGCATCGCCTGGAACAAGGTCAAGGCCAGTTCCCACTGACCACCCTTCTCACACGCACTGATGGCGGCATTGTAGCTAATGACATCTGATTGAATCTTTGCCTTGGGCATCGCCTGGAACAAGGTCAGTGCTTCTTCCCACTGACCACCCTTCTCACACGCACTGATGGCAGCATTGTAGCTAATGACATTGGGACTGATCTTTGCCTTGGGCATCGCCTGGAACAAGGTCAGGGCCTGTTCCCACTGACCACCCTTTTCACATGCACTGATGGCGGCACTGTAGCTATAGACATTGGGCCTGACCTTTGCCTTGGGCATCGCCTGGAACAAGGTCAGTGCTTCTTCCCACTGACCACCCTTCTCACACGCACTGATGGCAGCATTGTAGCTAATGACATTGGGACTGATCTTTGGCTTGGGCATCGCCTGGAACAAGGTCAGGGCCTGTTCCCACTGACCACCCTTTTCACATGCACTGATGGCGGCACTGTAGCTATAGACATTGGGCCTGACCTTTGCCTTGGGCATCGCCTGGAACAAGGCCAGTGCCGGTTCCCACTGGCCACCCTTCTCACATGCACTGATGGCAGCACTGTAGCTGAAAAGGTTTGGACTTAGTCCTGTTTGGGTCATCTGCTCAATGAGTTGGCAAGCATCTTGCCACAATTTTGCTTCCCCGCAGAGTGAGATCCCGACCGTGTAATTACGTTCGCCCAGTTTCAAATTTTGATCAAGGAGAGCACGCTTGAAGGCTTGTGGGATCGACCCAGCTTGCTTCTTCTGCGCAAGATTCCTTCCGTGCTTCAAGACTGGCTACCCAACAGAATCGGAGCAAGTAGAAATGATAAGAACAACTTTAATATTCCAGGGTTCTTTCACGGCCAACCAAATTGGACATCAAATCATAGAAAAAATCGACACCTGGCGGCAAATCCAGGTCAACTCCCTCCATTCATTCTTGAACAATGATTACTATTCAAGTGAAACTCCCAAAGAAGCATAGGCCCCTGGCTGTTGTCCGACACTGCTCCTCAAGGTCTTCTTGAAATTTTCCCCGTGGCTCCCGCTGACGCTGGAAACTGGCGTATAAACCTTGCCACCTTCACAGCAGAGGAAGATGCAAAATATGCCTAGACAACTGCGCATGCCGGGCTGGTGCGCCCGCGCGCCCGGAATCTGAACCGAGCAACCGCAGTGACACGGTTAATTATCCGGAGAACCATGCAATAAACCAATAAACCCAGTTCCAAATACTCCCCAGAAGCCCTGGTTGATGACTGAATGTGTTCATAGTTTAGGGTCCCTTTTTGCGGCTTCCAACATGAGAGGGGTGGGATTTAAGATGGCCACAGGACCTCCGTCAGCATGGCAGAACATTCAACTACCCTCCGGTAAATTTACCTAGCAATGGAAAAGGACCTACTGAGTTCTATCATTCACCTACTATTTTTTTTCTCCAAAACTATGTTGAATTACTGGGGTGGTATAACGGTATAACAGAACTAAAAGCACTAAGGGGTGAAAGGGTGAAGTACTCAGGTTTTTCTTTGCCAATGTTTCCCGATAACCTGGGGACTGTGCCATGCTACACCCTCTGGTAATATCTGGTAATCAAACGTGCCAATGGAACATGCCCCATTTAGTTCTATGATTTTCCCAGTCAAACAGCCATTTATAGTGCTTTTTCCCATGTTTTTCCCAATAGCTCAAGATTTTCCACCCTTGATCCCCCTCGCCTCAGCACTCTGCAGCGCCACATCCGAGGCGCTCAACGCCGGCCGCACGCGACAGAAGACGCGGATGTTGCCCTTGAGCTCCTGCGACGGAAGCCACGGCAAGGTGACCCGTTTCATGGGACGAATGTGGTAAACCCAATCTTTTGGGGATGGTTTTTGATCAACCCAATCTTAGACTCAAAACCATTCCTTAGCTGGTCAGAAAATATTCCGAACTAGCAAAGGATTAAATAAGGATTGAACAACCCAACTAGCTATCCAAGGTTACGGTTTCAGGAACTAGTTGGTTTCGAATGAGCAGTGTCAGGATGGGACGAGTGTGGCAAACTCACTCAGCAACCACCGATATGGATGGCCAAAAAGCAGCCATCACAATGGTGATGACTTGGGGGTGGTTTAGTATTGCTTTACCAACATGAATGTGGTAAATCGACTTATTAACCTACCAGTTGGGGATGGTTTATACAACCCATTAAAACATGGTGATGACTTGGGGATGTTTTTGTTTAAAATGATGATTTCATGGGAGATATGATTGGGCATATTTCATGGATTTAAAGTAGTCAACTATATCTGGTTGGTGGTTTCAACCTACCCCTCTTGAAAAATATGAGTGAAAGTCAGTTGGGATGATGACATTCCCAACTGAATGGAAACATAAAATTCATGTTCCAAATCACCAACCAGATACGATCCAAATATCCTGTGTTCGCTCTTCGGTCATCAACCATGGCTGGAAAATCCCGGAACTAAATGGATGTTTTGATGGAAAAAAACACGC
This sequence comes from Cladocopium goreaui, assembly GCA_947184155.2. Lineage (NCBI taxonomy): Eukaryota > Dinophyceae > Suessiales > Symbiodiniaceae > Cladocopium > Cladocopium goreaui. The sequence goes on along the minus strand of CAMXCT020006112.1, from coordinate 1,016,083 downwards.
ATTTAAAATTTATTATTTTATATTGCCATGTTTTGTGCGGGAAACAAACAGTTTACCTCTTCAACCTGAGGATTCAACACATCAAAAAGCATTAAACTGATTCAAACTACATAAAGAATGTGCTGATCTCCTCATTTTTGGTTCATTCTGGCTCCCCAAAAAGATCACCTTGTCCGCCACGGGACGAAGGTAGGGCACCTGGATGATGTTGTGGAGCTCCCGGCGGGTCAGCTCCGCTTGCGCCAACTGATTCTCTAAGGAGATGATGTAACCTGACCACTTTTTAGGGGGATTTTTATAGGGATATATCATCCCCAACCTTGGATAGGTAGTGTAATCCTCTATAGTTTCATATAGATAGCATCATATCATAGGACACGGCTATCAATATCATTAATGTGTCCCTATCTCATAGCTATCATAGCTAATGGTATGATGTATCATATGACATCATTGTTTGGCTATCACAGAATGTAACCCTATAGGTATCAATAGCCCAAAACAATAGGACACATTGATACAAATTGGGCACACACAAAAAACAAACCAAAATCACTGGGAAAAACACAATTTTTGATGTATTTTAAGCTGGTGAGGAATCTCGCACACCCTGGTGATCGGCTTTGTCCCGATTCGTGGCTTATCCCAAACAAATCCCCGCACTGAAAGGAAGTTTGTAGCTTCAGAAATCATTTTACACTATGTCTGGTGGATTTTCCAGCAAGCCACGTCTGTTGACCAGAGAGTATCAGAGGGTATATATATATAATTATATATCCCATTTTTTTCCAAGCATCCCCATCATAATCATCATATAGTCATCATACATATATACTCACATATGTGTATATATATATATATGTATGCATATATATATATATGTATATATATGTGTAAATATATGTATATATATATATATATGTGTATATATATATGTATATATATATGTATATAAATATATGTGTATATATATATATATATGTGTATACATATATGTATATATATATATATAATGTAATATGTCTGATTATATATCCCACTCAAGCACACTAAACAATCCACCCTGCGCGCCTTGGCGCTGGGAGAGGTTGCCCTGTTGCAGGTGCAGCTCTGCCTTGGTGTTGTCCACCTGCTTCGAGAGCTTATCCACCTGGGCAGGCGGATGGGGGGCTGGTACCCAAGGCAGAAAAACATGGGGAAATCCTGGGGAACTGGGGATATAAACCGCTACAATCAATGGGAAATCCTGGGGATCCTCAAATGGAGGTGCCTTAGTAGCAATTTTTTGGCCATGTGAATTCTGGGGATATTCCGGATATTCCCTGCCATAGGCATGAAAAATCGGCTTTATATATGGTAGGTACCTCCAATAAATCGGTTCCTGAAATGGCCATTGATGCAAGGTGGTTTTGATCCTGGCTTAGAAATTGGCAAAGAATTGGGAAATCATAGGAGAAGCATCAAGTATCTACATCCGACTTTCTTAGCTGGCCAAGTTGGTTGTTAGTTCACTACTGTGGTACAGCTTGAGTATTGTACAAGAATTCACTGTATAAGAATTTGATGGGCTCGAATCCAAGGCGGGCTACATATTTTCAGCTATACCAAACACATAGTACTTTAAGAATTTGAGGGACCCTGGAATAGGATTGCCAAATTCTTAAATTACTGCTTATACGTGAGGTTTGCATTCCCCTTTGCGGTTCATTTTTTTGTGGTGTGACCCCTTATGGTCTTATGGGATGAAATCGGGCTTTGCAGAAAAACAATTTTTCAAGGTCCGATTTTTTTCGCGCATGCTTGGACTGCTTCCAATCCACGCAAAATCTATGTATGGATGACTTGGGAACCTGAAACATTGTTTCCCCAATAACTTGAAGAAAACTGAGGCTTTGCAGAAAATAGTTTTCCTATGTAACTTGGAATATACTCATTACCATGGAATGACGCCGTGTGGGATGAAGCCGGGCCTTGCAACAACTCTGACAAGTTGCGCGCGCGGTGTGATTGTGAAAGGCAGACTACAGGAAACCAAGAAAACGACATAGTGACCATTATGCTACAGAAACCTTGCCTTCAAGGAATTTTGCCTTCTCACTCTCTCTTTGCCTTGGCTGCAAAGGGCTGGGTTTAGCATGGCTTGCAGCTGCGAAAAATCAATTTTTCACGCTCTGAAAAATTGATTTTTCTACGGTGCTCTTATGAAACTCAGAGAAGCAAGGCTTTGCAAAAAAAAATCGAGCTCTAAAAAAAGTTTTTTCCCGCACTGCTCATATGAAACTCAGAGAAGCCCGGCTTTGCATTAAAACAATTTTTCAGGCTCTAAAAAAATGTTTTTTCCACACTGCCCTTATGAAACTCAGGCAAGCCTGGCTTTGCATAAAAACAATTTTTCAGGCTCTAATTTTTTTCCGCACTGCTCTCATGAAACTCAGACAAGCCCGGCTTTGCAAAAGACAATTTTTCAGGCTCTGATTTTTTTTGTTCGCATGCCTCTTGTCAAATCTGCCAACTCCACCTTGTTACCTCGTTTAAGCTTGCTCCAAATTGTGCAGATGCATGCAATACAGAACGACCCTCGGCCTATTGTGGTGTAAATTTGCCGGCATTTAAAAATAAGAATTTGAGGGGCCCTGGGCCTCAAGCTTTCGGATTCTTAACCAGCTCTCGGGCTGTATTTTGCTGTAGGGTAAGTTTATTGTAGATATATCTGCAATTACTGGGGTTTATCAACCAACTTGTCACAAGGGTTGGGCACCACATGGTACACAAATAAGACCGCATAATTCCCACCCCTCCTCCATCTTCAAACACAAACCTTCAACTCCCAAGTGCTAAAACTCAATTCATGGTTCCTTAGTTACTTAGCTCCCCATCCATTTTTCGGAATCTGGATGCCCTATGGCTCGAAAGCTCGCTCCTTGGGTCCCCAGCAGTGAGTTTGAGCTCGGTGATGGCTTCCATCTGCTGCTGGTTGCTGGTGCCATGGTGCTCCTTGTAGCTCTTGAACTCCACCTGAGTGGCAGAGATGGTGAAACTGGGGAAGCTGACTCTGAAATTGTTCATCTTACATATGTTTTCACCTTCTTTTTCGTTCAAAATGGGATATCCGCCAAGTGATTTTGGTCAATCTTGGGATGATGAACTTTTTTTACAAGTAGCACATGGGGTTAGATATGTCTGTTGTTAGATATCTTCCTCACCAGTCTTTCAATGGGCCATCCTCCATTCCCAGGGATTTCCAATGGATCGATCCAGAAAATAGCCAGGCCTCCAGCCCGTCGCGTTGCGAGGTGAGCTTCTCACATTGAGCCTGGCGAACCTGGCGTCAAGTGGCTAAAGCAGCCATGTTGTGATGGTTCGCAGCACCCATAAAATGGTAAGATGGGATGATATGGGTTACTAATGGGATAATATGGTTTTATATGATATAATGGATGATAAATGGTAAAATTGGGGATGGTTTACCATTAGCATCGATTATATATATATATATACAATATTATACAATTAGCTCTATTGCTTTGCGGGAATCCCATTTTTGCGAACGGTCCCAAATATATGTGTAAATGGCTAGTATTGAACACCATGGTTTCTGGTGGTTGTTTGACATGAACGGGGAAAGGGATTAATGATAAGCCAGAGTATTTGTCACATATCCTCCAATTTACGGCTAAAATATGCAGGAAACAGCAAGCGCGCAAGCTATATCAAGCTATGCTTCGCCAAGATTAATCAATTACAAAGGCACAAACAAAGATGGCTTAAGACAAAAAATGGACGCTTTCACCATGCTTCACCAACCTGACAGCAAACCAGCCAGAATGGGGATGTGACCAAACAAAATTTGTGATGGTTCTGTGGTACTACTGCCGTTCGCTGGTCAAATGCCAAGTTCGGGCCACACTTTCTACTAAACAAGGGCATCCAACTTGCAAGAGTGATGCCGGTGATAAAGACCCGTAGGGCGTTATGTACATTCCCCTGCGACAAACTTGGTGCTCCGCTGGTTTGCCTAGTTTCTCATCAAAATGACTCAAAAGATGCGAAGATGCCAAACCAAGGTTGACACGGATATCCTATCCCCCTGATTATCACGCAAAACAAACCAAAAAGCTACAAGTACCATGCCTTTCAAGAAATGAGCCTGGAACCTAACATGAAACCAACCGATTGCGACTGTCAAAACTTCGAAAACCATGGGAGGACCCACATATCCCAAAGAATTTAAGTAGAATGCACTGCTAAATCGCCATGTATGGCAAAGTAGAAACACGTTTCAGCTGGCCCATCTTCCATGGTGGCAATAACAACAACAATGAGCCCATTTTTTCCACTGAGGATCCCCCATTTTCGGGTCAAAATCCATTCTTCTTCGAAGATCTCCAAATTTCTCCATTTTTCAAATCAATTTTTCATGCCCATATGTTCCATGTAATTAAACCAAGATCTACCTACATTTGGGGCTATTTGGGGTGTAAATCTTCCAGCACCATCTGGGATGTTTAAATACATCACAAGGCACCTCTAGCGTCTCCTTCAGCTTCAAGGCTTCCTGTTTGGGGGTCGCAAGGTGGCAATCTTTGGCTCAACAAATGAGTTTACGGGACAATCTTCACCGGAAACCATGGCTGTTTACCCCCAAAATCCTACAAAATATGGGTTTGTATGGTTTTGTTGCCTGTGAATGTTCCATCCAATTTCGGGAGCGTATCAATCCAGAAGGTTCCTGAAGTTTGAGTGGGAAAATGGTGGTTTCCCCCGAATTCTTCAAACAAAGCCTTTTGGTTAGTCTCAGATGTCGTCCGAAATAACTGGTTGGTGGAATAACAGCCCCTCTGGCACCGTTCAAAACAACATTTCGTATTTACATAGTAGTTGTGGATATTTGTGGATGCGCAGCCTCATCATCCTTTTAAACTTTCCAACATTAAAGTACCCTCTGGTAACAACATAGCTATTGAAAATTGCCATTTATAGAATTATTTATAGTGGATTTACCCATTAAAAATTGTGATTTTCCATAGTTTTTTGTATGTTTACCAGAGGGTAATCATCATCTTTGACATGGTTTGACCCTTCCCGTTTAGCAGGTCAATTCTTGCAGAGGACCTCACCATCCACCAGTTGGTGAAGACCCACTCGTGTCGGTTATCCTCATTTTTGCTGACATGCAAGGAGCCCACAGCAACCTACCGTTCACGAAGTTAATCCAGATCTTGACGGCTGCAAGTATAATTATTGTATAATATATATATATATTATTAATTTAATTTAATTTGCACATGAATACACACATATATACATATCATCTCTCTCCATACGGAGTATGCACAATACGTCCCAGTGCCCCAGGCTGCGACTCAGCCAAGGTCTCCACCTCTTCCGACGCTTTGCTGCGCAGATTCAGTTTGATAATCTGCTCCTTTTCCGAAATGCGCTGTCCATCACGGAGCTCTGAAGGGTGGTTCCGGAACCAGAACAAAACCCAAATAACTCAAATAACTAAAGAACTGAACATAACTGAACTACCGAAATTCACATGGCCAATTGAATTCATCCATTTGTAGATGGTTTTCCCATTAAGGAGCGCAGGTTTTTTTAATTGCCAGGCCAGATTGTCAAGTGAGGTTTCGGCATCGGGATAGCTCATCCCCGTCAAGCATGGCTGGGGTTGGAGAAAGCAGCATTGAAATGGTGGAAACAACTTGGCTGACCAAGACTGGTTGGTGGTGCAATAACCATCTTGAAAAATGATGGAGTTCGTCAATGGGAAGGATGACATCCCATATATGAAATGGACAATAATCCAGTCACGTTTGAAACCACCAGAAGAGAAGAGTCGATTCGTCCCCAAGGTCCTGAAACATCAATCGATATGGAGGTGGCAAACTTGGTGCATGTTCATCCACCCAAGTATGGCAGAATAGGTTTTGATTCATACTCATATATCCTGGTTGATGAATCAAACATGGCTTACTGGACAATTCAACCATTTAGTTACTTTAGTTCGATGACCTTCCTTTTTTCAAACCTTCATAAATTGGGGATTTCCCAGCTAGCCATCTTTGATTGCCGGAGGATACCTTGGTTGATTCATCATTCATCAAATCATCAAACTCACAAATCACCAGTCATTGTTTCACCAGTCAGACTGGTTTTTGATGTTTGATCCCACGACATCCTGGTTGGTGGTATACCTACCAACCCCTCTGAAAAATGATGGAGTGAACGTCAGTTGGGATGATGAAATTCCCAAGTGAATGGAAAAATCAAAGCCATTCATGTTCCAGTCACCACCAACCAGCTAAGTTCTCTAACTATCTCTCTTCCCTGGTCTCATGTTTGATGGCATCCCATGACATACCAGTATAATCCACCAAGTCCCTGCTGAAACCCATGCTTCAACCAGCAATCCCGTGTCCTGCAGCGTTGCCTGCCGCTCTGAGGCGCGTTCGGACCTAAAACCACGGCTGCAGGACACCGCTGAGTTGCTTGGGCAATGCTAATAATCACTGTAGTTACGACAATGGGGCCCCCAAGATAGCTAAGTTGGTTTATAACTACAATAACTAGGGTTTATGGTAGTTATAACTATAGTTAGATTGGGTTATAATATTTCACCAACCTGAATTGTTGGGCCATTTGGGGATGATTCCTCTTATTAACCATGATTCCAGTGAGGGAGAACAGTGAGGTCGTTATAATTTACCCAGAACAATGGGGTTTATAAACTAAGATAAACTAACCATGTCTGGGGGGGCCCGAAAAATTCCGAAGGGAAACATTACTGATCATCCCACTGGATGCGACTGGCTGGTGGTTCTCTGGTCCCATTTATAGTTGGGCCATGTTGGGCCTTAGAGAAGTCCACGGGAAAAACCCGGAAGTGTACTATAGATGCTGTGATCTTCTATAAATTTATGGTGTCTAACCCCCCTTGAACTAGTTACTAGTTCGAAATAAATCATCATAATTTCTAGTTCCCTAGTCACAAACCAAGTTTGCGAACTGGGGCACCACCCTGCTCATCCGTATCTTTACTGCTTCAATGTGTAGTTTTCCACCCAACAGTGGCGATCATTTTCCGAATGGCAAAGGCCCCGGGCTGTAGCTCTTTCTCATTTTCCAGGCGCTGCAAAGCTTGTCGCAGATCTGAGACTTGCTGCCTCGCGACTGGGCGCTTTGGAAGAAGGGCTCCTGATCATGGAAACTATGAGGTATTAACGATACATACTGGGGATATGAGCCACAAAATCATGGTAGAACTTCAGTTCAGTAGCCTTTGAATGGGGGTTTAAGCATTAACCATGGAAGTTGAAGCACAAACAATCATCAAATATCGGGAATGAGAAATCAGTCGATTTATATAATCTGGAACTAGTAACATCTGGTTATTTAACATAGCCATGGAAGGTCACCATTTTTAATAGGTAAACCATCTATAAACGGGTCATTTTCGATGGCCATGTTAAATAACCAGAGGGTAACAAACATGGAGGGAAGGCCAGCAAACAGCCACCATCAGCCAACGATCTTTACTGTTATATTAATAATAATAATATTTAAAGAAAAAACAATTTGGAATTATTTGGTAAACCAAGATTTCCTATTGATTTGGATGGAACCAGCCTGATGGGACCTTTCAAATCTAGCCGCCAAGCATGGTGGAAAGTCTGATGGTAGCTGCGTAGCTTTCAAGTTCCAGTCAGTTGCAGCCACATTCAAGGTGTACTTAGAGCTTGATTCCAACCAGTGTCTGGTTGATGACCCTGCTTTATCTTCTAGTATGAATGGAAGCCCTCCAGTTCTGGCACGTGATACAGGGCAAAATGATAGGCTTTCCCAAGGCGCCATGGCTTTTCACAGGCCCTTTGTCAAAATCAATGAAAATAAAACCAGCCAAAACACCGGGGCACGGAGTTTGACAACCAACTGATCATAGCAAGACTGTTAAAGTGGGAGAGTTTTGCCATGTCGGACAGGGGGCTTTTCCATCCTGGATCACCCGGTCGCAGGTGATCTATAGATCTCTCATTTTCCATAGCTGCATTAAAGTACCAGAGGCCAGTTGCTCATATCCCATGATACCACCATCGTATCCCAGTAGATTTTGTCCACCACCATATTTTTGCTGACTACCCTCCTGTAAGCATGCAAAAAGATGTGGAAAACCTACCATTTGTAGATCATTTTCCCCAAGCAAAACCATAGATGTTAGTTTATTCTAGTTGCTTCCAGGCTACAGCACCCGACAGAATTATGGGGAAAAAAAAACGTTTCAATTTACAGGCGCCGCCTGTCTATGATAGAAAAATTACGAACCTTTTTTTTTCCATAATTATTTTTTCCATAATTATTTTTTTTTCCATAATTCTGTCGGTGACTGTATGTCCATCGATTCGCAATTTGAATGCATTTTAAGGGGGAATATTGAATTATAGAAAATATGTGTCTAAAGATCTGGTATATGCCCCTAAGTCTTCCATTGATATACTACATACTTGCACTTGCATACATATTTCCATAACCCCCAAAAAAAAGGGGTTTGAATTGTGGATCCATGACATGTCCAACAGGTGGAGCCCCAAACATTAATTATGGAAAACATAATTATGGAAAAAATAATTATGGAAAAAAATAATTATGGAAAAACCGGTCAATCTGCCCTAGCCCCCTGATTTTACAGGAAAAATCAATTATGGAAATAATGGCCACCTCCAAGAATTATGGGAAAAAAAAAGGTTCGGATCACTTCCGGGATATTTTGAACCCTTATGGGGAAAAACCTAATTATGGAAAAATCGGACGCAGGCGCCGCCTGTCTAAGTTGAACGTTTTTTTTCCCCATAAGTCTGTCGGTTACCATAAATCCCCACATCTTTTGGTCCCTTCCATTCCTCCCCCGGGCCACAGCTTTCGACACAGCGGCGCCTGGTGGTGCCCAATTCAACCTCCGCATGCTCCAACTTCTGAAGCTGCGCCTGGCGCATCTTCGAGGGATGCCAGTCACAATTGAAAGCCTATGGAACGATAGGGATGGTTGAAACATGGTTGAGACATAAATTGCTAATATATGGTTAATATACTGATAATTCTGGTTCATATATCCAATCAATTACTTCATTAACCCATGAATTTCAACGAATTAATCTGGTTGGTGGTTTTAACCATCTTGAAAAATATGAAAGTCAATGGGAAGGATTGTCCCATAGATTATGGAAATAAAACATGTTTGAGACCACCAACCAATGTTTAATATGCATCATCTTTCAGTATTGGGGTGCCCAATTTTTGACCCATACCCAAATGTTTTTATATGTGACAAAATTAGGCAAACATGACAAAAACAGATTTGATATGATTTTTGACCAAAGATTCTTTGAATCTATAGGCCACTTTTGGGCTATGTGAAGGCCGGAGTAATACACCCGGACTATCAATTCGGGGGGTTTGCTATCAAAGCTAGTAATAATCGGCACACCCCTCTTGACAAACTGTGGAAGCCAGGGTTCACATTAGTTGGGGGGTTTTGGTAAGGTTTGATAAGGAATTTATATCATGTTATATCGATTTCATAGGTATACAACCATTAACAGCAGAGATACAATGGAAACTTGACTATCAAACAATGGGGTGCTATCCCCGGATCATTTTTTGAATATCCAAAGTACATGTGGGATCCCAATTTCCACCATGGGTTTCCTTTTGGGATGTATTTAAAGTACCCTCTGGTAATTTAACATAGCTATTGAAAATGGCCCATTTATAGTTGATTTACCTATTAAAGATGGTGATTTTCCATAGCTATGTTAGTTTACCAGAGGGTAGTTATTACCGTAGGGGTGGGAAAAATTCATCAATCTCTTCGTCTGGAGCTGCTGGGTAGGATAGAGTGCCTTTGCATGCCTTTGCAGTGGCAAACACACGAAGGTGGGAGTGGGAGGTGCCAAGGCCACTCGGAAGTTTGATGATGTCTCCAACTGGCAAAGTGCCCAATCCATCCATCACAAAATCAGGCTTGGTAGCCAACCGGTCTTTGAGCGCAATGATCTTGGCAACGACGTTCTTGATGAAGTCAGAAAGATTGGATGCATAAAGCCTCAGCAGGGACGTGCCCACAGGTTCCGTAAGCTCTTTGATTTTGGTTTCTTTGTCGGCCATGTCCACCTTCGCCCTGCGACCCACAGCACGCTTTCCACCACTGCCCAATCAGGCTTGAGGTAAAAAGTTCTGGCAGCTGACTCAGACGCTTGGAAACTTCCCAATACTTGTGCTGGTTGGTGGTTTCAACCCCTCTAAAAAATATTAGTCAGTTGGGATGATTATTCCCAATATATGGAAAAATAAAAAATGTTCCAAACCACAAACCAGTAATGGAACTTATTGCCGTGGACGTCGACAATGGAGCCGACATCTTTGCTGACTTTCGGGAGGGTTCCTCCATCCTTCAAGGTGACATCGGCCGGGGAGGTCGTATTGAATCCAAAAAAACGGGTTTGTGTAGAAGCTGCTGCCCACCACTTCGAAATTGGTTATGTAAGATATTGGTTTATAATCCCCATTGCCTGGTTCGATATAACCCCCAGTAGCCCTAGTTCTATTCGTTATGAACCAACTTATGGGACACCACCCGTGTAAGACGTCTAGATGATCATGTAGCATGTCGCCCACCGGAAATTTGTCCTTGAAAAAGTGGATTAACCGCTCGCCAAAATTACCCCAGAATGAATGGATCCAGTACAAAACCAGGGGGTTCTGAAGGTATTTACCCTCTGGTGAACATACAAAAAACTATGGAACATCACAATTCTTAATGGGTAAATCCACTATTTCAATGGCTATTTTCAATAGCTATGTTTGTTTACCAGAGGGTAATATTCCAGGGGAGTGGTTGCTATTTTATTACTAGTGAAATAACGACCTGTCGTATTTCCATGAAGCAAAATTAGACATGGCTAGTTCTGGCATTGCATTCCCTCGTTTATAGCAGCGACTCACCCATTTTTCAACTACAAGTCGTTAACATTTACCTAGCTACATACTTGAGTCCATATAATGTACAATAGTCAGAACACCTTATGAAAAAAACTGCTCATCCAATCCAATCATTCTCGCGGATTCCCCTGGACAGTCACAAAGGTTACTTTCAACATGATTATAGAATATATGAATATTTTCATGGTCACCCATATGGGTGTTTCTCTAAACTTGTGAGCCCCAGTCATGGGGAGTCCTCACAAAACAACGCCTTGTGTACATGGCTTTTGGGGTCCCAGTCATGTCAGGAACCAGGTCCCAATGCCGGCGCACCACAGATTTGTTTCGAAGATCCTCCACCTGCAGAATGAAACCATGGTCGCGTGGGATACATGCCATCTGCACCATCCCCCAAAATGACCATATTTTCAAAGGTGCAACTTCAACCATCCACCAATGGTAGGTTTATGGCATTGGGTTTCCCACATTGTGCCAGGGTTAGGGATGTTAAGGGTTAGCCATGTTTGATTTCATTGCGGTTTCCCAAATATGTTCATGGGCTTCTCACATGCGCATTTCATGTGGATTATGTCTCCCAATTTATGTGCAGGAGCAGGGTCCATCATTGGACTGAGATCATCCCGGAACCTACCAAAGGTTCGGTCAGTGCTTGATCTTCGGATGGCATGTGATCAAACCAAAACCAACCCGAAACCGCCTTAACCCACCCCTTCTTTGGAGAGCACGTGCTGTTTTGCAAGGCGAAGAAGAAAGAACTTAGAAAGAGAATCTGATGTAAGTTTGGATCCTGGCACCCTACCGTCTTTACTTCATATCAAAATCCCCATCACAAGAGGGGAGCAATATGGAACAATGCCCATCAACGACAACCCCGTTTCATGGTTTCAACCTATTCCACACATATTAGTTTAACTGGAAAACCAACCAGAAATGTAGTGAATTGGTAGTTTCTAGATCATTTTCCTAGGCTTTCCCCAGGTCTTTTTCCACCTCTTCCCGTTCCCAATGCCCGTCGAACTGTCTTCGTGCCTCGGTCTCCAGCTTCTGAACTCGTTGCTGCCTTGGATCGGAGGTTTGGTCAATTGGTGATTCATAGTGGGATTAATGATGAACCACTTGATGATTCATTAATCCCACTATGAACCAAACCACCATGACCATGGTCCATTGATTTACTAATCATTATTAATCCATTGAATCACCAATGATTCATTAATAGTGGGATTGATTCACCATTGGTCCATGGATTAGTGGGATTAATAACCTAATCATCAATGGTCAATTAATAGTTCCATGGCTAACCATCAATGGTCAATTAATAGTTCCCTATTAATAGTGGGATTAATGATGATTAGTAAAGTGAATCACCAATTGATGATTAGTAACCACTATGAACCGTAGGTTGTTAATTCCACTAATCATTATTAATCCATTATTTATTATCGGTGATTCAATTGGTGATTAATAATCTATGGTTCATCTAGGTCAATTTGATGGTCATTCACCAATTGATGGTCAATGGTGGGATTAATGAACCTGTTAATTCATGGTCAGTTAATTCATGGCCAGTAACCAATGAATCGGTTGGTGAACCCAATCGATGGTCAATGGTCCATGGATTCATGGTGGGATTAATGGTGGGATGAGTGGTTCATAGACCTAGATCACCATTCATCACTTATGGTTCTTACCACATTAACACAATTTTGAAGTGATAAATGATAAATAATGATGAATGGTTCATGGAACTTAATGGATGTGATTTAATGATGATAAATGTTCGTTAGTAATGACTTATGATTAATGGTGACTAATGGTGATTAATGATGATTAATGGTGAGTAATGGTTAATGGGATTAGACACTACGTGATTAATCCGGTTTGAATTGTAATTTCACCAGCAAGAATTATGTTCGTTGCTTGATCTGCGGGTCTTTTTGGGTGATTATTTTTTCTCTTTGTGCCCTTTGTTGGAGTTAACCGCCGTTTCATGTTCACTTTGACCCCAAAACTGAAACATATCTGACATGCCAGGTAAACATCCAAATTCGTCTTCCAAAGCATTTCAAAGCCACATTTCTGTTGGTCAAACCTCTTAGGACCACACTCTCTGGGTCACTTGACCCCGATTTCCCAACACCTGAAGCGTCGCTAGCCATGTGGCTCGAAGCGCAGCTGGTCACTGGAACTGTTTTGCAGCAGTTGGAGTGACTGGATGGTCTCCCGTAACGTCCCTTCCTGGCAGTGACTGATGTCTTGGGAATCCGCTGGCGCAGATGGAAGGGCTAACAAGACATGACTCAACGGCATGTTTGTCGGCATTTCTGTTTGGGCATTCCTGTTTGGGCAAAGATGTTTTTTTCCAAACGGCAGCTTGATATTATGAAAAGCTTCCGGTTTCTGGTGCTAAACGTAGGGTGAACCGGCGACTTAAGCTGCTCGGCGCGCATGCATCGTGGGTGGATAAACTCAAAAGGTTCCATTGAAAACCCACCGGTGAAATCACGTTCTTTTTTTTGAGGATGAAACGGAAGATTCAATCGATTCAATCTCAAGTTTCAAAGATAATGGTTAAATCATGTTAAATCCATAGGTTATGTTATGTGCCAATTTTCCATGATTAACTAGGAGGTTGAATGAAACCAAAACATGATTGTATAACTGGTTGGTGGTTGACCTACCCCTCTGAAAAATATGAAAGTCACTTGGGGATACCATTCCCAAGATATGGAAAAATAAAATTCATGTTCCGAACTACCAACCGGTTATCTATAGTCTATAGTAATGTAAATACCATCTATTTATGATGATTTTGGGTTTCCACAGTTATTATTGTTTTAAGTTTTAACCACATTATATAAGTTAAATATTGTTTCCACATTATTATTATTTCCACAGTTAAATATATGATTTTGGGTTTTCCACATTATTATTTCCACAGTTATTATTGTCAAATCCCATTTTCACGTGTTTTCCCCCGACCGTCGTCGGTGCTGGCCTTCTCTTTGAGCTGCCCTTGAAGGGACTGGAGGTCATTGCGCAAGGAGCCGGCCTACGTGCCGAAACGCACGTTGAACAACAAACGGTGGCAACCAACAAACACATGTGCTTCACGGATCTTTAGCAGAACAAATATCTGTTGGTTTAAACATGTTTAAACACAGAACAGCAAAGAAATGCGGGTCTACTACTGGATTTATTCACTTGGCCCTTTTTGGGGACATTCATTTCTAACACACACACACATATATATATATACATATATATATATACACATACACAAATATATATATATACATATATATATACACAATATACATATAGAATTCTTATGTAATCTTATGTATACGTGTGCGCACATATGCGATCATATGCCCGCATTTCAGCTGGATAAAACATTGAACTAGATTGAAATAGAGACTCCCTTGATGTTTGTTTTACTGGTATGTCTATTTTTTTCTTCATCATGGCCAAACATAGCCACAGGTGCATCAAACCAAGCTTAACCCACACATCTAGCAGCTTTTCTCAGTTGTGAAATGGTGAATGATCCCCAATTTCCATCAGAACATATCAACACAGCACAATTTTATATCATCAAAACACCAGCCAGTCTTTTGTGAATAAAACAACGCTTAATTGAGATCATGTTACTTTTTTCTCTAAGAGATTATGGCTTTGTTAGGCTGCGCCGCTGCGCCACTCCCCAGCTGCTCCTTGAGCTCATGCGACTTTCGCATCTCCTCGAGCTGTTGCTGATGGCTCTGCTCCTGCATGTGGCAGGGGGGGATCCAGATCTGATTCTATATCTGGATTGGTTGAAGGGAAAATCTACAGGAAACCATGGTTTCCCCGATGAAATACGAGGGTCGTGTAAATTTTCCTTTCCAATCCAGTGATTCAATATATCTGGATGACTTAGAATATTTCACTAAACTGACTTAATTAAGGCTATTGTGGGATCAATTCCCTTCACCAAAATTATAGCGAGGTCACAGTGAGGTCCTTCGAATTTGCCCAGAATATGCTAACCCCAAGAATCAGATAATCGAAAGCGATGGCTAGGAATAATGAGATCATCCCATGATACTTGGATAGTGGACGATCATCCCACAGATCTGACCTGGTTAGTAACTGGGGTTAGAACTCCACTTAACCCCAGGGGATTTGCGATCGCGGGCGCGATCACCAGGATTTCCAGGATAATTCCAAAATGCACAGAGCCTTGACCCTTACAACCCACGCACTAATGACAGTGTCCGTTGTAAGCAAATATGGACATCTTCGGGGTTGAAAGGCCACTGGTGAAATAAATCGTAGATCTGTATCTGTTCTCCGTAATGCGGGTAATCGTCGAGGAATAATTTTGACGTGAGCAGTTCTTCATGGCTAGCCAGTTGCCATTGACGAGCTGTGTTTATCAATGGGAATTTCAGGACCCACATATATATGAAGGTACTGTCTGTACCATATAAGGCAATATTTTGTGGGGACATTCCCTTACATAGGGCTGAAATGGCCATTGAATTTGTAGATGATTTATTTACCTATGAAAAGATATGAGAATTGGCGTTTTTTGATGGCTATCTTAGTTTACTGGAGGCTGTGTTTTTCCATGAGTAAGGGAACATATCTTTCATCGGACTGAGGTGGGCAATGGAAAAACCATCTTAATACACGGACAACTACTGAGGAATATAGATGACTGTATCCACTTGTGTGATCGTATGTGCATTTATCACGAAAATTTGTTGGGAATGTGCATGTGCCAGAACAAGGGGACTTCCCAGAGCCATTGTCTTTTACATTTAATTTTTGATTGAACCCAAACATGTAATTGAATAATAGCTGCCATCAAATCAGCAACAATACCCTCTGGTAAATTAACATAACTATGGAAAATCGTCATTTTCAATGGGTAAATCCACTATAAATGGTCATTTTCCATAGTTATGTTAGTTTACCAGAGGGTACTTGAACATGTTTCACACACTTTGTCCAAAAAAGGCCCCCCTTTCAAAGGTCATCCATTAGTCCGAACGGCAGCGCCCCCTCCTTGCGGCTCATTTCCAGCTGCATGTCAGACTCCTGCGCGCCGCCCCATACCATTTCCCCTATCAATTTTCTTCCTCATGATATATTTTTGTACAACCATTAGTAATGTACAACCATTAGTAATGGTCCATTACTGTATATTAATGTATATGCCCCTTGATCGAAACCAGTGTTTCATTATTGGATCAATTCACTTCGGGGCCCATATTGGGTCCCATCAAAATGAAAATAGACGTACACGACAGACGCACAAATATATATGGAGTTTTCCTAAGTCATGCGGGTAGCCCCAAATACAATTTTAATAGGATTTTCCATTATAAACCATCCATGAGGATATCCCACCTATGGACATCCCCATATTGGATATAGTTAATGTCAACACCGGATTAATAAACCATGGTTTATTAATTAGGGGAGTACTCCTCCAATAGTCATTATCTGATACTTAAATGGTACCCTCCCAATTAAACAGCCCTTTGGGGTTTATTAATCCAGGGTTGACATTATTATATATGGATATAGATGGATATAGATGATTTTCTGGGATATCCCATTTATGGAAATCCCCATATGGTTAGTTAATGAGGTAACACCATGCATTTTGGGGTACCTCCATGTTTTGGCCGATGGGATTCTCACGCTCCTTCCGCTGGTGGCTCTTCTGCAGTTCCTGCAGCCGGGTCTTCGTCTCCTCGTCCTGAGGCGAACCCCGGCATCGAAGCGCACAACGAGAAGGTGATGGGAGGGGGATGTTAATGGGATGTAACATGGGTCAACATCTTGATGATCTTGAGGGTTATAAAGATATATTATATCATATCCCATCTGGTTGGTGGTATACCTACCCCTCTGAAACATATTAGTCAAATGGGATGATTGTTCCCAATATATGGAAAAATATAACATGTTCCAAACCACCAACCAGCAATTTATAATTGGAACTTCAGTGACTTAACATTACTTATCTATCTTGTTTTCAAGTATTGGTTTTCCAACCTTATCTGGTCGATGAAATGATGGTTAATCCCATCCCCCCTACGTAAATGGTCAACAAGGACAGTGGCTATATGGTTAATAATATATACTTAATGGAATATAACCATCAAGAATGGGGACTTCAGTGACTAATCTATCAAACATTGGGATGCAATAACTTGGCTATGCTTAAGGAACCGCCAAAATAAACATTATATATATTCCCCCCAAAAAATGATCCCCCATTTCTAGTGGATATCTCTGAAAAACAAGCCAAATCATCTTCAGCAAATCGAGGCAGTTTCTTTCGAAAACGATCAACACATTGAATGTTTATGAATAAATGGGGTACCCCAATAGCTGGATGGTTTATTTCATGGAAAATCCTATTAAAAAGGGATGAGAACTGGGGGTACCCACATTTTAGGTATCATACCAAATGGGAACCCAATCTTTTTGCTGGGAATGGGATGCACGAGGTCTTTTTCAAGGTGGGGCAGCCACGCTCCTTGCGGTCCATTTCCAACTGCATCTGAGCTTCCTGGTGGGTGGATGATGTTCGTGGACATGTGAAACGATGGGAATGGGTCAACATCTTGATGGTTACCAGTAGTACCGCACAAGGCGGTGGCGGAAGTTTCAAAAATAGGAAACCTATAGGAGAGGTTGGTTGTTGTGAATCACCGATGGCAGAGCGAAGCCACTGATGGACTGAAAGGTGATTGATCTCTTTCACTCTTTCTCTCTCTTTCTCTCTTTTTCTCTCTGTTTCTCTATCTTTACCCGATTACCTACCGACCTACCTACTGATCTATCTGTCTACCTATCTGTCTGTCTGTCCATCTATCTCCCTATCTATCTATCCATCTATCCTATCTATCTATCTACCTATCCATCTCCCTATCTATCTATCTATCTGTCTATCTATCTATCTATCCATCCATCTATCTATCTATCTATCTTTTTATTTAGCGGTCTCTCTATCTATTTGTCTGTCTATCTATCTATCTATCTGTCTGTCTAGCCATCTATCTATCTATCCATCCATCCATCCATCTATCTATCTATCTCATCTACCCAGCTGGCCTCTCTCTCTCTCTCTTTTTCATCTAATTACCTATCTATCTATCTATCTACCTATCTGTCCATCTATCTATCTATCTATCTCTCTATCTCTCCCTTTCATCTGTCTATCTGTCTAGCCGTCTACCTGTCTATCTGTCTATCTATCTATCCGTCTACCTGTCTATCTGTGGTGCTGTGTCATTCAGTGTAATGTAGTGTAGTGTAATGTAGTGTGGTGTAGTGGAGGGTGGCGGAATGTAGTGTAGTGTAGTGTAGTGTAATTTAGGGTAGTGGAGTGTAGTGGAGTGTAATTGTGCAGTTGTAGTTGTAGTTGTAGTTGTAGTGTAATGGAGTGTAGTGTAGTGTAAGGTAGTGAAGTGTAGTGGAAGATAGTGTAGTATAGTGTAATGTAGTGTAGTGTAATGTGATGTAGTGTAGTGTAATGTGATGTAGTGTAGTGTAGTGTAGTGGAGCGTAGTCAAAAGGACCACCAGGACCGGAAATCCAAGCAAAATGATTCACCACCCTAATGACTACATGGGTCGCACATTGTCGGCACCCAGCTGGCCATGGAACTACCCGCGCATTCTTTGGCGTTCGAAGCTGTCGCCCGCATGGCTGTAAGTATAAATTATAACCCAACCCGGTTTATCCAACATGGCTTGTGTGATGGCAAGTTACCACCCAAGTTGCGAACGGGTCCCAGGGTCATCCCTCAAGTGCAAGACCAATTGATCACCTTTAGAACCTTCGGGCTCTCCCCTTTCAAAGTCGATGCGTCAAATCGTGCCTCATTGTTGTATGGTGTCTCGTAGTTGTATGTCCCACAGCTGAAAGACCAGGTTCTCCTGCCACCACTTTGCCTCAAAGTGGGTGGAGACCTTGCACTTGGTCTTCTCGCCATATGTGCAAGTGCCCAGAACCACAAAGAAGTCAGCTTCCTGCAGCTGCTTCTTCGTCTCTCCTAAGTTCACCAGCAAGGTGGACCAATGAAGGTGGAAGATGCAGCCAACCCAAAATACATGGCCACTGCAGTTGGTGAACATCCGTTGGGTCTTGCCATGGGCCCCAACTAGATTGCAGAGGGTCCGCTGGCATTTGGCTAAGGTGGAAGGACCCAAATGACCCCATTGACTGATATTGACTGTGCTTTGATTTCACCAGAAGGCACCTCCCTGGAGAACATCCTGCCTCAGCCTCCTGTCATGGCCGAGTTGCTCCCAATGGATTTTGCGGGCGAGGTATTCACGATCTGGGCCTCCACCCTGTAGCCTCAATTGCAGGGCTCCCATGGAGGGCAGGTGGCTTCCATGGTCACAAGCTACCCCAATATAAACGAGCTAAGCCGGGAAGCCTCTCAAGTACTTGCGCAAGAGTTTCGCTTGACGGAAGGCCGCGCCAAGCCCTGCGAACCGCAGGCTGAGGAACACCTCAGGGCTCAATCGTTTTCATAAAAACTTCATCGATCCATAATGTCTTCACAGGGGTTCGAGTGTCCTCATGTCCGTCTGTTCATACCTGTCCTCTCCACAGGTGCTGACAAGTGGCCTTGCAAAAGGGCTTCACCTCTGGTCTTCGGGGCGCCCTTTTTCGGCTCTTTGCCGGGCGCCTCGTTGGGCTTCGCCCCCGCTTTGCTTGCTTGGCATGCCATGGCCCAAACAACGCCAGGAGGATGAGGGCACACGCACAAGCCACAGCAAGCGCGGCATTCTGCCGCCAATGCAGGGCTTCATCCAGCGCGCTCTGCAAATCGGCAGCTGCTCGAAGGAGCTCACCTGCGCACTGCCGCTTTATCACCGCTAGGAAGTCGAAATGTTTGCGCTGATAAAGACCTGTACCGCCGATACCGCCTATGCAGGCTGTAAGGCGCTAATGGAAAAGTGCCAGCGCCAAATGAACTATAAACTCTCCATTCTCACGTTTTGCTATCAGCTCCCCCTCTGAAATGGCCAGGTGTTTCCATGAGTTTCTCACATTTTCCTGAGTGCTCCCCCTCTTAAATGGCCGCTCGATTTCTGTGACTTTGATTCAAGTAATATGGTGATTTCAAAACTCCTGATGGCCATCATCATGACGATCACAATGATGATGATGATGATGATGGTGGTGATGTTGATGATGATGATGATTAAGATGATGATGGTGATGATGATGATGGTGATGATGATGATGATGGTGGTGATGTTGATGATGATGGTTAAGATGATGATGGTGATGATGATGATGCTGATGATGATGATGCCAACAATGATGACCATAAAGATTACAAGAAGAATGATGATGATGATGATGATGGTGCATGATTATGACAATCAAAGTCCCTGATGGTGATGACGATGATGATGATCAGGATGGTGCAAATGATCATGATGACGGTTACTATCATGATTTTGCTACTATTATGATGGTGACTACTATCATGATGGTTATTGCTATCATGATGATGACGATCGCAACGATAAAGAAACCATGATAATGATGATGACGCTGACAATAGTGATGATGACCATGACGACGGGGATGAACATGAACAGGACGAAGATGACAATAACGAGGAAGAAAAGAATGATGATTACAATGATGATGACAATACTACTGAGAAGGTTAATTACACGTGTACATGCATCTGTCAACCAGCTAGAGGTAAGTGTTGCAACTAAGGGTGAGTCATAACAATTTCGGCTTTGTTCGCCAGTCTAACCGGACCCTGGCGCTTTGAACTCGAGTGGGCCCGCAAGAGGAGCCTTCTCCAAGTCAAGGCCCAGTCCATGATGCGGAGGAATGGAAGATGCCCGCAAACAGATCTGTCAGCTTCACCAATTTTGTGACCCAATCGGTCTGAACTCATCACATGGTACACCTAGAGGGTACCATTAGTTGAAGCTTTTGCACAAGCAGGATCACGCTGGGTCCTTACTAGCGGGTGATGTCAAATTTGACCACCGATTGCTGAGCACCTGCTGAATCAGTCCGCAACTGGAGCCACATGAAACAGAAACATGTTTGACTTTGTTGTCATTGCGACAGTGATGAGCCGCCTTTGTTGACCTCACTCTGTCGTCAACAAGACTCATTGCTGTTGCTTACCCGGCCCTTTTTTCTGCCACGCGGAGTAGTGCTCTTATCGGCTGCAGTCCGGAGGCTAGCAGCAAAATCGAATTTACCATGCATTATGATACAACTGCCAGGGGCGCATGGTGAATAATGACCGATGGTGTGATGTAATTGTGATGAAATACAGTAGATGTGATGCAACTCTTGCACGCGTGTGGGAAACATGCGGTGGGGTAGTGATGAGTTACCGCAGAATGCGATACAAAAATCATGCTACATTACTAGCAGTACTGCACCATATTGCACCAGGCAGTGGCTTCAATCAAAACAGTCACAGGAACTTTCTGCCTTGTGCTCATCCCGTTCTTGCCTGGCATGCGGGGCCAGCCAAGTGCCCCAAGAAGCCCCAAGAAATAACTGACTCTCGTGCGGGTCTTCAGGCAAGAGTTCTGGACAACACAGCCGCCTTCTTTGCTGCCCCCGGCAAGCAGGAAGCAATGTACTTCTTCCGTCCTTCGTCGTTACCTCAGAACTGCGTTCGAATGCTGAGCTGGTGCACAAAAAGCAAGGAAACGTGCGGAGCGTGGCATGCGTGGCGGGTGAAAAGATTAAATGCAAATACGTGCAGGAGCGTGTGGCGCAATGAGTGCATGGGGCACGTCGGGGGTACAAGTGCGTGCGCATATCGGCGTGAGCCTGCCAACCTCACCCCCTCAAGCCATGCAGTTTCCTTCCGGTTGTTCCCCACATTGACGTGTGGGGTTTTTGTTTTTAGTTCTGTATCCGCTCCTCGTCCTCCTCCTCCTCCTCCTTCCCGTCCTCCCTCCTCACTCACACTCACTCACTCTCACTCACTCACTCACACTCACTCACTCACACACACACACACACCTCCTCACTCACACACACTCACTCACACTCACTCACTCACTCTCACTCACTCACACTCACTCACACACTCACTCACTCTCACTCACTCACTCACACTCACTCACTCTCACTCACACACACACACACACCCTCACTCACACACACTCACTCACTCACACTCACTCACTCTCACTCACTCACACACACCCTCACTCACACACACACACTCTCACTCACTCACTCACTCACACTCACTCACACACACACACAGACTCACTCACTCTCACTCACTCACTCACACTCACTCACACACTCGTTTGCGTGGCAGGTGTGGGACAATGTGCATTGCCAAGGGGTCGGATGTACGCCCTGGCGTCCCTTGGGCTCCGCCTCTTTTGCGTGGCAGGCCCAATGTGGGACAATGTGCATTGCCAAGGGGTCGGATGTACGCCCTGGCGTCCCTTGGGCTCCGCCTCTTTTGCGTGGCAGGCGTGGGACAATGTGCACTGCCAAGGGGTCGGATGTACGCCCTGGCGTCCCTTGGGCTCCGCCTCTTTTGCGTGGCAGGCGTGGGACAATGTGCACTGCCAAGGGGTCGGATGTACGCCCTGGCGTCCCTTGCACTCCGCCTCTTTTGCGTGGCAGGCGTGGGACAATGTGCACTGCCAAGGGGTCGGATGTACGCCCTGGCGTCCCTTGGGCTCCGCCTCTTTTGCGTGGCAGGCGTGGGACAATGTGCATTGCCAAGGGGTCGGATGTACGCCCTGGCGTCCCTTGGGTCTCCGCCTCTTTTGCGTGGCAGGCGTGGGACAATGTGCACTGCCAAGGGGTCGGATGTACGCCCTGGCGTCCCTTGGGCTCCGCCTCTTTTGCGTGGCAGGCGTGGGACAATGTGCATTGCCAAGGGGTCGGATGTACGCCCTGGCGTCCCTTGGGCTTCGCCTCTTTTGCGTGGCAGGCGTGGGACAATGTGCATTGCCAAGGGGTCGGATGTACGCCCTGGCGTCCCTTGGGCTCCGCCTCTTTTGCGTGGCAGGCGTGGGACAATGTGCATTTTGCGTGGGCAGGTGTGGGACAATGTGCATTGCCAAAGGGTCGGATGTACGCCCTGGCGTCCCTTGGGCTCCGCCTGGCAGGCGTGGGACAATGTGCACTGCCAAGGGGTCGGATGTACGCCCCGGCGTCCCTTGGGCTCCACCTCTTTTGCGTGGCAGGTGTGGGACAATGTGCACTGCCAAGGGGTCGGATGTACGCCCTGGCGTCCCTTGGGCTCCGCCTCTTTTGCGTGGCAGGCGTGGGACAATGTGCATTGCCAAGGGGTCGGATGTACGCCCTGGCGTCCCTTGGGCTCCGCCTCTTTTGCGTGGCAGGCGTGGGACAATGTGCATTGCCAAGGGGTCGGATGTACGCCCTGGCGTCCCTTGGGCTCCGCCTCTTTTGCGTGGCAGGCGTGGGACAATGTGCATTTTGCGTGGCAGGCGTGGGACAATGTGCATTGCCAAGGGGTCGGATGTACGCCCTGGCGTCCCTTGGGCTCCGCCTCTTTTGCGTGGCAGGCGTGGGACAATGTGCATTGCCAAGGGGTCGGATGTACGCCCTGGCGTCCCTTGGGCTCCGCCTCTTTTGCGGGGCAGGCGTGGGACAATGTGCATTTTGCGTGGCAGGTGTGGGACAATGTGCATTGCCAAGGGGTCGGCTGTACGCCCTGGCGTCCCTTGGGCTCCGCCCCTTTTGCGTGGCAGGCGTGGGACAATGTGCAAGGGGTCGGATGTACGCCCTGGCGTCCCTTGGGCTCCGCCTCTTTTGCGTGGCAGGCGTGGGACAATGTGCATTTTGCGTGGCAGGTGTGGGACAATGTGCATTTGGCGTCCCTTGGCACTCACTCACTCACTCACACTCCCTTACTCGCTCACTCTCACCCACTCACACTCACTCAGTCACTTACTCACTCACTCACTGACACTCTCAGTCACACACATACACACAAAGATCGATGGATGGATGGATGGATGGATAGATGGATAGATAGATAGCTCTCACATAACCACACTCACTCGCTTCACTTCACTTCACTTCACTTCACTTCACTTCACTTCACTTCACTTCACTTCACTTCACTTCACTTCACTTCACTTCACTCACTTCACTCTCACATCCCTCACTCACACACACCACACTCGCATCACTCACTCACACTCTCACTCACTCACACTGTACATGAACATACATACACACACACACAAACTCACCCACCATCACCGCTCCATCACTCTTATACTTCCTCTTCCCTTCTTACTTTTCTATGCTCAGTCTAAGTCTAAAGAAGTTGGTAACATGTGGGGTTATCCGGTCCTTTAATTGTTGGTAGTTACCTTGCGCCCTGTTCCTTGTACAGTTCATCGCATCATGTCCATGATGTGCATGGACCATGTTTATCATGCTGGTGCGTGCGTCGCTCAAGACCACACGCGTATCTTCGGCTGAGGCCTGAGGTGCAAGAAACAACTTCAAGAAATAGGCTTCGCAGCCAACAGGGGTTTCCCGGGGAATGACCCAATCACCCCAGCGCACGCCAAGAGAAACCGAAGAGGCCCTACGACAAAAACATGTCTTGGCATGGTGCCAAGTCAGAGTGGCATGCGCTGGAAAAAAGGCAACTGCGGCAAGAAGAAGAGCTGAACACGGCAAAATTACACCAAATCTATCCAAATCTGCTTTCCAGGTACCGAGTTCCCGGTAGTTGGCTTGATACTCGGTGGCCTTGATGAAGTAATTATCCCCGGGGGCTTTGTGGATGAGGTAGTCACCAGGCCTCAGCCACCAAACAGCTTCTGCACAGCCCAGCAGACCGCATGACATCTTGGTTGAGTCTCAGGCTCCCATTTCTCCAGGAAAGGGTGCCCCGTGTCCTCCTCCGCCCAGGGCGCTTCATAAACCCTGGACGGGAGGCGGGAGGTCATCCGCCCTCATCAAAACCTATGATGTCAATGAATGGCCCGGCCCACATCTGTCCACACAAGCATTGCATTGAGGACTGCACGACCTGTCGGGCGCTGCCCGCTGCGCGCCTGTACATTGAGAATGCCAGGCCGGGACGCAGTTGTCTGCACCTTGGCTTCCGTTCAGGCACTGCAACAGCCAGCAACCGAGGGGCTGCCGACAGTA
Source organism: Cladocopium goreaui (assembly GCA_947184155.2). Lineage (NCBI taxonomy): Eukaryota > Dinophyceae > Suessiales > Symbiodiniaceae > Cladocopium > Cladocopium goreaui. The sequence continues at coordinate 990,895 of CAMXCT020006112.1, read as the reverse complement.
ATGCAGCTGGGCAACAATGTGGCAAGGGGTTCGGGCACATCACCTGGGATGGGCAAGAGCTCACGAGCGGCCGTGGTTGCTGCCATCGGATAGCCTTCAGCCTTCGCCTTGGCATCATTAAACAGACCTCCTCGGCCATGGTAAGTCCTGTCGCTGTTTCTCCGAGCTCCGGGCGCTCAGCCGCGTCTGGGGAAACAATCCACCAGTCTCCATTCCTCAGTGGGGCACTTTGAGCAGTTGTCAATGTCCTGTAGTGTAGTGGAGTGTAGTGTAGTGTAATGTAGTGTAGTGAAACGAAGCGACATCTGAACCTCCAAAAGTGGTCCGAGAATGGTGTGTTTTGTGCATTTTGACTTCGAAATGTGCTTCGCGCCACAACGGCATGCACTTTTTCGACATCTGAACCTCCAAAAGTGGTCCGAACCCCTGGTGTTTTTAACATTTTGACTTCGAAATGTACTTCGCACCACAACGGCATGCACTTTTTCGACAGCTCAACTTGCAAAAGTGGTCCGACAATGGTGTGTTTTGTGCATTTTGACTTCGAAATGCGCTTCGCGCCACAACGGCGTGCACTTTTTCGACATTTCAACTTTCAAAAGTGGTCCGAGAATGTTGTGTTTTGCAGATTTTGACTTCGAAATGTGCTTCGCGCCACAACGGCGTGCAATTTTTCATGTCTCATCTGGCCAGCTGGCTCCGCACCCGCCGCTTTAGCGAGCCTACTCTTCGACCCTCCGGAGCCCCAAATCATTGGAAAAACACAGTGTTTCGCGACTTTCCTACCTTTTCGCGCATCTGCATCTTCTTTCTTCTGACTCTTTCTCTTCTACTCTTCTTTCTTCTAATCTTTCTCTTCTCTCTGCCTCTTCCCTGCTCTGCTTTTCATCTGTCCATATTGTCGGAAGTTTGACTTCTAAACTTCCTTCGATAAATATATATCCCATTAATTCCTGGTTGGTGGTATACCTACCCCTCTGAAAAATATGAAATTCAATTGGGATGATTATTCGCAATATATGGAAAAATGTTCCAAACCACCAACCAGCCATTAATTCTATAATATATATATATATTATAGATTAACCATGCAGTCACTGTCCTTGTTAACCATTAACATAGGGGGATGGGATTCACCATATCAACATCTCTCGAGTCAAGCTTGGGGACCCAAGTATGGTCCTCATCCCCAAGTCATCACCATATATGGGCGCTATAAACAAACATCTCCAGTCATGGGGATGGTTTATTGACGGTTTATGGCATTGGCTTTCCCAACAAAAAAATGAAACCACCTAGCTAAGCTGCTGGTGGTAGCTAAAATCTAGCATTTGGTGATGATGGTTCCCCAGGTAACAACATGTTACAACCCATTTATGATGATATTGGGGATCGTTTATGGCATTGTGTTTGCCACAAATGGATCTCACTGTGCTCATCCCGTCCTTCTCTTGCAGCTCTGCCAGCTGCGCCTCTTGCAACTGCTGCTGGCTGGAGACCATCTGCTCTTCCTGAGAGATGAAGCCACATGGTGAATCTTATGTAGATACTCCTTCATAAAACCAAACCTGAGCTATGTAGAAATCATTCAGCGAAATACATGATATTCTAATATCTCCGGTGTAGCATGTGGTGAAGCAACAAAAACAACAACCTGGCAACCAACCAAAGCCAGGTCTGCCCGTGGTTGAAATCCAAACAACCGCAGGGCGGTGCCGTCACCACTGTCCTTGTTCTTCAGAAGCGAAATCTTCTCCTCCAGGAGCAATATCTTCTCCTTCAGCATCTTCTCGTAGCGATCCTGCGGCGGTGATCATGCTGATCGCTGCCAGATGAGATTTTTGTCGCGTCGGACAGGAAGGTCCATCAAGTTACTCTTACAACCCTGAATCTTACTCAGCGGGTTTCCTTGCAAAAAAAAGTTTAAAGTTTAGACATTTGCTGAGTGAGGAATAGGGCGACCTGAGACGCGGTCTTGGTACTGCCGCCGTTGATTAACTGAAGCTGTCAATGGGAAAGCAATGAAGAAGTAGATGCATTACCATATTCAGACTCAGGATGTTCCAGTGGCAGGTTTGTTTACCAAAGAGCACCTCCACTGTTCCATACTTGTCCCATCCCTCAATGATGTAGTTAGGGAACAATAGAGGGATCTGTTCTTTGGCATACCATTTGGCATACCATTTTGTCATCAGCTACTTCGCATGGTTGCAAGTACTGGGAAGGTACCCCCTCCTATTTTCATCGACCAACCAGCAGGAAAAGGGCATCTATGGTTGTAAATATCTAGAAACAGATAATCTCCCAAAGGATAGAAAAGTGAATCCTCGCTATTTTAGTGGGATTTTACATTTCTATCTTCTCCCGTATCCCCTTGGGGGTTACCAAAAAAAACTTCCAGGGACCAGATTCCCAAGATATTTCCTCCTTAAACATCGCATAAAATCGCCCAAGTCGATCTGACCATAGCTACGTTAAATCACCAGAGGGTAACTATACAATTGATTTTGAATTTGCAGGATCAATAATCAATCTATCAACCGAATTTTCCATGTGTGAAATCCGTTTTTGAGAGGGTTATGTGATCTTCTTAGCTATAGATTCACTGCACCTCTCACCAAAAATCGGAGAAATGGCGCCCTCGACCAAGGCACCTTCATAGCTTGCAGGCTGGCACTGGCGTCGGCCTCCTGCGTTGACCATCCCGTAGATTGGTTTAAGGGAAATCTGAAGGAAACCTGCAGGTTTTTCCATGGACAAAGGGCTTTCCTGCCCACCCGACTCATACCCAAAAACACGAGTAGATACGAGTAGCAAATTCATTGAAGAATGGTTGAAGAACAGGAAAATCATCCATGAAGAAATTCAGAAACATTGTCGGGCGGCAGCGGGGTAGTCATTCCACTTTCTTCAACTCTGTCTACGGGGTTTCCCAGCAAGACTTTCCAAAAGAGACGGTTCACCAACTGTCAGATTGTAGCCTTCGCAACGCCGAAGTTTGCTTCACCACCTCCAAGGGCAGCCAAGACAGGGCCATTTGACCAACATGGACTGTGACTGCTTGTGTGCCTTCCAATGGCGTTGCAATGCCTGATCCGGAGGCTCCACGTCGCATGACCCCCGCTACATGTGGCTGACACAGCTTTCTGTGCAATACCTGTGTACCAGCCACGTTGCGGAAAATCCTTCAATGGGCCATTCTCTTGGCACACGGCATCTTTGCCGAAGGCTATAAAGACGGCTCAATCTGTGATGCCCCCCCGACCTGTGAAACGGATTAACAGCCACGACATGCGCATCATACCCAATGCCGGCACAAAAGACCTCGAACTTTCCTGCAGACTTTCCCTTGCAATCCAATGACCCCAACATCATGATTTTTTATGGGTGGTATGAACCAGAACCATCCAGAACCCCCAAAATCGAGGTTTATGGCATGGAGTTTCCTGATTGGAATATGTCTTAGAACATGAGGTTTAGATGGTTGTCATTGCGATAATGAAATTGTATAAAAACAAGTACTTCATATTATACTTCATATTACTTCAAGATTATAGTCATAGTTATCAATCCCAAAGCCGCATTGTAAAAAGATCTATCGTGATGGATTCTCCGATAATTACCATAGGGTAAACTAATATAGATATGGAAAATCAACCATTTGTAGCCTATCTTCATGGGGAAACCAAAGGTTTTCCACATCTATGTCAGTTTACCCTAAGGTAAATATATCTCATTACACAAATTATCTACCATCAACGATGCTGACAGCACTTTCTTGGGGGGTGCCCGGGTGGCTTCCAATTCATCAAGCGCGGACCCCAGGAAAACGACCCGACATAGAAATAAGGGAACTCATCAACAAACTGAGGCGCAACCCAACAAGCATAGAAGAAACATATTCACAAAAGCAGTGATAATATGTGATCATGGTGTTTTTTTACATACAGTAACATCATTTAACAGAATCTAACATATCTGGCTGGTGGTTTCAACCCCTCTGAAAAATATGAGTTCGTCAGTTGGGATGATTATTTCTAAATATATGGAAAAGTCACAGTCCATTCATGTTCCAAACCGCCAAGCAGTATACATATTACATATCGATATAGTCATCCTGGAGTAGAGAGAATATGGAATGAAGCCATCCAAGACCGAATGGCTGGTGAATGGGGATTTCTATCTTTTCCGGGGTGGGTTCCATGGGTTCGCAAGCTTTCCATAGGTCCTTCTCTTGCAGTATCTTCTGGTGCTGCTCCTGGTGAGGACTGAGGAGACTGGAACGCTCCAGAATAGCCGTTATGGTAAACAAACGTGGCTGAGAAATCCCCTATAAATTAGGATTCGAATGGAAAAACTATCTATATCTCTATCTCTATCTCTATCTCTATCTATCTATCTAAATCTATAAATGGTTGATTGTCCATTGAGTAAGGTTATATCCGAGGTAAGTGAATCTATGTTTTGAGGTAAGTGGACCCAAGAATTGCTGGTATAGATCCACTCATCTCGAATATATATATATACAATACAACATACAATATAACATAGTAGTATATGACATTTGACGCTTAAAGTACCTTAAAACTGTCTTTTGACTGAAGATTTTTGAACTTTTTGAACATTTTCAGCTTGGACAATGGACGGATTGCCCTTTTTGAGAGTTCATAACTTGAGGCCAGGGGTTCTGATAACAGGTTGATGTTGATTGGTCCCAAAAAGGGGCCTCTTGGCTACGGCCCTGACGGATCCCGCCTTCAGTGTGTCCATCTTGGCCCTGGCCTCTGCCTCCTGGATCGATAGGCGGAATTCAACAACCCCCATCGCCTTTATCATGAAAAATGACAATGACATGGAGTCAAATTATTGGCATTCGCCTATTTTTTCCCAAAAGCTAGGTATAAACAATAAATACATACAGTATATATAAATATCGCAACTTGAACCCCAAAAAATGTGAATCCCCCTTTTTCATCCTTTTTCACCAACCCGTGGCGTCTTCCAACCGCTGAACCCTCCACACCACCCTGGGGCTTCCAGGTCTGCACTCCTGGGTGCGGAGGGTCTGCTTGAACTCCTCCAGCTGATGCTTGTGCTCCTTCTTCAACTCCTCCTTGCCCTTCTCAAACTCTGCCTGTCATGCAGAAAGTGCATCCAGCAGGTGTAGGGGTCCCTGTTGAATTTTTGACCCACCACGGAGCACAGGAATTCTCAGGGCAACTGTCCAGAATGTTTTTGGACTTGAACCATGAGAATTTTAGTTGTCGCTCCCGTTTGCAATGACATCCGAAACGTCACCAAACCCTATAGTTGAGTGTTTCCCCGTATTAATAACACCTGAAAATCCGGAAAATATCTCAAACATCACCAGGCTTGATTTTTCCTCTTTTAATTCCCCCATCATGGCCAATCTTGGATGCCCTGCAAAACAATCAGACTCACAGGGAAAAAATGTAAAGATTCCCCTAAAAAAATGGCAAACAAATGGAAGGATTAAGCTACAGGTAGAAGTGAAAGTCATCCCTCACTGTCCCTTTTGGGTTTTCCCCATTGTCAACGCTGTTTCCAAGAAGTCATCCCTAAGTCATCCCTTTGAAAACACCATCACAAATCTTGCATTCAGCTTGCGGGAAGCCAAAAAGAGACGACTTCTGCAAGACACTGTTCCGCAGCTGATTTCTGGAAAACAACACAAAAAGAGACGACTGTAGCAGTTCCCTGTATATACTGTATCATAGGATCAACACCAAAAACTCAATTCGTAGCTCCTTAGTTCGCTCTCCCCATCTGTCCGGGAATCGGCTCCTTCCACTGGATCCGCGCATCCTGAGGCGCCCAACTCGCAACGAGACTTCCTTCTTCTGATGTGCATCCGTCAGGTGCTGTTGAGCCTGGCCGGAGTCGGGATCATCGTCCTATACCCTCTGGTTATTTAACATAGCCATGGAAGCCATGGCCCATAGAAATAGATGATTTTCCCATTAACACCTCCATTTATGAGGGATTTTCCATGGCTATGTTAAATAACCAGATGGTAGGTTGAGAAGTAAAGAGAAGCCGTATTTAAAACCACTAAGTCACTAAGACCAAAATTGGCTTGAAGCATCCATCATAGGAGTTTCCTGTTGCTTGAGATGGGTTGTAGCCCTCCAAAACCCCCGAGTTCCAAAAAAACATCTTGATCTAACGGCTAACGGTCGCCGTACTGTGCCCTGAGGTCCTGAGCCGTACTCAGTTGAGCCATTTTAAAGCACAAGCTATCCAATGCTTTTGGGCGACAATCATTGTGAAGTTTCAAAGCGCTCTTTGGATGATCCTAATGCTAAACCCATAGACACTGGATAAATCAACATTGTCTGGTCCTCAGCACAAACCTCCGATTCTTGGACCCTTGGTTAGAGTAACCCCCCAAAAAAAAGATGCCGAAACATGATTCCAGGACATTCTAGATCATGTTTCTCCCATATCTTCTAGCTTTTCTATCAAGCTTTGGGGTTTGGGGATTATATCACCACCATATCCCCTATGTTCATACCACCACCATATCCCCCATTAGCGGCAATCCCTATTTTGATGTTTCAATCCCCATCTATCATTTATCCCATTATATAGATGCAAGTAATATAAACACTATATCCCTATCATCTAATGGGATAAATCAAACCAATATCAAATCATCTCAAATCTCAAATCAATCAATTGTAAATCATCTCAAATCAATCTCAAATCATCAAATCCCTATTTTGATGGTTAAACTGCCCATGTTTGCTTCTTAAATCACCAGTCAAATCATCGATCTTTGATCAGCCTTTATCCCATTTCACCCCATTGATATGAATACCATCATTCTATATATCAATATCTGTCAAAGGGCTCTCCAATTCATAAGACATAAAACCATAGTATCTCCCTATAGATTCCCCAAAAATATGGTGGTTCCATTGGGAAAACGAGCCAAATCACCACAACCAAAAGCGCCCCAAAACGCTCCCTCCACCTCAATCGTCTCGTTCACCTGTCGCCGCAGCAGTTCAGCGGCCTGGACGCGAATCCTTCGAGGGTTTTGGGAAGATTCATGGGAATCATTGTGACTTGGGATGACTTGGATTTGCTTAACCCATAGGATCCATGTATGCTATATATGGTGACATTTACCATCAATATACCCCAAATGTTAGCATATATACCAGCACCATGGATCCTATGGGTAAGGGGTTCCCCAAAAATCAAAAATAATCACTATAGATATCCCAAATGGTGGATTTTCCATGGGGAAAAAAAAATCACCTTAAACAAACCCATGATGATAAGCTGGGATCTGGGATAATATTAGGCTAATAATTGGATATTGATGGATTTACCCTCCAGGGAAAAAACTGAAGTTTCGCATGTTCAACGGAACAGTTGGATTTTACCAGAAATTGACACATTTTGGGATGTTTGAAATTTCGGACCGAGTTTGACATGGGATGACGGGTTCATTTGATGACTTTTATCCACTGGTTGTCCATTAAACAGCTTAGGATGGGAAGGCAAAACATCAGAGTACGAATAGCAGGGAACACTACCGTGAGGGACAGGCACTTAGAATATGAAAAATCTTTTACCAGAGATAGAATACGGTCTACGGACACTGTTCTAAAAGCCAACGCATCTGGAGTTAGAATATGGCACAAGTGCAGTTAGAATATGAGCATTATGAATCATACATACCCAAAACAATTGATCATCCAATTGTCTAGACTCCAAACCCAAATCCAAGAATCGCACCTCCAACATGATAAACTAACACATAGTTGCAATAATTTGCACTTATCATACATATAGATTACTCAAGCAGACCAGGAGATAGAATTTACTGCCATCTTTGTTGCGGGGCAAGTCACCTCCATCCCGACAGCACCTCTTCCATCTGTGTTCGATGCTTCTCGACCATCTCCTCGCATCGTCGTTTGTATTTCGATGCCTGGCATGCTGCCCAGGGTGCCCAGGGTGCCCCTGTCGTGCAACTCTTGGTACGTTAGCCAATCAATTACTAATTACTTTGCATCAATTTCAATCAATTTTTACTATCATCTTACCATCATCTTACTCATTTTTTTTCCATCTTTTAAATCATTACTTTTTTGCCACCAAAAAATGGATTGTAAGATGATTTTCCCATGGATTTCCCATGGATTTCACCCATTTTGGGATCATCTGAGAAGTTTTTTGGGCCGTTGGGCATACCATTTATGATAACACCCACACACCCACACACACACATATATATATATTATATACAGTATGTCATATGTAATATAGGATAATATGTTATATGTCTATATATATATATAGTTATAGTTACAAATATTATAAATAACAAAATTATAATAGTTATAATCAGATATCCTCATTTATCGTCCTTTGTCATCACATATCCTCATTTATCATCATGTTCATAATAAAAATTCAGTTGCCTATTTGTTGAAACGGCGTTCCCCCTCTCTCCATCAAGAAGTCCCAAAGGGACTGTGCACCCATCAACTCCCTGAAGGGTCGCAGTCCGGGGCGAGCTTGGTGGGTTGGAGTGACCAAGATGACCCAGACATCATAGAGGTTTCCTCAAATGGTGGCACCCCTAAATCATCAATTTCAATAGGGTTTTCCATTATATACCCTCTGGTAAACATACAAAAAACTATGAACAATCACCATTTTTAATGGGAAATTCCACTATAAATGGTCATGTTCAGTAATTAGCTATGTAACAAATTACCAGAGGGAATCCCCATTGATGGAAATCCCCATATGAGGTTTCTGGGAAAACCGATGATCGATCCACAACCTGTTTCTCGGAATTTCACGGATATTCAGTGGGAAATTCAACTTGACCTATAAACCTATATATATTTCTTCCTATATCTTTGGTTTCTTTATCCATTCCCCCCTGATTGATCTGATGGCTTGGTGCTGTCATGTGCTGTCATGTGCTGTCATGTGCTGTCAACCCATCCAAATACCCCAAATGTTCAATAAAATCCCGAAAATATGATCTGGAAGATGACTTTCCGATCGGGCTGTAGCCATTTTTGGCTTTTAAAACCCAATCCATAGATAAATTTAGGAGTCTACCCTCGGGTAAACTAACATAACTATTGAAAATTGCCATTTATAGTGGATTTTCACATTCAAAATGATGATTTTCCATAGTTTCTTGTATGTTTACCAGAGGGTATATTCAAGACCACCAGGCCACCATCTTTTCACCTCGCCATATCTCCGGCTGTGATCATCTTCCACTCATCTTCCCCTGGCCCGAGGGACACACCGCTCCTCAACGGTGTTGCACCCAACGTTTCGGCGCGCCGTTGCAACGGCCGCCGTTGCGGCAACGCAGTGGGAGCGGGAAGTGAGGTAGAAGAAGGTATGACTTGGAAGGCATTGAAAGACAGCCAGTTCGGTGGACTTTTCTGTTTTTTCATGTTTTTTGGGTTGTAGATTATAACATCCCCCTAATATTGAACAGCCCCTAAATGGTCCCAAATGCCCCTACTAACCCATGGTTTACGGGAGATGTTTAATATTCGCGGGGGGGATTCATTCATCAACCTGAAATAAGGTAATTTTGGAACAGGTACCCCAACCCAATTCCCATCATTCCAGTGACGTCGCAACGTGATGTCGTGATCAAATTTGTCCAAATGATTGTTGTTTGGTTTCAATGAACCCTGAGAAATCTATGCTAAAAGTTGCCGTTGGGAGATCTAACATCTGCTGAACATGGGACTGTCGGGATCAGCGATTAGGATGTCCGGCGGTCCTGAGATTTGGTATATTACCCTCTGGTAAACATACAAAAAACTATTGAAAATTGCCATTTATAGTGGATTTACCCATGAAACATGGTGATTTTCCACAGTTTTTTGTATGTTTACCAGAGGGTAAATACCTGACGGTGGGGAAATCGACCAACAGTGACAGGGGAGACTGCCATGGCCACTCCGCCCAATATAACTTGGCATGTAAAGCCACCGATATAGTTAACCTAATTACTCCAAAAAATCTTAGAAACCGACTTGGCTAACTGTGAAGCCGCCCACCAAACGGCTGTATGGCCAAATGCGACAGAGCTTAGTTGCTTAAATGCGAATGCTACGGCTCGTCTGCACTCATGACCGCGCGGTCGGCACGTCACAGGGACGCTAATCTCTGACATCTGAAGTGGACACATCTGCACGAAAGGGCCACCACTTGTAGGATCATCCCACTTAGTGGTCATAGTAGCTAGGGGTAGTAACCGGCCATTTATGAATGGGATATATATATATATAAGATATAATATATATATATATATCTTTACTGGTTGGTGGTTGAGCCTACCCCTCTGAAAAATATGAAAGTCAGTTGGGGTTACTAGTCCCAGTATATGGAAAAATAAAAAAATGTTTGAAACCACCAACCAGTATATATCATGGGATAAATCCACTGAATGGGGCCCTTACTCGATCTAACTAGGCTTATCAGCCACTTACGATTCCTGAGATGATCCTCGCAAGTTATGTCCAGCTTCAGGCCCCTGATGTGCGGCCCTTCATGAGAGCACTGCGGGGTGCTGACATCAACCTGAAACGACAAGTATATAGTACCAAACATCGATTGAACAGATGATACAGATGTGCCAAACATTTTTGGCACATCATGTTCTACGCAAATGAACCCGTAAACGCAGAATCCAATCCAAGGAACATATATTCAAAAAACCTGAAGTCATCAATATCTTTTTGGATGATTCCCGCTACAGTAGTGAATATTAATCTATAATTTAGCCGACCCGTATCTAGTCATTGTGAAGTCGTTCTGATTCATCGCTAAGGTCACTTTCGACTGCTGCCCAATGTGTTTCTCTTCAAATGTCAGTCCTATAGTGCCTTTTGAAGGCGGCAGAGCCAGCCGTGGTATGTCAGGAAAGTACCATGCCAGTCTACCAAAACCTTTAGAGCATAGCAAGCCCCAAAACGATGCCAAACAGTTGGAAAATTGAAAAAGCATAGTTCACAAGCTGCAAATTATGGGGCGCCATCATCAAACTCACATCCTGGAATAATTCTTCGATACGTTCCGATGTGTTGGGGGACCCCCCAAAAAGAAGTGGACTTCCCTTCATCCGAAGGAGAGAAAATGATGTTGGAAACAACCATCAGTCCATGTAGAGCTCACATCTGGAAAATCGCTTCAGCATCAGCTCTTTGCTACAAGATCATGGCGATGGGTTTCTGGCAAAAACAGGACAATATACACATCCCTGACTGGAAAGAAGCCGTGTTTTTAGGGATGAATGGGTCACAGCAAGCAATTCACCAAGAGGCATGCCATGTCCTGACACAATCGCACGGGTCCAAAAAGAAACGCGAGGCTGGCGTCACCGCTCGGATGTCCCATGGATCATGGGGTGAATTTTCAGTCTTTGAAGGGAACATGTTTTTTTTGGGGGGGGAGGGGGCAATATAGAAATCACATTCATGAAAACATTACTTTTAGGCAGTTCAAGATGGTTCAAGTTTCTTGGAGTTTCTTAGGGACTAACTCCTCAAAGAGGGGCGACTCAACATGTTTTAATACCCGGCTACTTTAAGATCCTGGATGGGTTGATTCTTCCCTGGATTCCCTGAATTCATCCATGGGTGCGTGCAATTCACAACTCGTATTACGCATAGCAAAACTTGATTCCTTTTTAAACATTTCGGCGCATACCTCATAGCTATGATCACTTTCATATATGGTTTCACCATCTCTTTCTTAATTTTGCTTCACATTCCTCCGTGAAACCGAAGCTGCAAGTCATCGCAAGTCATCCGAGCAGAGATCCAAGGTGGTCAACGGGTCCCCCGTCCATTCTGCCCCCGAGGATGTTGCTGCTCGTGTAGGTAAATCATTTCCAGTTTTTTGGGATGAAAATTGGTAGTTTTAGACATTTAATTCATTTAGCAAGTTTTTAACATTGGGATGTTGGGAGCAAGCCTGAGTGACAATGGGTTGCGAACTGGTGATAGAATGGGATAGCATATGGATAGAATATGGTGATGAGAACAAGACAGGAGAGAAAAAGTACCAAAGCACCCCCAATGTTGGACATAGTCAAAAAATGAATCATCAATAACTGACCACCCGACGCCAAGATAGATACAGTAAATAGAAATGTGGGACTGTGGGACACTTTTGAAAATTGATGCATAGGGTTTTGCCACTTAAAGCCGGGGAAACTATCAAGCAGTTTCTGGAATGATCCATCAACTGATTTCAGGTAGCTACAAGGGAGGGACAGCACCACTATCTTGGGGGCAATGTTCCGCTTTTCACACCAAGTAATTATATCGAATGAGAATGAGTACTTCCATGTGATGGTAGATAGATAGTAGGTACCTGGAAGTGTGACGGATCAGTTTGTTAATCTCAGGCGGGTAGGAGCACAATGTCTACCAACCCATTTGAACTTCGACTCCAGGAAAATCTGTGGCCACAGGCCTTCAGACATGTCCGCACATCCCCGGGGGCTGCCTCCCAACCGCTCTGTCGCTGGGAGGGGAAAATCAGACCCCGTCGGCCGTGGTTGTAAGCGCGGCCGAGAAAGGGGAAGCTCTCACGACAGAAGCGAGTCACAAAAGGTGTAGGCGTTTCCACCTTGGGCCAAGGACAGCAGAGTTGGAGGGCTAAGGGATAGTAGCTTAATCCCAGAAATCACCACTGACATAAATTCCTGCCAGTGGTTTATCAAATACAGTGCAAAACAACGTGGCAAACCTGAAACCACAACCACAACCAATATCAACCAATCCTAACCAATCCTAATCATGTTTTTTTAACGTGCCAGAAATATCCAGAAATTCCAACAATTCTTCTATGGTCTATGGCCTGGGTTTATCATGGTCTACGGTCTACCCATGTTTACTCCCTAAAATTATCCATTGAACCCCTGAAAATCCGGGTGTCAACTGCAGCTTTTTCGGTGAAGGGACGCCGAACGGTGAGGTATGTGAGTTCCTTTGAGGCCGCTCCCACGCTATAGACCTAGCAGCTGCCATACGGCGGACGTTGGGATGTTTTTAGGGTTATCCAATCCCACTAAGGAATGGCCCGTTTTCTTGGGGACCCGGGGTGTCAAAAAATGAAGACAATGACGCAACCAGGGCTTCGGATGGCTTCGGGGGGTACGGAATCTGATACTGGGGCGATTGCACGTTCACCGCAAGAATTTGTAGATCAGTTATTGAGGAAAGAGATTCGATGAGGGTTTTTGAGGAAATGGTGGATTTCTACAGCAACATGCGTTTGGCATTGGCATGACGCAACTCGGGTATGGGTTCATTCCCTCCAGGATTCTGTTTCATTGCGGGAGTGCCTTCAGGAAAACCACTGGGATTTCCAATAGGTCCAATGTAGTGCCCGCCATTTCAAAGTTGGTTTTTCACCACCATGAAGTAGTTCGATGCATCTATTGCTAATACCTACCATAAACCCAGCAGTTATGCTAATTGTCAACCAACTTAGATAACATAAACCACTTGAGAGGGGGAACGCGAAAGGTAGGGCAGCAAGAAAGTCCGGAAGGGGGGGGGCGTGTTCGTGTTCTTGTTCTGCTTGTTAACGGGCCGGCGGGTGCGCGAAAATTTCGATCCCGAGGCTGCGCCCAGTATGCACTGGCACACACACACACACCCCAGTTGCTCATGAGCCACAAGGAAAGAAAAGAGCTGGTCCTTCGCACCCGCAGGTGTTCTTGTTCGTGTTCTTCTTCTTTTTGTTGTCGTGCTGGTCGTTGTCGTTGTCGTTGTCGTTGTCGTCGTTGTTGTCGTTGTTGTTCTTGTTGTTGTTGTTCTTGTTGTTCTTGTTGTTCTTGTTGTTCTTGTTGTTCTTGTTGTTCTTGTTGTTCTTGTTGTTCTTGTTGTTCTTGTTGTTCTTGCTGTTCTTGTTGTTCTTGTTGTTCTTGTTGTTCTTGTTGTTCTTGTTGTTCTTGTTGTTCTTGTTCTTCTTGTTCTTCTTGTTCTTCTTGTTCTTCTTGTTCTCTTCTTGTTCTTCTTGT
>CAMXCT020006112.1:788671-976736 GCA_947184155.2 Cladocopium goreaui | reverse complement strand
TTGCCTCTGGTAGTAAAAAGTACGGTATTTACAGTGTTTTTTGGCCAGCACCTAGCAAAAACACTGGTATTTACGGAGGTTTCACCATGTAGCAAAATGTGGTTTCTTGATCCGAAAAGAACAAAAATACTGTAAATTACAATGTTTTGAGTCTGCTCTTAGGGTGCGTGGGAGGTGTGGAGGGGGGGGGGGTACTAAAATGACTAGCAATCTCCTGAAGAATCAGGTAACGGGGCTGGCCGCCCTCCCCTTTACTTCGTAAAGTAAAACTCAAGGTAGCCCCTCTGGAGCTACCTTTCGTGATTTCTAAGTCCTCATCTTTACTGTTTAAATATACATCGACAGTGGTTAAATCCTCAATTTTATTGGGCACCACCATGCAACAGTTTCTTTGACATCAAGTGGTGATGATTCAACCCAGGCGTATGTTTTTTGGTTATCAAATTCAGATCTTCTATTAAAAAAAACTGACATCCAACTATTTTCCGTAAGCTCACATTTTGTTGATATGTATTGCTGACTGCTTTTTGAGGCATTGTTGATTCCTGTATTGCTTAAACAGCATGGTTCATTGTTCAATTTCCCAGTCTTTGTTGCTTGCTTCAACTTCACCCCCCGAATTTCTTCATATTTAGGGCTTTTGCTTTAACCAGAAAATGCCGAATGATTCCAAGTTTCCCCGTAAACAATGGGTTGAAAAACCGGTTGTTTCAGCATCTTCCACTTCAACGTACGCCAGCATTTTTCGTCACGAAAACCGTCGGCCTTCAGAGTGTACTCCTCGCTTGGGTCCCCCATTGGATTAAATCCTTGGCGTCGACATCGAGCTCCAAATCTGAGGAGATTTTGAATCTTATTTCCCATAGTTTTTGATGTATGGTCCAAATATGTTGGGATATTTTTCATTCAGAAATATGGGATATATGTTCGCCATAGTTTTTGATATTATGATCTATTGTTGGATATATATATATATATATTGTCCAAAAATCCATCAGCTCCAAGACACTTCTCTCCTCCCCCTGCAGAATGCAATCGCCACACTGCAGGAGTTTCCCCACCACGGGCACCATATAGCCTGGTGCCGTACGCCAGTGATGTGAAAAAGGAGGGGGGTCCGAAAAAACGCTTGCGAAACAACCAGAAATCAATGGGAATTTCAAGACCCTAAAATGGAGGTACCTATCATATATACTATATAAGGCCTATGTAAGGGGATATCCCCACAAAATATTGCCTTATATGGTACAGTACCTCCACTTTAGGATCCTGAAATTCCCATTGATGTCATGGAGTCTTGTGGCAGGTATTTGTTTTAATGTGGTTAAAACAATAATAAACCATCCCCCAAATCACCATAAATAGGTGGTATAAACCATTCCCAAATGGGTGGTTTATTATTGTTTTAACCACATCAATCGACTTTCTTTGCTATCTATACTCTTTTGTATGGATTTTTATGGTAGTTCAATGGGTCAAACATTCTTTCATGCACACCTAAGTACACTACTACAGTAATTCATTTCCTCGTGGTTGAGAGTTGAGATTCGTGATACACGGATTTCCCAGTTGGTCTGCCATTGCCATTTGAGGCTTGATTAAAAATAGAGAATGTTGACACATTCTCAATCAGCAATGATATCAATGATCTTCATCCCAGCTGTAGTTGATGTCACCCACTTGGAAAGTACAGGATGTACAAGTATATATGTTGATTTTAGGCTTTTTTTGGCGGGAAATCTCATTGGGCTGAAACACATCATTATCTAATCAACAAATTTATCAGCTCGCGCTTTGAGGCTAGGACTAGGACTAGGAGGTTTCCATGAATTGATCTAAGAGAAACAGGGAATGGATCTAGGTCCATAAATCCAAGAGAACTGGCTAAAGGAGCCACTCAATTTTGCCCAGAAGATACAGGGGATTCAAACATCGTGTTTTTGTATATGAATATATAAGTGAGACCTATGGCAGAGCTGTAGTACTTGGTGCTTCAGACTGCGAATCAATCGGTGGATCAGCATCCGAAACCAAAATCAGCTTGGCAAAGCCAGGTCGCAATAGTCATCTGGTCGGAACAGCATTGCCCTCACATCTTCGCTACTCCGGTTGCGAACCACGATCCTGAGCACAAAGACTTGAATGATTTCCGACATTTTCGAATGGGCCTCTCCCAGTTCAGTTTACCCACCCGATTACAATTGTAACTACAATAAACCATATTTACTCACGTTAACCGACGCTATCGGTTGGGGGCCCCGCCATTGCAGCAGTTTGCAACGGTGACGGCTGGTGTGAACTTGAACATCGCAAATTCACCCGGACAGCTACGATCCAGTCCAATCAACTCCACAATAAAACTCTATGCTTGTCCACAAAACACGTATCAAAATCATAACAATAATCAATTATTATGAGAAAGCTTCATCCTGGAGACTTCGGATGTTATTACTCTATACTGTCATGATGGTCTTTTTCCCGATCCTAATGTTGGTTGAGAAACTCTGATTGACATGGCACGGACAAGTTGGATAAGACCAGAGCTCCTTTGCTCCTTCCTAACCGCCGTCAACAATGACACTTTTCCGTAGATTTAACCATACGTTTCTGACAGTTTCAATTCCCCAAAGTTTGATGGGTCAACTGAAACCATGCTCAAGGGATACTACTATCTCACCATTATACCCCAGAAATTGGTCCTTTCCAATATACTGGCTGGTAATTTAACACTTTGCGACCTGAAAACTACTATTTTGAATAGGTAAATCATCAAACCAACTGGACCATGGTTTCCAGTTCGTGAACGGTTATACTGTAGATTCCCACCATTTTTCCACTGATTGTCTCACTCTTCCTATCATTTTCCCATGGTTTCCCCATTTTCCCCATGGATTTTCCCCTAAAAATGCCATGAAAACCTGGGATTTCCCCTGGGATTTTCCCAGCGTCTCATCGGGCGCCGCCCGGCGCGCAGCGCTGGGGCTGCCGTTCAGCGGCTGAATCTGCAGCGAGAGGTCGCTGCTGCGGCGGCGCAGCCCCGTGAGGCTGTCGAACTTCTGATCTTTGGCCATGGCCTGGGCCGCGCAGAAATCTGGGGCGTATATTATATATGGTTAATATATATGGTTATTAAATAAATAAATATATATATATATATTTAACCATTAACTATATATATAATAAGCATATTAACCGCAGAAATCAACATATATGGTTAATATACGGTTAATATATGATTACAGTAATACTGGGTAATATAGTTAATAATGGTAATAATGTCCTTTTGGTAAAAATAGGAGGGCCGGTTTTGTATACCATCTATCATCATAGAAACCTGTTGTTTAAGGGGTTTCTTCAAACCCATCTATTAATCAACCAACCAGTGGGAAAAGGACATCTATGATCCCAAAGTCATGGAGTTTTTGGGATGTTAACAACTAGATCACCAGCAAACACTGAGATTTATCGGGATTTATATGTGATTATCTGGATCCACAACCAACAGAAATAACATGGAGACACACCACTACAAATGGAGGATTTCATGGGAAGATCAGAAAAATCCACAAAACATTGGTTTTGAATGGGAAAACTCATCCAATTGTTGGGATATACTTTTTGAGATATGGGTTTTCATGGGAGTATTACTTACATTGGGACTAGATTACGAATATAAAGATGGCAACATCATGGGAATAATAATATGGATACATATGTTGAGGGTATACGTGAAATACCACCTGGTTATTTAACATAACCATGGAAAATCACCATTTTTAATAGGTAAACCATCTATAAATTGGCCATTTTCCATGGCTATGTTAAATAACGAGAGGGTATGTCTAAAACAAATCCAACAACATACCCCATGCCATGACGGTTGAAAGGATTGTTTCCACTGGAGCTATTGGAGGGGCTTGGGGTATGCTCTAAAGTTATGTTCAAATCACCACTATATTCGCAGGTTTTGGAGATAGATTTGATGGCTGGCGGTTTTACTAGCATCTTATAGTATTGTGGGGTTTAGAATGGGAATATCACTGCCTCAAGATCCTCGATGGGAGATAGATCAAGCATGCCATATATAGTTTGATGGGCCAGAAATGCTGGTGCATCCACCAATATAGGTATACCATGCATCTTTTGACCATGCATCTTTTGACCATGGCACATATCAGAATTTACTGCAACATGGTAGCCACATAACTGAATAAGACAAAGAACGTTCCCAACATGTTTCCAGAAACGGATGGTTTTTTGACCATTTCCAAGTGGATATTTATAGGTTAACAGGTGTGCTCTGCCAAAAATAGCAAACCTTGATGTTCTGGCTGGTTGGAGTATTCTTCCATCGAAGGTCTACCCATGATTTCTCGAAAGTCACATTTTTTGGAAGGAATGTCAGCTGAGTTTCAGATGCGCAAGCTGCATACTCTTCTTCTGAGCTTTCAATCGGAAGCGGCGCCAAACCTGACGACTGACAGCAGGAGTCGAGAACAAAATACATGGATCCAGAGATTGCTCACCAATGAACAAATGGGAAGTCTATTCGGCTTAGACCCCATTAAACATTGGATTGCAGTAAATCACCATGTCCCAATTTTCTCCGGGCAGAGTTCCCATCGTTGGCAATTGGAATCTCAATGTTTACTACTGAAATCCTTACATTTGACCCAACCCATTCCCCACAGAAACCCAAACATATATGTTTTTGCACATTGAATCCACAGTTTCGCTTCTGACATCCTCACATTTATCGATTAATTAAACCCCTGTGTTTGTTGGTGAAGTATGGTGGTTTCTCAAAATGTGGAGGGGGCGAAAACATTGGTTTCCATATTGCAAAAAAATCGCAGTTGGAAATGTTGCCCCGCTGTCACACCCCCATATGAGTCAAAATGGATGTTCATCCCTGCCAAATATGGTATAGTTGAAGTGGTTCCATCCCAAGAAATACCAAGGGCCTGGTTGAAAATAGACTATATATATTATACAATATAAATAAATAAATATGCATATATATATATGATTATATGTATATATATAAATGTGTATCTATATAATGATATGTATATATATATATATACATCTCTCTCTCTCTCTCCCCTGCTATCCCTAAACCCACCCCGTTAAATGGTCATAAATCATAACGTTCCCATTCAGTTCGCCATGAAATCACAGGAAAATCCTAAGCCCAAGAAACTTCAAATGAATCCTCCCCAAGAAACCCCTCCAAACCCAAGGAAACCTACAAGAACCCCCATCAACCCCCAAGAAATATACAAGCAATTCCCAGAAAACATGGTCAATCTTTAAATATTCCGCAAAAATCATCTTCTTGTTTGGGCTATTTCTCAATTTAAAGGGAGAAAAAAACAACTAAAGGATTTTCCAGGACCTATCCAGTTGGTTGGGAATGATTATATTCCCATTATATACCCATATCATATATCCACTATATTTCATATTTCCACTGGATAATCCTCATGATATTCCCAACTTGTAAATCACTGGAAAATTGAGATTTCAGCTGGATATTTCCATATATATCCATGATATTTCCACTATATTCCCAACTTGTATAAATGATTAAATGGACATCCACATATCAAAACCAAGCGCTCCAAGGCACCCACAGCTTTGGACATCGCATCCGACGAGAGCAGTCGCGAGCGTCGCACCATGCCCTCCACATCGGTGAAGGCGAAACTTTGACCGCGCCGCGCCTGGTGGTACGAGGCCAACCTCGGTGGAACCAAGGCTTTACGGTAGGAAATGCAACTTGAGAATGGGAATATAATGGGAAGGTATAGGTATATAGGGAATATCATCATTAGGTATATAGGATGGTATAGGTATAGGGTATTCCCATTCCCTCGAAAGGTAGGTGATCAAGGGGAAGCAAGGCCTGGCCTCCCCTTTACTTCGTAAAACTCAAGGTAGCACCACTGGATCTACCTTGAGTTCATGACATAGTTAAGCAGCCACTTATGGTGACTTGGGGATAGTTATGGGACGTTTCTCCCACCACGCCATCAAAGGTGACCACAACAATAGATGGTTAATAAACCCTCATTAGTGGCTGTTAGGGGTTGATAAAGTTTTTCCCAACCACGGAAATCTCATAAAAATTGAAGACCTCAAAGCTTAAAGGACTCAAGCAACCCATGAAGCCCTGGACAATAAATAGCACACAGTGGACATCCCCCCTGAGATGTTAACGTTCAACCACAAAGAAGAGGATCATGTTGAATCATACTAGCAAATCGAACCATCTTTGACACTCCAACCTTGTCTTGGATTTGCTTGAGGCGTCCCTCCCCAAAGAAAACAGATGGATGCTCTGGGAAAATGGGCACCACCTATAAACAGCTTCAACAAATCCAGGAAGAAGTGGGTAAGCTGTCCTTGCCCGGCAGAAGGCTCTTTGTCCAGCAAACCAGGCATGAAGACCTTGAGCCGAAAATCCTGGAAAAAGAACCAGGGTTCACCGGGTTCACCGATTTTTCGGCGAAAAAACATGTAGAAATTGGATGTAAAAAGTTGCATTTGTTTTTCTATCTTTTGTCTGGGTTTCTATAGTTAGTATGCTAGATACCATTGGGCAAATGTATACATTATCTACAAGTCATTATGGTTTATACAACTGCCAGAGATGTGAATGGATGTGAGAGTAAACAAATTTTCCATATATGGAAACAAATCTCCCAGATTAGCCCCTAAAATGAATGAATATATTCAATGCAATACTTAACCTGGGCTTCGTGTCCGTGTGTTTCTGTGTGGGGAGCATCTAATATTATGGAAACGGACACTGCTAGCTGGTTCACATCTTTCAACTCATCCCAAACCATCCCACAATTGGAACCATCATGTCTGGCTCATCTTTCCATTCTTACCGGTTGAATCACGTGTTTTTTTACAATGTTTAATCCAGTGGTAGCTGCAACTGGCTGTAACTCACTAACTCAATATTCTCCATGTTTCTGCCCTCGTTTTTTAGCTTTAACCCATCTTTCGACCATCAAAAAACACGACCTTCCACCCACATTTCCTGGTCTAAACCACTAATAAACCACTAATAAACCACCATGAATCCATTATTTTTTCCAAGATTTTCGCCCTTTTTCTCCACTTTTCCAGGTTTTGACCTCCCCGTGTCCCGTGCGTCCTGCTCTGCCTCGCTGTTGCGCCAGGGCCGGGGCAGCGTGAGCGTGCGGCGCTCCCCGGAGCGGATGAAGCCGACGCAGCTGCCAGCGATGCCGCCCAGGGGCACCCAGCAGACCACGTCGTAGGAAGAGTAGAGGCAGACCTGGAGGCAGACCTAGAGATTACCCTCTCATAAACTAACATAACTATGGAAAATCACCATTTTCAATGGGAAAATCCACTATAAATGGTCATTTTCAATAGCTATGTTAAATTACCAGAGGGTAACCTTATAGTGGAATAATTATATAGTTACCAGACTAGAGATTATATAGTTAACATTATATAAAAACAGCCTAGAGATTGACCTGGAGGATGAAGACGAGATGTTTTTATATAGTTACTGTAATGATAGTTAATGATAGTGGAATAAGTAGAATAGAGTTAAAATATTGAAAACCATCTGGTTTTAGAGGACCAATTATAGTGATAAATATTGGGGTATATATATATATATACAGTGGACCGTTAAGTGGATAGTTAATGATGATGGCAGACCTGGTAGTGGTATATTCCAAGTAGAATGGAACTCTATCCCCAACATTTTTAGTGGGTATCACTATGATGGTATGTGGATGTTGGGGATATATCATTATCACCTAATATTAGGAATAGTTAATGAATTAGTGATATCTTGGGATAAATAAAAAATAAATAATAAACAAATAAAATAAATTAAATAAATAAAAAAGGAATAAATCAATAATTAGTTAATTAAATAAATAAATAATCAATAAATAAATAAATACATATACGTATATCAATATATATGGTCATATAATTGGCAAATCCGGTTCTGTGGTGAGGGAATTGTAGCTGGGTTTCCTTAATCATAAATAGTTAGTGGATAGTTGATGATAGCGGATGGTCAGTGATATATGAATATGTAATTGGCAGACCTGGTGCCATTGTTGGGATACAGGGAGATGGCCACTGTAAAAGTGCTGTATGGGGACAGTGATAAAAAGGGATAGAAAATGGCCATACAAATGGCATACCTATTTCTTTAATGTGTGTGTGTTTTGTTGTTTTGTTTTTGTTTTTTGGGCATATTTTGACATTTGACTAGCCTGAAATGCCAAATGATTCCTAAGGATGAGACCTCTCTCTGCTAGTGGATGGGACTTCTCCATGGATTATGATGTGTATAGGTCATAGAATTCTCTGAACTGTTCTTTGGTGATACTTCACCAGCCTGGAGATTGAGATGATTTCTAAGGATGATTTCCCGTACCATCATCATCACACATAGTGATATAACTATGAATAGTGATATCGCATGGATGGTTAATGATATTGGGATATGGCAGACTTGGTATGTTCTAACAAATCCTTTGGGATGCGGATAATGTGGATGGCATCTTGGGATGCTTAGTGGATGGTCTCGAGGAGGATTTCCCAAAAAAGATCATAGTTTTCAATAGTTAGTGAATGGTTAATTCGTGGTACTGAAATGTATGTATATGTATATATATATATATATTGCTGTACATATATGGTGGTTTCCTAAAAGGGGGCTACCTCTAAATCCGCCATTCTAATAGGAGTTTCCATTGTAAACCAACTAGCTATTGGGGCTCCCCCATGGACACCCCCATGTGGTCATATTGGCAGGGCAAACCTGGCCATGGCATGGCAATTCCGGGACCTGGCCCGTTCATGTTGCTTCTATATGCCATGATATCTATCACTTCCCATCATGGTTGGGAAATATCCCCATGTCTGTTTTGCTTCATATCGTATCCGTTCACACACACATATATACAAATGCAAATACATACATCTTCATCTCCAACAGTCACGCCCCGCCATCTCCGCCATCTCCGCCCTCACCCGCCCCAGTCGGCCTTAATGAGTTTCAAACTCCGGTTGTGCACAATGATTTGGTCTCGCTGGTCACAATCCTCATCCGCCGGAACCAACCAATCGTTCACTTCGAAGACCCATTGACCTCGCAGAATCCACCTGAGGTGAGGTGGAGCTGCACGACGGGTGAAACAAATGGATCCCTTAACACAAAGTAGAAAAATGAGTGCAAGATACAATTCAAACAGATTCAAAGCACAAATCATGGTTTCCCAAATCTTCTAGAAAAATGAATGGTGTTCCAAGATTGGGCTGAGCAAGACGCGCCAAGATCGAATGCAACTGGAATCCTGGAGTCCTCTTCGTTGAATGCTGCAGTAACATGAGGCACTTCTACTGAAGCAAAACACAAGGCTTCAGACTACTGCAATCAGGAATTACAAAATTTTCATGGTAAGATTCAACATCATTCCAAAGGCTCAAACTCACTGCCTTTCATGTTTGGGGCCCTCCCAAATCCGAATGATTCCCAAAGCGCCAGAAACCACCAGCCACAACCCAGACACGCGGGCTACCAACTGCATATGACTTTACAAAAAGGCACTTTTTAAGAAACAAACTTGTGAAGCCAAAATTCTTCATTTCTCAACCTCAAAGAATTACACACAAATATATATATATAAATACATATTTATATAAATATATAATTATACATAGTTAAATCATATTATATACGTATATATATAAATATATATATATAATATATATATATATGTACATATATATATAATTATATGTATCCCATCTGGATGTCATAACCTGCCGTGGGCTTTTTAAGGCAGAGCTGCAGGAGGAATTTCCTCCAACTCCTCCATGACTTCCAGGATGCAGTCGGCTCTGTCTCTCGACCGGTGGCCATCCCCTCGCTTCCGAAGCCGGAAGCTCCCCCTGCGCCGGCGGGAGCAGTTTCTAAGAGTTCATCCCCTTCCGGGCTGCAGGGTCCCAAGTGGTGCTTCCTCTCCTTAGCTGTCTGGTGTCATGCTGAATTTCTCAAAATGCTGAAACACATTCAAAGGCGGTACGAGATGCCATAAGTTGGTTTATAAAGCCAATCGACGACAGTTGTGTCTACCATGAATCCTAGCTAACGAACTGCGGCTGCACCTTGCACAATATATATATATATTAAAATGCCCTCTGGTAATCAAAAGATGGCAATGAAAAATCTACCGTTTAAAGGTGTTTTTCCCCTTAAAAACATATATTTTGGGGGCTTTTCATGGCCATGTTTGCCGGAGAGTAGCGGTTACTGCCTGAGCCAACAGCCATCCTGTTTGAAGACGTCCATGGCCAAAATTGCGATTGCATTGAAGATCCAAGTGCTGATCACTGCGGGAAATTACTCAATCCATCTTAAGTCCTACAAAGTCCTACGAAGTCCTACGAGGCCGTACGAAGTCCTATGAAATCCTACTAATTCATGCTACGTCCCACAAACTCCTACTACATAAGTTCCACTAATTCCTACCAATTCCCAGTGGTCACGTCTGGAAAAAACCATTGTGGTAAGCCTAAATGGGTGGTAGGTGGTATAAACCATCCCCAAATATTAGGTTTATGGCAGCCAGGGCCTCCAAGATTTTTTGTTGACCCATGAGCATGAGTTGGGATTTTTGATCATCAGAATATATCATAATCATAATTGATCATTCATGATCATTCAAACGGATGGTTGGAGTGGATATTCAATAATCATCACATCACCTTCCATAATCATCATATCAATACTTGAAATCCTGGTTTTGTTAAAACTAGCTATGGAAGGAAGTTATGTTAGTTAATCATTGTTAGCAACTACTTCTAACTATGTGTTAACTATGTTCTAACTATGTGTTAACTATGTTTTAAGTATGTATAACTACATATAAATGTTATGTTAAGTTAACATAAGTTAGTAACGTAAATATTTATTTAGCTAACTCAACTTAACTTGCCTAAATATTTAGCAAAGTTAGAAGAGTTAGCTATATCAAAAAAAATGGTTTGGATAAAGTATACTTTTGATCGAGACTGCAACAAACTTTCAAGCAAAATGAAAAACAAATGGGAAAATCCATGATATAATTGATTTATGTGGAAAGGTTCTTTGTGTTTGGCAGCAAGTTTTGATTTTAACAGAATGTTTTTTTTCTTGTTCTTTTTCCTCCAAACAACACTGAAATACATAGGGGCAACACCATGGCATACAAGTCAAAAGCCCATTGGCTGCCCATGCCATGCATTGCCTTTTTCCATTGCTTTGAGACAGCCAAGTTGTTCAAACCAATTGGTGTGCCAAGCTCCTGCCATCCTATACAACTGTTCCAGCCATGGTCTCCATCAAGGAAGCCATTGAAATTCAGTACCAAGAGGAGAAGCCAGTGCTCACCCCACATAGCCTCATTTTGAACCATGAAGGCCAGAAGTATCTCAAATTGAGACCAACATCCCAGCCAATTATTTGCCTTCTCTATGGGAAACAGCCAAAGAGGAATGCCAGTTTGTCACAGCTGGAGCCATTGAGGCAACTCATTGAAGCCAGGAACCAAGAGATCAAGAAAGCCCAAGGTGAAGACCCAGATGACCATGGAAACACAAATTTGTTTGATCAGCAGGATCCAGAGCCACCAGCCAAGAAAAAACAGATGGCTGCACCAAACCCATGTGAGGTGAACCACAGACACCACCAACACCACCAAAAGGACCACCGAAGGCAAAGCAGACACCAATTGGGCAATCCCAATGGGACCAGGCCTATCAACCCAAACCTCCACCCATACCCAGAGCCACTGGATGGAAGAACAAATTGGCATTCTTCACAAAATATTGCCTAGCCCACAATGCCATTGTCCAGTTCTCCCAGGATCTAGAGAGGTCCCAACAATCCATGGAGGGTGTTTCCTCCAAAGGGGTCAGGCCAGCCCAAAGGACTTGGCAGTCCAACGCATACAGCCTTGTCCACCACTACAACCAAGAGAATTGGAACCAGATAGATTCCATGATAGCCACTTGGAGGGCTGAGCCTCAGTTCGACAACCTCGTCCACACAGCAGCAGCCATTGTGGAGAGCCATGTGAGGGACTTGCACCAGCCAGACTGGTGGACCATTCCCAGATGCAAGCATCCAGCAGGCCAAAAAGAAAGCTTGCTGCCAAACGCCTTTTGGTTTCCATGTGCCGATGTTTTTGCCATTTGTAATCCAGCTGTGTGTTTACAGATGGTGTATACCTCTTGCTTTTAACAAAAGCCACATGGCTTCCCATATCATGCCAAACAATATCTGGAAATACCACCACACTAGTGCCAATGCAACTATTCCAATGTTAAGTCTTTCACAAAGACCATGTTTCTTTCAAAGATTTTGAATTCCAAAATTCAAAACCTTCCAGCTATTTGTTGCAATAACAAATTCCAAATTCCAAATTTCAGATGCAAACCATATCCATTGTTGATTTTCTCCTTTTATCATCCACAGCCATTCCAGGCCTTAAACATACAGACAGAGACCCATCCCATCATCACTGCAGCTATGGGAAACTTTCATCAAAGACTTATTTTGTCTATGATATGTTGATAGCATCACAGGCCCACAAACACTTTTTGGCATAAATGACACATGCACCTTATCAAGGTAAACAAACCTTGGGGCAGATGTTTTCCATTGATGCATGTAGTGATGGTTTCCCAGTAGAACATATGGGCACCACCCACAAGCTTTCATCCACAGCCATGTGACCAAGCCCAAGCCAAAGAGAGGATGCCACTGCAATCCTTTGAGCCACCAGCCATGGAAAAGACTTTATGCCACAGAATCCATGCCCATTGGAACGACCCCTTTTTTCCACACAGTGCCACTGGGTTGAAAGCAGGGTTTGCCCCATAGAGGAGGTAGGGTGGGAGCCCAACCTGCGACCTGGTTGGGCCACCCCAAACAAGGAGGGCTGCCATTCAGCCCTCCATCGCTAAATGGCTCATAGCTGCCACCACAGCAATGCACATGTGGGTGCAAACCATTAGGGGTGTCATTTTGGGCATGGCAACCACATTGGTTGACCTGTGGACCATTGATGCCTTGGAGAAGCACCATGCCAAATGCCACATTGGAAGCTCCACCGGCTTCATTCCCATGGACAATATTTTTGTTACCAGTTCCATGCACCAAGAATTATCTTACAAGACAGCAGCCACTGTGCTGCTACCTGCCAAATCGATCGCCAAGCTTGGAAAAAAAGATAGCTGCTGCTCACATGTTCCATGAGTTTCAATACAGCAAAATCACCTTAGCTACCAATGTTCTTTTGAAAGTAAAGCTTCTGAACATGAAAAAACATGTGTGTCCATGGTGCAAGTCAACATATATTAATTTTAACAGCAGCATTTGCGCTAGAAGAAAATCATTTTCATAATGAAGCAGAATGACACAGAAGGCAAGCCGGAAAAAAGTTATACAATGTTAGTAACTAACATAACTTTCATAACTAGTTATAACAAAACCAGGATTTCAAGTATTCCCAATAATCCACAATCATGAAATATCATAAATCATTTCTGTGGATTTCTATGGGATTCCTATGGGATTCCTATGGATTTCTATGGGTTTCTATCGATTTCTCCAGGTATTTTGTTGATCCAAACCGATCAACATACCCAGTACCAGCGCTGCCACGTCTCGTCCTCTTGGCAACACAAGCGCGCATAGACATAGGCCACCAGGGCCAAGGCCACGCCAATGATGCTGAAGACAGCGCAACGACTTTGGGTACTCCACTTCAGGGCAGAATACCTCCACTGGAACCCAAAAAATCAATGGAAAAATTGAATTTTATAATCCCACATAGAGGTAGATTGTTAGTAATTTACGTGTATTTTAAAAAGAATTTAATGTTCTATCTTTTTTGGGTGTGCTATAACCCACGAAAGTTGCATTACTCATGATTAACCCGGCTAGAGAAGGGATTAGGTGAGAATTCAACCACCAAGATTATTTGAAATAATCCCTTTTCCCTATTACTAAACCGTCCCCCCAAATAATCAACACCTGGAGAAGTTTTTAGTATTAGGGTGTATTTAGCATTTGGCTGCGAAACTTCCCCCTAATTTTCAGTTAAAAACCTGAGTATAAAAAAACAAACTTTTCTATTTCAAAATCAGGTAATTTTCCTTTTAAAATCTAATTAAAATATTGCCAAAAATTGGATTTCGAAGCTTTCCCACAATATTATTAAGCTACACATCTTAATATAAAGAACATGTTTGTCGAATCTAAAAGACAGACCCTAAATAAAAACACCCCGGGGTTGACTAGTTTTCAACAGTTTTCATTATTAGGGTGTGAAACCTCAAATGTCCTTCATGTTCAATCTGTTTTCGAAAGATGGTCAATTAAAAATCAAATTGGCCAGTCTGAAATTTCCCAACATTTAACGTGCACCCTAGTTTTTAGCCTTTGGGGTACGTTTAGTAATGGAGGTAGGGATTTAATTCAACCCACCATACCCCAACGAAACTGGAAATTAACTTGGCTAAGTTGCTACTTAAGTTCGCTTGGATAACTGGGATTGAAGTTGTGGATATATCTATGGTTGGGTCGGTGACAAATCAAAAAAAGACGCTGTGGGGCCCCATCTTGCACTGGCGCTGAATTTCAGCTCGCGTTGGTTTTCAGATCACATGGGGGTTGAACCATCCCAAATAAGGGTCACTAAAGGTTCAAGGTGGGTAGTTCATGGTACCTCACATGTTGATCAAGAATTCCTCAAGGTCTTTGAGGCACACACTGAAATATCCAGACAGCAACTCCTATTGTTCGACCCCGGATGGGCTGTCGAATGCGCTGTTAGGTGCTTTCAAAACCACCTGACACATGGTAGGTAACATGATGTATATGACCCAGTTCATTCGAAGCATGGCATAGCGCTTCACATCTTCCCCAAATTACCGCCTCAAAAATAGTCAAAAATTCCACAACACCATTCCCAGCCCTCATCCACAAGCCCATCAACGTTGTATCCCCGTCATGCCATACCAGTTTGGGATGCTCAAATTCCAGTTGTCGCACTTCCACTCCCATGATTATCCCATATATATATATATATTTCCATCATTTCCCATGTATTTCCCATATATTTCCCACATATTTCCATATATGTCCCATATATCTCCATCATTTCCCTACGAATTTTCCCATTCTTCCCATCTCACATGACACAGTTCGCCGCGCAGTTCTCCACTACCGCGCGCCTCATGGCGGCCATGAAGAGCAGCACCAGCAGCGTGCATGTCATCACCATGAAGGCGAAACCGGTCTTGTCCTGGGCCCCCGACTTCCTGAGACGAGACGTCAGTGGACGTCCAGAGATGGGAAAAATTGGGGAAAAATTACATATGCTGATGGTGGTTGAATAAGGTGGTTGAATAAGGTGGTTTTTTGATGGTGAAATTTATGGTTTTCATGCTGTTTTTTTGGTGCTGAACGGTGGTTTTCATGAACATGTTCATGGTTTTCATGGGCTTGTTTGTTGACTCAGAAGGATTTGAGCAGCAAACCATGGGGAGATTCATGGCAATTGATGTGTAGCTGCCAAGTAGCTGCAATGTTATAAGCCATGAATTTACATGGAATGATTGAAAATTAATTGGGGGTCCTTGGTAGCTGGTCAACAACATTTAATAGCACATAATAACCGGCTACAAAGCGGGATTATCCTCCAAAACCCTGCAAGTATGAAAGGATTGTTGCCTGTTGGTCGCGGATGATAAAATTGAGAGATTCGTGCTTTGAAATAGTGGTTTTGAATCTGGAAAATGGAAACTGGAGCTCTTTCATGAAAGAATGTGTATAGAAACTCGAGATGAACGCATGTTCAACATATTTTTATATATCTATTAATGGATCTGGAAGCTTGAAACTGGCGCTATGTTTTTCTCTGTTGAGGCATTTAGATGAGGAAGATTGACTCAGATGGAACCTTACATTGGGGCTCAGAAGAAATGTTGAACGCTTTGAACAGCACATCATATCACCCGGAAACACCTCAAAACCAAGTCTTTCACTTCCCTCTCGGTTTTTATTCCATCTTTCTACTCCCCAAAAACAGGGCCCCATTCCACCCTTAAAAAACAATGGTGATATCCCCCGAAACTTACCGTATTTAGATTCTCTTGGTGCAGCCCCCTATCTTTGGATATCTTTGGTACTTAAACATATTATAATGTTGGTAGAGCAATGCCATAAACCACCCCATTTTTGATGCTGTATACCACCCATAAAAATGGTGATGACTGGGGGATGGTTTATTATGGTTTTAACCACATGAATATATTATATAATATGCTGAATCCAGGCTGCTTCAGGAAGATATCCGAAGATATCCACCGTATTGACTGGTTCACGCTCAACTTTTTGGAAGGCAAATCCCAGGTGCTTCAGATCAATTCCATAGTCTTGCCTCCTTTCAATCCATGTCATGGCATGTTAACCCATATTATTGATTCATAAGCTTCTTTCCATGTCAATCCATAATTAATCCATGTGTAACCCAATGTAGCCCATATCAATCCATAGTGATGAATCCTACCATAAACGGTTTCTATATCAATCCCATATGATCAAGTCCAGATGACTGTAATTCATCCCACGATAAACCTATCCAACTAATCACTTCCATATCAAAACATATTAATCCTAGTAAACAGTCCACAGCAATCAATCCTACCCTACAACAAACCGATATAATCCATAGTAACCCCTAGATTCATATAGTATCCATAAGTCATCCATACTCCTTTTTTAAAATCCCATAGAACCTACCAAAAAACCAGTTCCGCCATCCCACCACCCAGCCCCCATCCCCAAGGAAGGCGCTTGAGGAAGGTCAAGTCGTAGGCGTCGTACAAGATGAAGAGCGCCAGCAGCAGCAGCGCCACCTCGAAGACGACGATGCCCGCGAGGCCGATGACCAGCCCAAGCCTTGGTGGGCCATGGCCATTGTTTTTTTGCCACCAAAAAACGATGGAAAACCCATGGAAACCTATGAAAAACACATGGAAACCTATGAGCAACCAAGGTTTTTAGATGTTTTGATCCTATGGAAACCTATGGAAAGCTGGGTTCTTCATGGTTAAGCCATGGAAATGAATTCAAATGATTTAAACTGGCCATAAATCTTGGGATCAAATTGAATAGAGAATGTTGACCATGTAAAAATATGTAAAAAATGAAGGAGGGGTGATGCCAATGAAACCAAGATTTGAGATACAACCGCCAGCAAATATCACAATGTTCCTCATGACTTTCGCGGCTTGAAACATTGACCTGGAACCTCTTGACCTATCATTGACCATGGCCACAGAACACTTTATTTCCCAACAGCCTTGCAAATCGGGTAATAATATCTCATGGCAAGATGTATCCCACAAACCAGGGCCACCAAGCTGCAGCAAGCCGATGAACATGCCAACCACCATGACCATCAGCAGCCCCAGGAGGATCCTAGGTCCGGGGCGGGGGGGTGAGGGATGCTGTAGCCCTAAATAGGTCATGGTCATGGTAACCACCCAGAAAAAATGGACAAGTATTTGTTCACGATTTTAGTAAGATTTTGCTTTTCGATCGTTTTTTTGGGTTGCTATACTCTTAAGATTGCTACCTCTAGACTGAAACCGTTTTCATGTTTAGCAAAATCCTGGCTTCCGATGCTCATATAATGATCCTTGGGTTGGATGCTGAACCCACCAGGGTTCACCCATCACATTGATTGTGAGCTAGACTGGGTCAAAGCCTCCAGCAGAACCACATTTGATGAGCCTGGAAGCCAACGTTGACCATCTGTCATGTGGTAGCTCCAAATCGCTCCCAGTTCATAGGGAATATGTGAGGGAATATGCGAAGGAATATGGATACATATGGGTACACATAGCTCCGAACCACTCCCTCCATTCCCCGGATAGCCATACCCAACAAATCCCATCAGTGATGATGCCTGTTCAAGGACAGAGCTGGATTCAGAACTCGAGCTGGTCAAACTTAAAAAAACGCCACAGCTAGCGCGTTTTACCCAGGATCCATCGCGGCTCTTCTTCGAAAATGAACTGCCTCGCGTGCGGGCCACAGGTTGGAATCTCCAGCAACATTAGCTGCTTATGGTGGTGCAACGCTGCAACTGAATCCCAGACTTGGTCCAAGAGAAAAGGTCTAGAAATCATCTTGACACCGCAAAGTTGGAAGGTTTGCTGTGAAATGACCCTTAGAAATATCGATGAACCATTGGATATGTACAAGCGGATGAAACCACCATCAACTCCACGAACCAATCCAAATCCTGGTAAAAACCTTGTCCAGTTCATACAAACATGATGATAGCTTATGAATGATATTTAAAGAATATGGCTATCCATGGCTGTCCTATCCCCAGATACTGCAGTTAGGATCCTCACCATTTATACTGAATTATCATTTATCATCCTCCGGGATTCTTGGGCTTTCACTTTCTCATTGCCCAGCCGAAAATCGCCGAAACCACCAAAGCACCGCCACGCCTTCCCCGCACATGATGACTCATGGGTCACTGTACAGCGCGCTGAATTGTTTGACTTTGTCCCGTAGCGTGCCACCCTGATGAGCCAGACCAGGGCCCCCTTGAGGACTCCAAAAGATGGTGTGGGGCAAGTGGATTGGAGACTCTTCGTGGCGAAATTTCAGATTAGATGCTTCAAAGGCAGGGCCAGGAAATCCAGGAGTTAAGTGTTGTTCAAGGAGGCAGCCGATGTGAAAAAACATCAGGAACAATGTGCGAATTCGGCTGCGTCGTTTATTCTCTGCCACTTGTTGGCATTCATTACATTCCCGAACACAGTGCTGGAGCCAAGGCCGAGGTCGAGGTCAAGCACAGCGTTGTAGATATGAGTCTTACTATGAAATTATAAGCGATGCCCTCCGGTAATTCAACAGTTCCATGTGTAACCGGCTAAATCATCGAACTCAACGCCGCTGATACAGTCTGTACAAAGTAGAAAAATGGTTAGGCAGGAAGAAACAACTATGTTTTAATATTAAACAATAGGGTGATATGCCTCATTAACCGTTAAAATCACTAAAGCACGAGGCATTGTTTCCATGTTTGCTATTTTTTCCTAATCATTCTTGTTGTATGGCAGAATCATGTGAAGTCCAATTATACCTCCCCCATCCTCCCCCCGTTGATGGTTCGGGCATCATCTTGTGGTACAAGTTTTGTCTGAAATTGGAGCACCCCTAAATCCTATGTGTCTTCATCACAATTTTCCCTAGTAAAATTTCATAAATGGTGAGCAACTAATTACCCTATTCTCAAATCATCAAACCTATTTTTCATTGGTTTTTTAGAACATGTTAAATCCGCAGCGTCGGATTTTTTGAATGCCTTCCAGTAATTTAACAGGTTGCTGTGGCAACCATGGCCCATGAAAAGTTCGAGACCAAAGGTCATTCCTCGTCACCTGATCTTCATCTTGTTGATTAGCACCAAACAAATAGAAACAATTCAAGATTCCAGTTAGATGGATGTGTTAAAAAATGTAATAAGCAAAATAACTCCCAAGAAATCCCGTTAAACAATAAACATTTTGACATTTTCATGGTGACATGGACATGATCTCCTTGAAGATCCCAGGCCACAGGCCAACACCATCCAACACCCGCAGGAGTCACATCTTCGGAGAAACTTCGAGCGATCCTCCTGGGTGGTGCAGGATGCTCTGGTTTGAAACGAAAAATTGGTTGAAGACTTGGGGACCATCGACTGGCTTGTTCCTTAATATAGAAAACCATCCAATTCTTGACCCATACCCAAATGGATAACCCAAAAATGGGAATACTCATGGGGATTTTCATTATTTTTGAAGATAAATCGGTGTTGTTTCATGGGAAAACACATCAAATCATTGGAATATACCTAACTAGTGATGTAATGAGCAGTAGATAGGGACTTCGTAAGGATTTTGCAAAGGTTTTCTTTCGGGGATTAGAAGTGTGATATAGCTGATATAACCATCAAAGATCGTGACTTACCCTCCGGCAATAGTTTACTGGAGGGCAATTACCAAATATAAACAGACAATATTTGTGAATCGGTGGACGCCAAATGACTAATTTTAGTAGTCATACCTGTTATCGACCACAGTTAATCCAGGAGCAAAATGAACCAATGTTGAGCAACCCTCTCCGCAATTATTTCTGGGTAATCCGATCTTAAAGCTGAATGATCCAAAGATGTACTTGAGTTATATGCCTTTTTCAGACTTTCCACACAACAAAATCGTGCTTCTTAAACCTAGGCCAGCGAAAAAAGCAATGGAAATCCACAGTGCCTTGTCAGATTATTTCTTCGCCAAAAATGCACAAGGAAACTCCGGCAAGAGATCGGCTCGAATATGACCATCTGGGGCCACCATCTTGATTGGAATGATTGAAACCCTCGTTTCACCCCAGAATCTATATGATACATTTCAATACATATCGATACACAGTGCGGCAAAAAAGTTTCATACTGGAAGAACAACAACGTCAAACATATCAGGGAAAACCTTAACAGTGACCCAATCAGAGAAGGTGCTCAATACATCTAAAACTACATCACATTGTAATCATCCTGGAGCAGATAGAATACGTAAATTCAAAAACAAACAACTAAAATGGAAACATCTTTGAAAAATCTATGTTCTATCTACTTGGGGAGATGATGTGGGGGTACGCAATACTGGGAATACTGGGTGGATTCCGGGGGGCTTTCTTAGAACTTGAAAAATGGACTTTTGCCACTTAGAGGCTCTTAGAAGCAGAAGGCCTCTTAGAACCCTTCTAGGCATCCTGGTTTACAGGTGCTAACTTTTGCCATAACCCTGCATGTGAAGGTCTTAGGACTGTTTTCCTGCTTTCTGCTTGTAATTTCTATCTGATGATTCTCTCCACATTGTTTTCCGTGCTTTTTCCTTGACAAATTTGTTTGCGATTGTTCTCCTTCTTTTTTTAACGCAGGTCCAGATCATAGGCACCACATTGGTTGGAACGCATGGCAGCTGAACATGTATAACAGTGAAACAATTAACACTGTCCATGTTACATCATGGTAAGAAAGATGGTTGATGTCAGGCCACATGCTCAACGTTTAACCTTGTATATCCATATATGCCGAATCCACCTCTCACCGCTTAGGAACAAGACACGCAGCCTTACCAAGGAAAAGCGGACCATGAGATGGTTGAAACAATCCCATTTGATGGTTGGAACAATCGACAAGGTGTATTATTTTTTTTGTGCTTTCCCACTTACATACGGTAGAATGAAACCATGGTTTGCCCAAACCACGACAATATTAACAGTGTTTGATGCTACAAGCTGCATAGCCCTGGCAAACATAACAAGAAGTGCATGGCCACCCCTCCAAGCTATTTCAAGATTTTACCGACGGCAAATACTGCATGGTTGATTTTCATCGGTTTTCCTCCAGTCGATTTTTAGGTGTTGGAAACAGCAATCACAATAGGAGCCAAAAGGCTCATCTCATCCCCAAAGCAAAAAAGAACTCATCACATGCAATCACCAGCGCTGCAATGACATCTGTTTTTACACCACCAATTCCCCATTGGTTGTGATCTCAGCATTTGAACTCACCCAGGGCCCCCAGCGCTTGGGGCTTCGGCCCGGCTTCTCCGGGCTCTCGAACGAGGCTTCATCCGATCCGGCATCATTGGTGTCAGCTGCTTTGTCAACGCTCTCCACTTGGCCACCCCTTTCGCAATCCATCTCCTTCGGCACCTCCTTCATGAAGTACTTCAGGATGATTTTACTAATATTGTACATCTGACAGATAACTGATATCTAAAAAAATGCTATTTTACCCTACTGCAAGCTGTTCCCCAACCCCTTCACCATCCCCGCTACGACGGGCCCCGGCCCTGCGCCTCGCTTCACTCAGCTCACGCTCCAAGGTCTCCGAGCGCTCTTCGAGGCCTGGGGGATGGGGGTTAGAGCTGTTGGGGAATGCTTTGGTGAGGAAAACTCTTGGGAATATGTAAATGTATATGTATATATATATATGTATATATATATATATTACTTTTTTTTAAAAAAAAAACTGTGTATTTATGTAATGATTTGTTTGTTCAAATTTAAAATATCACATATACATATCATATCACGTCGCATCACATCCCATCATATCATATCATATCAAATCATATCATATATATAATCAAATGGTAAATATATGATATGTATATGATGATTTGAATGATATGATATATCTATATATATAAATATATGTATATATATACACTTATATATATAAATATATATCATATGAAACAAACACATATGCATATATATATAAAAGTACGATACAAATATACAATACAAAAATAAATAAATATAATATATACATATAATACAAAAATATATCAAATCAAATCAAATCATATCACGTCAAATCATCTCATATAAACAAATACACATCATATCATATCAAATTTAACTAACTAAATAAATAAATAAATATATATATAAATATCATATATATATATGATATATTTGATTAACCACAAAACATGATCTAAACCACATCTGTTTGGTTGTATTTCTTACTTGCAACAGGAATCCACTGCCGCCGTGGCACGTTTCGACTGTTCGGCCGCTTGTCGCAGCTGCGGCAGCTCCTGGCGCAGCTGCTGCAGCTCGCGCTGAGCCAACGTCAGCTGGCCTGTGACCTGCGATGCGCAACCGGTGTGTTGTAAATAACACAAGAAATGGGTTTCCATTAAGGTAAACCCATGTAAAAACCATAGAAAATTCCATGTAATAGATTCAACTCGATATATATCTTGATATAAATTCAATATCTGGATTTTCTATTCAAGTAGATTTTTCCGCACATATCATCATGTGGGATGACTCTCAGCGGTCATCCGTGGGTAAGCCATTCCGGAAAGCATACGGCTGTCGCTTCACCGATCATTTGCACAATAGGTATATAGTGAGATTCGGAAAACACAAATTGCTGCACGTAAAAAAATCGTACAAATGTGGTTACATACCAACATGGGCGTGTTCATGATATAAACACACGGCATTATATAACATATAGTATCAATCTATTTAAATCAATAAGTTTGGAATCGTATTATGAACACATGTTATGCTACATTCATATATCCTGTCATCATCTTCTTCATCTTCATCATTTGTAAATATATAAATATCATGTTACAATTAAAAACACATGTTATACTATATCATCTATATATACTTTTTTGCTGATATATCCTATGTTAAAAACTACAATACATACATATACATGTATATAATATTTCTATGTTTATAACAAAAAGTGTATTCTGAATATCCTCTGGATCCCCACCTCGTTCAGCGCGGATTGGAGGCCCGTCACCTCATCCATGGAGCTTCGTAGCCTGCAAGCCCCACACTTTGAGAAAGGTGTCTTTTTGGGGAGCCCTAATTCTACAAAACTATCTAAATATACGTACGCACACATATATATATATATATGTGTGTGTGTGCGTGTATGTATATATATATATATGCACACACACATATATATATACAAACAATACACTATCTATCTATCTATCTATCTAATCTATCTATATGTAAATATTTGACACTATTTATAATGCAGACTCACCCATGATCTTGGTCTTTGAGAACTTTAAATCTTGTTTCGAGTGCGGGCCTTTTCATTAATCAAATGAGGACATCACCGAAGTTCTCCGAAGCCAAAATGTTCCATGTGATGGTCCAGAACTGTGTTTTTTGGTGCTTTGAATTCCGAATTGCCAGCGAGAGAGAGGAGAGAATCAGAGAGGGAGAGCACCCGCTTTCTGTAATTGGGGCGCACGGGGGCACAATCGGCAAACAAATAAGCACAGCTTCTAAAAAAGTTTCTTTTCCCACCTGAAATCTGAACCATTCTGAACCTTTGAAAATGAAGAACAAAAACACAAGGACTTCAATTTTTTAATATGGTTTTTGGATGTGTTTACCCTTCATCGCTGGTACATACCAGCGCCAGCAGGGTCCCCAACTTCTGCTCGATGCCACTCTCCATGCTCAGCAAAGCCTTGGTGGGCAGCTGGGATGTCCGTCCTACCCTCCGGGAATCAAACGTGGCAATGGACAATTGATTAAGATTGCCTATTTAAATATGTTTGTTTTCCCGAGCAAAATCCATCCATAAGGGCTTTTCTGTTGCCACGTTTGACTACTTGAGGGTAACGGGTACGCCGCCATGGAGGATGCCACCAAGAAATTATGGGTGGCAGGTGGTAAAACATCAACGGTGATTGTATCTCTCCCAACCATGCAGAAAAGTAGATTTCTTCACCCCAAACAGGCCGAACACCAAATTCCAACAAATACCATCGAAAACATATTGCGAACATCCCTAGGAATCTTAGAAGGTGGCCACCGCGGAGTTTCCCATTCCCAATTGCTGTCTCAACTTCTTAGATCAGGTTTCTTCTAAAACAGGCAAAGAGAACTAGAGAACGATTACTTTTGGAAGACTGATGCATGCTTCAGAATGGGCATGAAAGTTTGCTTCAAAAGCCAAAGCCATCGGAATCTTTCTCCAAGGCCCTGACGTCGACCAGAGCCTTTGCCTTCAACCTCTGATCCGACAGGGCGTTTTTCAACGGTCCAATCATCGCCTGTAAGTCCTGAATTCGGAGAGGGATGCAGGGTGTGATGCAGGCCTGTTGAAATGAGGAAGATGTAGGAAGGGATCTAGATTCAGAAATCTCTCTCGATGACGCTGGATGATGTTGGTCATAACCTTGGCGTCCGAGTGTTAAATCAACACAGGGTTGTAACTACGGGTAGAAACTGGTTTGAACAATTTTGAACCCCATAAGCGGCAGAAAGGCAGATGATTTCAGATATAGTTAGCCCATAGGCCCATACATTCCCACCACGGATCTTCCAGGCGTGTCTGAAAATAACAGGTCCAATTCTTGAGTGACCACTGATCATGCGAAGTAATAAGCGCTCCACAAAAGACTTCAAAACATATCATCTCGCCTCCCTAAGATGAAACAAAAAATACGCTGGAGATGCAAATCTTAGCATGTTTTAGTGTTGGGTTTCTTCATTTTGGGATCACTTCTTTGAGATATATTTGCGGGTATTCATCCAATATTTACAGGGGTTGACATATTGAAACCACCAGCCATATTGTTCCAAAGCTCTTGGATCTTGTCTTTGAAGTCATACTTCCCGGCGGTGGGTTTCAATCGCAACACCTCGGGGCAGCTGTTGCTCGTGCATCCTCAACCATCTAAAGATATCATTTTGTCATGTCCAAAAAACGGATGCTACACCAAAAATCAGATGCTTGGGAAACTCTTAGTAGCCCCTTGGCTCCCCATTTGGTGATATTTAAGAGAAAGTGGACGCCCTAGCTCCTTAGCTCCCTCCGACTACTGAAAAGTTATGGGAAAGTGGTGGCAAACCATACGTTTTTGTTTTCCATCGCCTTCTCAAGGAGTTCAGAATAAGCTTTTTTGGGTTGCGCTGTCAGGCGAACCTATCTGTACCATCCCAAAACTAACATAGGGACCCCGCCATGAGTCGGGGGTTGGGAGACTCTAAAAAATCAGCTGTTCTCAGAGTCAAGCTGTTAATTCGGAAACTGAAATTTGTCGAATTATATTCCCAAATTCCCCAACACCAACCCTTCACTAGCCAAAATATTCTCAATTAGATTGCAGCCAATTTCAAGAAATTAGCCAAGCTGTTCAACTTTGGGGATGGTACTTAATGTGGTAAACCGAACGCCATATAATACCACCCCCAAGCTCGAACTTATGAAATTGGATAGACCCCAAGCCAATGAGATGATGCAAACTGACCCTCAAATGGTTGGCGAACGAGATGGTTTTTTATTTGGTTTACCACCTTCTATGAAATGCTTAATGGGATAGAATTTGATATAACTATGAAAAGTGGGACTTCAGTGAGCTAGCTATCAAAATTAAGATGTAATTACTTGGATTTGCTTAAGGACCCCGCACAAATAAAACATGCTCTGTATAGATTCCCCTAAGTAGTGGATGTCCCATTGGGAACAGAAACCAAATCATCCACTCAGCAAATCACAAGGATTATGGAGATTTAAGAATCAAACACGGTGATATATTTCGTTTTCCATGAGTTTCCCCAGTGCCCAAACATTGGTCCACCACATGATACGAATTCCAGCGCAGGCCGAGTGGCCGGCAAAACTTCATCTGGATCGCCCAAGGTGCGGCGCAGCAGTGTCTGCAGATCCAGCACCGGCACGCGTTCGGTGGGCGTGGCGTGGGGCTCTGGGGGACCGGAGCCCACTGGAGCCACCTGGCGCCAGTGCCAGGGTGGATGATCCTTGGGAGGTGGGAATGGTTCTCATAACATACAAAGGACCCCGTGTAACTCTATATCTCACTCGGACTTGGGAGGTTGGATGATAAATGTCGATTATTGCCGATTAATTAATCCGAATGAGTTGGTTTTGCGACCCTTGATATCTCAGTTGTTGAAAGATTGAAACCAATTGAACAAGTTACATTGGTTTACCAGGACTTAAGACCCCGGGAACTATAGGTTCGGAGGGTATCCAACAATTTGGAATCAATCAATTCTGCTACGGTATGCCAGTACTGATGCCCATCGGTATTGTTGAAGATCTGCCTCGTTTTGTTGGTTGTGATGCAACCCGCCATATCTAAAAAAACATCAGCCACAAACCATTGCAACATATGTTCAGGATCTGAGTTGTGAACCAAACATGCTCTTAGTTCGCTGATGAGTAGCCCCATATTTGCTGGTGAGTATCCTCATGTGATGGGTTGACTTCAACTCATCTCGTCAGTTCCTCATTATTTTGGTCAACGTCCCAGGCTTACTGGATGTAACTCTTCAAGACTGAGCCAAAACCTCCTTTTTGGTAATTCAGCCCCCATGCCGGCTACTTAAGTCTCTGCATAGCTCCTCACCCCCATCCCGTATCATCCCCTTTGCTCTCACCGTCTTCACCATCTTGGGTTTGAAACCAAAACGCGCCCGGTCATCATCTGTGGGTCGGTCCTGGTGGCTGGTCTTTGTGGATGGGCGAGGTCAAGCCCCACAAACAATTATGGAAAATTATGGAAACCAATGGAAAACATAGTTTGTTTTAAGTTATCATAACTTAGGCTTGGATTTGATTTGGGGTAACACCAGGTTGTTCATAATTAGTGGTTTTGATGTTTGTAAACTATAAGGAACGTTTTCCATGAAAAACGATGGTTACCTAAAACATTTCATTGGTTAATTTTAAGTTAATGGTTGTCACAATGGTTGTGGGTGATCTACCAAAGAACCCTATGTATACTGAGTGGCTATGATATGTAGTAAAACCACATCACGGTCGATCAACTATAGTATCACAGGTTTTGGAGGGGTGCTTTACGACAGTAAAGGTCAAGCCCATGTTTTTTGTTCAGCCCTGGGCTCCAAAATCTTGGGAGGGTACCAAATTTGTGGCGAATTGAACAGCTTTTTTAGTGGCAGCCGCAAATTTTCAAATCAACTTGGTGTATCAACCCGGGGTTGACAACACCTGGAGAAGGAGCCTAATGCCGCCATGTTTGAACTGTTTCAGTGGTAGTGCCTCACACGTTTCGATGATGCATAAGGGGCGGGGAGTTACGAATGAGTCATGATTACCTCAACACCAAAAGTTTTTGAGAGCTCAAGGCCAATAATACAGCATGTAATCTTCGCCACTTGAACCCCCCAAGGAAAACTAGAACACGGATGGCCCGAGAGCGTAGAGGAGCAGGGTCTTCTCTTGTTAGTATGGAGACACAATTTTAGAAACAATATATGAAAGATGTGTTATAGGCAGTCGAGAAGAGGAGTATCAAGACAAAATAGTGAGAAGTGCAAGACAATAGTTTGCATCGCAAACACTTTTACACACAGACGCTTTTACACACAAAAGCTTTTACAAACAGAAGCTTTTACACACAGAAGCTTTTACACAGACGCTTTTACACACAAAGCTTTTACCCACAGAAGCTTTTACATACAGAAGCTTTTACATACAGAAGCTTTTGCACACAGACGCTTTTACACAGATACTTTTTTACACACAGACACGTTTACACACAGACACTTTTACACACAGACCCTTTTACACACAGGAGCTGCTTTTACACACAAACGCTTGTACACACACAGAAGCTTTTACACATAGACGCTTTTACACACAGGCACTTTTACACAAACACTTTTACACACAAACACTTTTACACACAGAA
Organism: Cladocopium goreaui; assembly: GCA_947184155.2. NCBI lineage: Eukaryota > Dinophyceae > Suessiales > Symbiodiniaceae > Cladocopium > Cladocopium goreaui. Next base: position 948,353 of record CAMXCT020006112.1, on the reverse strand, counting down.
GCTTTTACACACAAACACTTTTACACAGAAACACTTTTACACACAAACATCTTCACACAGAAACACTCTTACACACAAACCCTTTTACACAGAGACACTTTTACACACAAAAGCTTTTACACACAAACACTTTTACACAGATGCACTTGTACACACAAACACTTTTACAAACAAACATCTTTCCACCGAAACACTCCGACACACAAACACGTTTACACACAAACACTTTTACACACAGAAGCTTTTACACACAGACACTTCTACACAGATGCACTTCTACACACATACACTTTTACACACAAACATCTTCACACAGAAACACTCTTACACACAAACCCTTTTACACAGAGACACTTTTACACACAAAAGCTTTTACACACAAACACTTTTACACAGATGCACTTGTACACACAAACACTTTTACACACAAACACCTTTCCACCGAAACACTCCGACACACAAACACGTTTACACACAAACACTTTTACACACAGAAGCTTTTACACACAAACACGTTTAAACAGATGCACTTGTACACACAAACACTTTTACACACAAACACCTTTCCACCGAAACACTCCGACACACAAACACGTTTACACACAAACACTTTTACACACAGAAGCTTTTACACACAAACACGTTTAAACAGATGCAATTTTACATGCAATCACTTTTACACACAAACATCTTTACACAGAAACACTCGTACACACAAACCCGTTTACACACAAAGATTTTTACACACAGAAGGTTTTACACACAACACTTTTACACAGACGCACTTGTACACACAAACACTTTTACACACAAACATCTTTACACAGAAACGCTCGTACACACAAACCCCTTTTCCTGCGAAAGGATTACTACAGCACACGATAAATCGCAATTTTACCTCAGTTTTTGCCGATCGACCCTCATTTCGTGCGAAAGGGTTGCTCCAGGACAAGTAAAATCGCAATTTTACCTCAGTTTTTGCCGATCGACCCTCGTTTCGTGCGAAAGGGTTGCTCCAGGACAACTAAAATCGCAATTTTACCTCAGTTTTTGCCGCTCGACCCTCATTTCGTGCGAAAGGGTTGCTCCGGGACAAGTCAAATCGCAATTTTACCTCAGTTTTTGTCGATCGACCCTCATTTCGTGCGAAAGGGTTGCTCCGGGACAAGTCAAATCGCAATTTTACCTCAGTTTTTGCCGATCGACCCTCATTTCGTGCGAAAACGTTGCGTTTCGTGCCGTCTCGTTTGCACTGCCCCTGCCCCCGCCTTCAGAAGAGAAATAGAAAAGAAGGAGAGAGCAAGAGGGCAAGAGGGCAAGAGGAGAAGATGTGAAGATGTGAGGATGTGAAGATGAGAAGATGTGAGAAGATGTGAGAAGATGTGAAGATGAGAAGATGAGGAGAAGATGTGAGGATGAGAAGATGTGAAGATGAGAAGATGTGAAGATGAGAAGATGTGAAGATGTGAAGATGTGAAGATGAGAAGATGTGAAGATGAGAAGATGTGAAGATGAGAAGATGTGAAGATGAGAGGATGTGAAGATGAGAGGATGTGAAGATGAGAGGATGTAAAGATGAGAAGATGTGAAGATGAGAGGATGTGAAGATGAGAGGGTGTGAAGATGAGAAGATGTGAAGATGAGAAGATGTGAAGATGAGAAGATGTGAAGATGTGAAAAGATGTGAAGATGAGAGGATGTGAAGATGAGAAGATGTGAAGATGAGAAGATGTGAAGATGAGAGGATGTGAAGATGAGAAGATGTGAAGATGAGAAGATGTGAAGATGAGAAGATGTGAAGATGAGAACATGTTTTACAGACCCCCACTATTGGAAGAACCCTGCGCTCAGACGCTCTCGGGAAAAACAGGTCTCTTGGTCGACCTCTGTGGGTAAGCAGGGCCCACGCAGTGAGACTGTGTGCAAATTGCAGGTCCAAACAAAGTGCTAGAAAACTCTTCTTCCAAACTTATCTTTCTGAAGGATTTCATGGCAGCCGGCTCCTGAATGTTGCCCGGATTGACCGGCAAATTTTCATCATTCTCAGGCCTTAGCGGTCCCCAGTGACCGGCGATGACCGTGGCCCCGCCAAAGAATCAACAAACTTCCCTGGCGAAATTCATGCAGTAACAAATTATGTTGATACCCTCTGCTAAAATATCACCATCTTTAATAAGTAAACCAACTATAAATGGACCATTTTCAATAGCTATGTTAAATTACCAGAGGATATACTTCGGCATTTCACTACTTCAGCTCAAAGAGATTTTGATAAGAAATGGGCGGCACTCAAAGTTCAAAGCGCTATCGTCAAGCTCTTTGGATCCATTATCTTGGAACGCAAAGTCCAACAAATCAAACATCCCAGGGTGTTGTGGTCAATCTTCCAGCCATTGCTATCCTAAAGAATTGCAGGAGATTCCAGGTATTTGGGCAAACTGCACCTGGTCAATTTAGATCTTCCCAGTTTTAATTTTAGACTAATTAGTTTGATTTCACCGGTTTGACCGCACAAGAAGGGGCAACTTAAAGTGCAAAATCATTTTCCAAACAAAACTTCTTAGAGGAACATATACATGCAAATGAACTTTGATAAACTTGTGTATCGTGCATATATCCAAATATAGGGATATATATATATATATCATATGAACGTCACATACACACACATTTATTTATGGGCTGCAATTTTTTTTGGGATTTTTTTCCCGTTTTTTTTTGGGATTTTTTTCCCGTTTTGTGGGGTTTGATGGTTTTGATTGGTATTTGCAGCGTTTTGCAGCTAAGCTCTCTGATTTGCATGGTGTTGTTGTTGTTGTTGTTGTGGTTGGATGGATGGATGGAAGGATGGATGGTTGGTGGTTGGTTGGTTGGTTGGTTGGTTCCTTGCTTGGTTGCTTGGTTGCTTGGTTGGTTGGTTGGTTGGTTGGTTCTTGCTTGCTTGGTTGGTTGGTTGGTTGGTGTTGGTTGGTTGTGGTTGTTGTTGTGGTTGGTGGTTGTTGTGGTTGTGGTTGTGGTTGTGGTTGTGGTTGTGGTGGTGGTGGTGGTTGTTGTTGTTGTTGTTGTTGTTCTTGTTGTTCTTGTTGTTGTTGTTGTTGTGGTTGTTGGTTGTTGGTTGTTGGTTGTTGTTGTTGTTGGTGGTGGTGGTGGTGGTGGTTGTTGGTGGTGGTGGTGTTGTGGTTGTTGTGGTTGTGGTTGTTGTTGTGGTTGTTGGTTGTTGGTTGTTGGTTGTTGTTGTTGTTGGTGGTGGTGGTGGTTGTTGGTGGTGGTGGTTGTTGTTGTGGTTGGTTGGTGTTGTTGGTTGTTGTTGCTGTTCCTTCCTTCCTTCCTTCCTTCCTTCCTTGATCCTTCCTTCCTCCACCTTCCTTCCACCAGAAAACGGGAAAAAAAACCAAAAAAAAAACGGGAAAAAATCCCCAAAAAAATAGCCCTCCTTTATTTATACACACATCCACCTATACTTGGCTTTGCTTAAGGACACCCCGGAAAAATATTTCCTAGTTGTAGTGGATTTCCGATTTGGACAGTCAACCGAATCATTGACTCAGCGAATCAAGGACTATGGAGACTTTACCATGAATCATGGGGATTTAGCTGATTTAACTAGGTTAGGAAGTTAAATGACTTCCATTTTGGCTAGAGACCAAAAGAAGTCAATACATTCATCCATATCTCCCATATTTTACTCAAACTACCTGAGGCGCCCAACTCCGACCTCACTTCACGTAGCACCCCGCGGCCCGCCATCGTGTGCGAAATCGTGCGTCAACGCTGAGCAGCAGCGGAGTTCGCAGATTCGGTGGAGGGCTGAGGTTGGGTTCGTGCGTATGCTTCAAGGCTAGGAACCAGAAATCTAATGATTCATTATCGGTATATATATAATATATATATATATATGTATGTTTGTATGTGTATGTATAGTATGTTATTTTCCATTGGTTTCGATTGGGGAAAGCAATTTTGGGGCATACATTCCTTAATTCAAGAACACATGTCCATGGGTATCATGGGTGAAAAGCCTCATACCCTGGCATCCCAACAATGACGAGACCAAAAGTTGAATGCTCATTAGGTTGATGACATGACCATCCCAACAGTTTGGTTATTTACCAGCAAGTTTGACCACCTCACCTGCAATATATTTTCGACCATTGTCGAGGCATCAATCTCGAGTGAAACTGGATGAACTTAAATGGTTTCGATTGCTGTGTGCGACGTCATGAAATCGTCAAACTCTGCGACATCGAGCTCTTGGAACTCGTAGCCACAACTTTCTAAGTAGGCTACCTCTGCAGTCTGGGATGCTCCAAGGCCGCTATTTTTGCGGGCCTCTTTGACAGAAGTCTCGTTTGAGAGTTCCTGCCACGACAATTTCCCACATCCGACCATGCCTTCAAAATAAAACACATGCAGCGCTTGGCCCAGGACCACTGCTTGCTCCACGTTAGCTTTCCAATCGTGGAACCAATGGCAGCCCCAAGGAGCACGGCCACAATTCTCTTCACACTTCATCTTTGCAGCCGTCTTTGCGGCCTCTTTGTCTTCATGCCATTGTTGGTCACTCTGACCCTCTCTCTGAAGGAAGATTTGACCCATGGCAGCAGCATCGCTCTCTTTGAAACGAAGGTCCTCTGTGCTCATGGACCCTGGATCTTCCACTATGCTGATGTACGTCGCTGCCGGTAGCTGGCCATAGAGCGCTTTGCACCAGCAATGGCCCGGTTCCTCAGGGTTGTCCTCGTGCACTCCCAAACCAGAATCTCGATGGGTCAAGAATACGCAAGCCAGGCTACACGCACGAGAACGTACTTCCACCATCCGCACTGCAGCATCCCACTCCACGGTCACAACTAGACTTTGCCTTCAACTATTCACAACGTCAATCGTTGACGTTCCTACCATAAAACTGGTCAATGCTACTCACATGGATGGACACATGTCCCTTATAGATCAGATCATTCTCGTTGTGGTTTCTGGACATTGTCGACCAAGTTTGAAGCAGCGGCCTGTGCCAGAAAACATGGAACCTTTGATACTCTCAGAAGGACGGGGCAAGAGGTTGATCTCTTCGGTAAAGCTGAATGAATGGGTCTGCCTTGAGCTAGAGTCAGCTAGAGTACCCCCCGACTGGATGGCCATGTACCAATTATCAGCAAAGATTTTGTGTATGCAAAACTCGACCTTGAGAATCACAATTTCAAACAAAGCCTCACATGGACCTGGACGCACGTCTTCCAACTTTATTCCAGGAGCACTGAAAATTTTCTACAAGCGTTTCATCATGTGACCAAGATCTGCACCGTCGTTGAGCTACATGCAGCACGGTCAGGATGCACAACATAATCTGAATGAGTATGCCACTATGTCAATCTCAAAATGGGGTACGGTAAATTACCTCCAAATTACTTTCTTCGAGTGATCCCCAACCTGAAACACTATTCTGACATAGTTTCTGCTAGACATTTTTTCTGACGTTCTATCTGACATTCTTTCTGGCATATACTTTGGCATTCTATCTGGCACCCATTCTGCCATACTTTCTGGCATGTATTCTGGAATTGTTTCTGGCATTCTATCTGACATTCTCTCTGGCGTCTGGCTGAGGTCCGGCAATGCCCACTGAGATCTGGAGGCCGCGGTTGGGGTCCAGCAGTGCCCGCTGAGATCTGGCGCTCGCGGTTGAGGTCCTGGAATGCCCACAGAGATCTGGAGCATGGCCGGGTCCTAGGATACCCCCTACTGTTCATTACCCCCTTGGAATATTTTGAAAATATTCCGCCATAGTCGAAGGTTGTTCTGGAAAAATATTCTGATACGTTGTCCACGTATGGAATAATTTTCAGCAATTTTGCTTCCAAACATACTCTGGCAATATGTGAGCCTCATGCTGGAAAATATTCCAGGTATATGCCGAGGGCATCTAAGCTGAACATTGCTGAAAATGATGGTGTTTGGCACCAGTCGTTCTGCACATGTCTGTATCGCCCTGGGACAGATGCATCGTTTTTTTCCCCATGGAGGCGCCATCCCACACTGCATCCTACCCGACACATCCCTAAACTACATCAAGAACCTTTGGAAATCTTTCTTGGGGAAATCCCTCAAGCTGGGACTATACCTGGTTCTCTCCTGGAATTGTTACCAACCTTTCATTTTTCACCCTGTTTCTTCCATGTTCTTTCATGTCCTTCCAAAGAACTCCCGATGGCAACCTATGGCCTTGCGTGGGAGGGGGTAAGAAAGGGTAAGAAGCGCTTGGTTGTCATATGTGTTGTCATATGTTTTGTCATGTTTTGTCCGATTTTTGGACTTGGCTTGTGGATGCTGCCCGCTTTTTTTGAAGAGTTCCGGACATCTCCAATACCCCTAGAATAATTTCTCCCTTGGGGAAATCCCACAGAATAGCATTCAACTTGGCTCTCTCTTGGAAGTGTTCCCAACCTTTCATTTTTCCCTCTATTTCTTCCATCTTCTTTTCAGCAAGAAGCATTTGGTTCTGATTGTTTTTCTCATGTTTTGTCCTGTTTCTGGACTGGTTGGGTGGTTGCAGCAGCGGCTTTTTTATTCGAAGGGTTTCCGGACATCTCACATACCCCTAGAATAATTTCTTCCCTGAAGGAAACCCCACAAAATGGAATTCAACATGGCTCTTTTCTGGAAGTGGCCCCAACATGTCCCAACCTTTCACTGTTCCCTCTATTTCTTCCATCTTCTTTTCAGCAAGAAGCATTTGGTCGTGATTGTTTTTTTCATGTTTTGTCCTGTTTCTGTGCTGGTTGGGTGGTTGCAGCAGCTACTATTTTATTCGAAGGGTTCCAGACATCTCATATACCCGTAGAATAATTTCTTCCCTGGTGAACAAATGCCATAGAATGGCAGTCAACATGGCTCTTTCCTGGGAATGACCCAGCATGTCCCAACCTTTCATTTTTCCATCTATTTCTTCCATCTTCTTTTCAGCGAGAAGCATTTGGTTGTGATTGTTTTTTGAATGTTTTGTCCTGTTTCTGGGCTGGTTGGGTGGTTGTGGCAGCTACTTTCTTATTCGAAGGGTTTCGGACATCTCACATACCCTAGAATAATTTCTTCCCTGGTGGAAATCCCGCAGAGTGGCATTCAACATGGCTCTTTCCTGGAAGTGGCCCCAACATGTCCCAACCTTTCATGTTTCCCTCTATTGTTTTTTTCATGTTTTGTCCTGTTTCTGGGCTGGTTGGGTGGTTGCGGCAACTTCTTTTTTATTCGAAGGGTTTCCGGACATCTCACATACACCTAGAATAATTTCTTCCCTGATGGAAACCCCACAACATGGAATTCAACATGGCTCTTTCCTGGAAGTGGCCACAACATGTCCCAACCTTTCATTTTTCCCTCTATTTCTTCCATCTTCTTTTCAGCAAGAAGCATTTGGTTCTGATTGTTTTTTTCATGTTTTGTCCTGTTTCTGTGCTGGTTGGGTGGTTGCAGCAGCTACTTTTTTATTCGAAGGGTTCCAGACATCTCACATACCCCTAGAATAATTTCTTCCCTGATGGAAACCCCACAAAATGGAATTCAACATGGCTCTTTCCTGGAAGTGGCCCCAACATGTCCCAACCTTTCACTGTTCCCTCTATTTCTTCCATCTTCTTTTCAGCAAGAAGCATTTGGTCGTGATTGTTTTTTTCATGTTTTGTCCTGTTTCTGGGCTGGTTGGGCGGTTGCGGCAGCTACTTTTTTATTCGAAAGGTTCCCGGACATCTCACATACCCCTAGAATAATTTCTTCCCTGGTGAACAAATGCCATAGAATGGCAGTCAACATGGCTCTTTCCTGGGAATGACCCAGCATGTCCCAACCTTTCATTTTTCCATCTATTTCTTCCATCTTCTTTTCAGCGAGAAGCATTTGGTTGTGATTGTTTTTTTCATGTTTTGTCCTGTTTCTGGGCTGGTTGGGTGGTTGTGGCAGCTACTTTTTTATTCGAAGGGTTTCGGACATATACCCTAGAATAATTTCTTCCCTGGTGGAAACCCCGCAGAGTGGCATTCAACATGGCTCTTTCCTGGAAGTGGCCCCAACATGTCCCAACCTTTCATGTTTCCCTCTATTGTTTTTCATGTTTTTTATTCGAAGGGTTCCCGGACATCTCACATACCCCTAGAATAATTTCTTCCCTGAAGGAAACCCCACAAAATGGAATTCAACATGGCTCTTTTCTGGAAGTGGCCCCAACATGTCCCAACCTTTCACTGTTCCCTCTATTTCTTCCATCTTCTTTTCAGCAAGAAGCATTTGGTCGTGATTGTTTTTTTCATGTTTTGCCATGTTTCTGTGCTGGTTGGGTGGTTGTGGCAGCTACTTTTTTATTCGAAGGGTTCCAGACATCTCACATACCCCTAGAATAATTTCTTCCCTGGTGGAAACCCCACAGAATGGCATTCAACATGGCTCTTTCCTGGAAGTGGCCCCAACATGTCCCAACCTTTCACTGTTCCCTCTATTTCTTCCATCTTCTTTTCAGCAAGAAGCATTTGGTCGTGATTGTTTTTTTCATGTTTTGCCATGTTTCTGTGCTGGTTGGGTGGTTGTGGCAGCTACTTTTTTATTCGAAGGGTTCCAGACATCTCACATACCCCTAGAATAATTTCTTCCCTGGTGGAAACCCCACAGAATGGCATTCAACATGGCTCTTTCCTGGAAGTGGCCCCAACATGTCCCAACCTTTCACTGTTCCCTCTATTTCTTCCATCTTCTTTTCAGCAAGAAGCATTTGGTTGTGATTGTTCTTTTCATGTTTTGTCCTGTTTCTGGACTGGTTGGGTGGTTGCGGCAGCTAAATTTATATTCGAACGGTTCCGGACATCTCACATACCCCTAGAATCCCTAGAATTTTTTCTCACGTGGAGATATCCCACACATTGGGATTAAATAGGACTGAGTGGGAAGGGGCCAGAAGTGTTTGGTTTGGTTGTCATTGTGTTTTTTCATGTTTTCCGGTTTTCCTTTCAGGTATCCCCCATCTCTTTTCTATATCTCAATCTTTCCTAGCGTGTCTTTTCTAGGAACTGGTCTCCTCTGGCCGCTTGAAGTCCGATGATTTGGCGAGAACATTGGTGCCTCTATTGTTGCGAAAAGCTGACAGGTTGCAGAGAGGCCACCGAAGGACTGGCGGAGATGTGGACGTGTGCGAGCGGAGTGCTTGAGCTGGGATTTCTTCCATTTTCACTTCCATTTTCTTTTCATGTGCTTCCAAAGAACCTGCGTGGGAGGGGGTAAGAAAGGGCAAGAAGCATTTGGTTGTTATATGTTTTGGCATGTTTTGTCGAGTTTCTGGGCTTGTGGCAGCTACCTACCCTGGCATCCTCGTCAACTTTGAATTCTGAAAGACTCTGGCTGCCGTAAAAAATTGGGCGGCGCAGTCTTTCTGCTAGCATGGAAGGGTTTCAGCTAGCGTCACGGTGGGGTTGTACAAACCAGATTTCAAGCCCTTAGCATCCCTCAGTTGGCAAAACCAAGCTGTCATATCACGCTGCCTTGACCTTGAAGGATTCCGGTGCAAGTATTGCAGCTTTCTGCATACTACATGCCAAAATATGTCAGACAATCAGAAAAAATATATTCAAACATATTCCAATGATCAAAGGAAGTTGGGAAGCAATTTCCGAGTTACGAATGACTTTTTACTTGGTGCAATTGACTATGATGAAGGGTGGTAGATCCTGTAACAATACATAATGTACCAATACATCACAAACCAATAAGAAGCAATGAAATTGACCTTGAGGAAGGGTGGTAGATCATAAAACAATACATAATATAACAATACATAATGTACCAATACATAACAAAAGAATAAGAAGCCATGAAATTGACCTTGAGGAAGTGATGATGAAGGGGAGTGGTGACGAAGGGAAGTGGTGAGGAAGGGAAGTGGTGAAGAAGGGAAGTGGTGACGAAGGGAAGCGGTGAAGAAGGGAAGTGATGATGAAGGGGAGTGGTGACGAAGGGAAGTGGTGACGAAGGGAAGTGGTGACGATGGGAAGTGGTGACGAAGGGAAGTGGTGACGAAGGGAAGTGGTGACGAAGGGAAGTGGTGACGATGGGAAGTGGTGAGGAAGGGAAGTAGTGAGGAAGGGAAGCGGTGACGAAGGGAGGTGGTGACGATGGGAAGTGGTGACGATGGGAAGTGGTGAGGAAGGGAAGTGGTGAGTTGGGGAGGAAGCCGGAGCACGAAACCTTGTGTTTTTCCGTGTAAAGTGGCTGCAGCCGGCGATGAAAGGTACCTCGTCTGTGCGGCGGGTGCGGCTGCGGTCGGTTTGCCTTTTTTTTTTTGCCGCATTGTAACGGTGGCTTCAAGCTGCTTTGGGTGTGCTTGTGTGTGCGTAGTTATAGGGTGTTTTGGAATCTGTGCTTGCAGATCGCATTGGAATGGCTGCATGATGTTGCAAGGGCTCTGTTTTGGGGAGGAAGCCGGAGCACGAAACCTTGTGTTTTTCCGTGTAAAGTGGCTGCAGCCGGCGATGAAAGGTACCTCGTCTGTGCGGCGGGTGCGGCTGCGGTCGGTTTGCCTTTTTTTTTTGCCGCATTGTAACGGTGGCTTCAAGCTGCTTTGGGTGTGCTTGTGTGTGCGTAGTTATAGGGTGTTTTGGAATCTGTGCTTGCAGATCGCATTGGAATGGCTGCATGATGTTGCAAGGGCTCTGTTTTGGGGAGGAAGCCGGAGCACGAAACCTTGTGTTTTTCCGTGTAAAGTGGCTGCAGCCGGCGATGAAAGGTACCTCGTCTGTGCGGCGGGTGCGGCTGCGGTCGGTTTGCCTTTTTTTTTTGCCGCATTGTAACGGTGGCTTCAAGCTGCTTTGGGTGTGCTTGTGTGTGCGTAGTTATAGGGTGTTTTGGAATCCGTGCTTGCAGATCGCATTGGAATGGCTGCATGATGTTGCAAGGGCTCTGTTTTGGGGAGGAAGCCGGAGCACGAAACCTCGTGTTTTTCCGTGTAAAGTGGCTGCAGCCGGCGAGGAAAGGTACCTCGTCTGTGCGGCGGGTGCGGCTGCGGTCGGTTTGCCTTTTTTTTTTTGCCGCAGTGTAACGGTGGCTTCAAGCGGCTTTGGGTGTGCTTGTGTGTGCGTAGTTATAGGGTGTTTTGGAATCTGTGCTTGCAGATCGCATTGGAATGGCTGCATGATGTTGCAAGGGCTCTGTTTTGGACAACCAGGCTTCCAACGTGATAAGCTCTCCAGCCTTTCGTGCCAGTGCGGGCCGAAAAGCTGCCAGAAGCCTAGACGACCAAGTGTAGCGCAGAGAAAAAAGCAGCTGTCGAGCTTGGACTGCGTGAATCTCCTTGACAGGTAACAACTATACCATGTTCACACTTGCCGTTGCGATTTGATGCAATGCATCAACGCTTGGCATTAATGACTTCAATATTGTAAATATTTCTGGTCTACGCCTTTTGGCATGTAGAAGAACCAACATGAGTTACGCTCAACCTTGCTGACGTGCAGAAGCGCCGAGAAGAGCTCAGATGAGATGAAGTGTGGAGTGTGAAGAGTGCAGTGTGAAGTGTGGGGCGTGAAGAGTGCAGCGTGAAGTGTGAAGTGTGGAGTGTGAAGAAAGCAATGAGAAGTGAGAAGTGTGAAGTGTGGACTGTGAAGTGTGAAGTGTGGAGTGTGAAGTGTGGATTGGGGAGGGTGCAGTGTGAAGTGAGAAGTGTGAAGTGTTGATTGCGAAGGGTGCAGTGTGAAGTGTGAAGACTGTCAAGTGTGAAGTGTGACGTGGAGCTTCAAATGTGACATGTGCAACACGACACCAGTTTCGCAGAGTGCACGCACGCACGGGCTTGGCTGGCGCACGGCGCATGCAAGTTCTATAGATGAGAAAGGTCTCATATATATCTTTAAGGCAACTTCCGCCCCGCCTCGTGCGGGTACTACTGGTATGGGAAGCTCAAGACTGAAAATATTCCAGGTATAGTCCGAGGGGGGTATCAGATACCCCTTGCCAAAAATATTCCAAAATGTTCCAAAAAATATTCCAGCACCTAAGGGGTATACCTGGAAATTTTATCGGAGGTACCCCCCATTCTGGAGCTGGCGGTAGCGGTTGATGTTCTGGTGGTGCCCACTGCTCTGGAGCTCGGGGTTGAAGTCCGGAGTGCCCACTCTAATCTGCAGTTCGTAGTTGAAGTCTGGCGGTGCCCACTCAGATCTGGAGTTCGCTGTTGCGGGAAGGAGGACGGAAGGGAGGAGGGAGGGAGGGAAGGAAGGAAGGAGGGAAGGACGGAAGGAGGGAGGGAGGGAAGGAAGGAAGGAAGGAGGGAGGGAAGGAGGGAAGGAGGGAAGGAGGGAAGGAGGGAAGGAGGGAAGGAGGGAAGGAGGGAAGGAGGGAAGGAGGGAAGGAGGGAAGGAGGGAGGGAGGGGAAGGAACCCCAATAAAATCTAGAACCCCTCATGGCAGGTGAGGAAAAATTGAGCATTTCTAATGGGCTTACAAAAAGGAACTGCATGGAACTACAATATGTATACTAACCATCAACCAATGGTTTTGGGGTTTCAACCTTCTACACCCTGCACCTTTCACAGCACTGCTAACATGTCAATCGAAATTGCCCACCGCACAAACCCGACTCATGGCAAATCAAGTTTCGGAAGAATATTTGCCAGGGAGCTGACGATGCAGTGCTTAGAGTGGCGATTCAGCTTCCCTGGGAAAGCAATCTGTTTCCCCTGCGTTCTATCAATCTGCTCCAACTTTGCCATCACTTCGATTGGGTCCAATGTGTCTTTCGGTCCAATGACTCCGCCAAGAATAAGGATAGATGCCAGCACCACGCTATTGTCAAATGTCAGAAACAGGGCTGGGCTCAGGTGAAGCTCGTTCTCGGAGTCGGAGTAGCCATATATAAGTTTCCACCAAGGGCAAGTAAACTGCATCCAACAATGTCAGGAACACGCCCAGGTGCAAAAACCACACCCCTCTGGAGGCAGATTGGGCCAACTTTTTGTCAATCATCTTGTTCAACAGCCTTTGCTTCACGTAAAATTCGTACAACAGAACAAATCCATTCACTGCTGAGATGAAGCCCTGACCGACGTGGAGGAGAACGAGAGCGGACAAGTACCTTGCGTTCCCCACGATGACGCCCACGATTAGAAGAGATATTACACAGATGAAGCTGCGGGCCAACAGCCACCCGCTCAAGCGCAGAAGTAGGCCCAGCCCGTGCGGCGCCAGCCAAGGGCCCTGAGCTTTAACAATGTGACTGCAGCGAGGCCGACGCGGCTGAACCAGCAGAAACAAATCAAACAGGAAAAAAAACCGATCTACTCGTCGGCATCGCCGGCATCGCCAGCAGCTGAAAAATACACAGATCCAGCCAAGACGAGGCGAATAGCGTCACAATACATCCAGCACGGCTGGCCCGTTAAAGCTTCGACTTGTCATCGTAGCGGAGGAGGGGCATGAAGCTGAGACCACCAAGCAGTGGCCGGAGGAAGCAGTCAAAGACTTGCACAGGGCTGGCAGGGTTCAGAACATACACAATGTTTCCAGTGATACGGCCTGCTGTGACAGCAATGAGGAGCAAACATGACAGAACCTTCCGACTGACCTGGACCCGCGCTCGGTCATCATGACTTCCCCCTGTGCTGGAACCGAAGTCGACTTCTGGAGCCACCCTGGCCATGCTTCGGATCGGTTGATCCAAAGTCAGTACTGGGTTTGTAGACTGATGAACCTAGTCGATGGCACCTGGAATCACAAAACAACAGTGATGTATTGCATTTTTTTAATATATATATATAAAGTCCGGGCAATTAAGCAAAAAAACTTCCAAAATGGAAAGTATCCCCTGACATGGTGCTGCAATGTGGTGAAAAAATGTGTTAAAACTGGACTTTTCACGTCACCCAACCCTTTGAAAACCAGTCACATGGAATTCCCTACCGGGCATCTCTTCAACCACCGACGGCCAACGGGCATTTGGCGTCATGGCACCCTGAAACTTAAATATGTCCAAAATGAATGAACCGAACGAGCAGAACTGTCATTGGAATGGAAACTCACCATGTTTGAGGCAATCCAATGGCTACGCATGACCCATCGGATTTTCACAAGCTTGATGCGCAGGTACCTACCACAATTAAAGGGTTTGTCTCCAATGGATTCAAATCGGGCGGCACCTACAAACGGTCATGATTCATGGAATGTCACCATCAACCATCTCAGATTTGGGGGTGCCCCATGTTGAGGCAAAGCCGCATGTGCCATGGACAATGTATCCAATGCATCATGTTCTTTCAATTCCCTAGACGTCTGAATTGAAATCATGATGCCCCGTGCCATTGGCTTGCTTGGAAGATCATCCGGGCGCAACTTAATTGGCTGTTAACCATGGCTGTTAAGTCCCCCAACCATTGTTATCCCACTCAGTTGGTTGTTATAAGTCCCCCAACCATTGTTATCCCACTCAGTTGGTGGGTATTTATCACGGCTATTGGCCACCACAGGTGGTGATATCATGTGATATTCCCATTAAATCCCATCCAGCTGTTGGCTTACTGAAATTTCCTACAGTGGTCACTGACCGTGATTAACTATCAACTATTGACCCACCATGGTTGTTTATATAATGTTTGTTGGTTATATTCCAAAATTCCGTTCTTGACAATTCTTAACCATCAATGTTATTCCCCATTATGGTTATTGATTGCTTTTAGCCAACAAAATTATTGCCATCCTCAAAATCCTTTGATACCTTGGTGACTACGCTTCATATTTGGTTCAGGCTGGTAAGGGCAATCTATTTCTTTGTCCACAAACAGAGTGTGCACACTAAAGTAAGAGTAAAGGCCGGTGCTTGATCAGGGTTCCAACTGGTCCGCAGCATTCTACCTGTAAATTTCCGCATAAAATGGCTCTTGTGAAATGTCCAAGTATGTCCAAGTGCGTTTGGACTGCCAGGCTCACACAAAGTGTGGGCCCGGTCTTGGGATCAGTCCTCCACCTCAACCTCATCCTCCTCAACTCCTCAACATCATCTTTCCTCATACCCTGGCATCCCAACAAATCCAACAATGACGAGACCAAAAGTTGAATGCTCATTCCAGCAAGTTTGACCACCTTACGTGCAATACATTTTCGACCATTGTCTAGGCATTAATCTCGAGTGAAACTGGATGAACTTAAATGTTCTCGGTTGTTGTGTGAGACGTCATGAAATCGTCAAACTCTGTGACATCGTGCTCTTGGAACTCGTAGCCACAACGCTCTAAGTAGGCTACCTCTGCAGTCTGGGATGCTCCAAGGCCACTGCTTTTGCGGGCCTCTTTGACAGAAGTCTCATTTGAGAGTTCCCGCCACGACAATTTCCCACATCCGACCATGCCTTCAAAATAAAACACATGCAGAGCTTGGCCCAGGGCCACCGCTTGCTCCACGTTGGCTTTCCAATCATGGAACCAACAGCAGCCCCAAGGAGCACGGCCACAGTTCTCTTCACACTTTCTCTTTGCAGCCTTTTTTGCGGCCTCTTTGTCTTCATCCCATTGCTGGTCACTCTGACCCTCTCTCTGAAGGAAGATTTGGCCCATGGCAGCAGCATCGCTCTCTTTGAAACGAAGGTCCTCTGCGCTCATGGACCCTGGATCTTCCACTATGCTGATGTACGTCGCTGCCGGTAGCTGGCCATAGAGCGCTTTGCACCAGCAATGGCCCGGTTCCTCAGGGTTGTCCACGTGCACTCCCAAACCAGAATCTCGATCGGTCAAGAATACGCAAGCCAGGCTACACGCACGAGAACGTACCTCCACCATCCGCACTGCAGCATCCCACTCCTCGGTCACAAGTATACTTTGCCTTCAACTAGTCACAACGTCAATCCATCACGTTCCTACCACAAAACTGGCCAACGCCACTCACCATGGATGGACACATGTGCCTTAGATCAGAATGTTTTGGTTTCTGGACATCGCCGACCAAGTTTGACACTCTCAGAAGGACGGTGCAAGAGGTTCTGTCTTGAGCTAAAGTATCCTGTTTGGATCGCAATTTACAAATACATCAGCTGAGATTTGGGTAGGCAAAACTAGACAACTTGAGAATCACACAAACAAAGTCTCACATCGACCTGGACGCACGTCTTCCAACTTTATTCTAGGAGCACCGAAGTTTGTCTGCAAGGCGTTTCCGCATGCGACCAAGATCTGCACCGTAGCTGGGCTACATGCAGCATGATTGGGTTGCAAATAGACACGACGAGAAAAAACAGCGCGCAACATAATCTGGATGAGTGTGCCACTATATATGTCAGTCTCAAAATGGGGTGCCCCACAAAATGAATAATTATTTCGAATAGACTCACAAAATATGGAACTGCATGGAACCACATTACATAAGTATAACCATCAACCAATGGTTTTGGGGTTTCACCCTTCTACACCCTGCACCTTTCCCAGCACTGCTAACATGTCAAT
This sequence comes from Cladocopium goreaui, assembly GCA_947184155.2. NCBI lineage: Eukaryota > Dinophyceae > Suessiales > Symbiodiniaceae > Cladocopium > Cladocopium goreaui. The sequence continues at coordinate 931,902 of CAMXCT020006112.1, read as the reverse complement.
CGAAATTGCCCACCGCACAAACCCGATTCAAATCAAGTTTCGGAAGAATATTTGCCAGGGAAGCTGACGATGCAGTGCTTAGAGTGGCGATTCAGCTTCCCTGGGAAAGCAATCCGTTTCCCCTGCGTCCTGGCAATGTGCTCCAACTCTGCCATCACTTCGATTGGGTCCAATCTGTCTCTTGGTCCAATGAGGCCTCCAAGTATGAGGATAGATGCCAGCACCACGCTATTGTCAAAGGTCAGAAACAGGGCTGGGCTCAGGTGAATCTCGTGCTCGGAGTCGGAGTAGCTATAGGTTTCCACCAAGGGCAAGTAAACTGCATCCAACAATGTCAGGAACGCGCCCAGGCGCAAAAACCACATCCCTCTGGAGGCAGATTGGGCCAACTTTTTGTCAATCATCTTGTTCAACAGCCTTCGCTTCATGTGAGATTCGTACAACAGAACGAATCCATTCACTGCTGAGATGAAGCCCTGACCGACGTGGAGGAGAACAAAGGCGAAAGCGTATCCGGTGCGATTGCCATCAGTCGCCATCACAGTGACGCAGACCCGAGTCGACAGAAACCCGGCAAAACCAAACAAGCAGACAAAGCCCGTACGGGGCCAGCCAAGGGCCCGGAGCTTTAACAATGTGACTCCAGCAAGGGGGCTGCGGATATACCAGCAGAGATTGATCATAAATTGAAAAAAACAACCCGTTCCTCGGCAACAAATGCGGCGCCAACCACTCCAGAAAAAACGAGGTAACCATCGTGATTAAGCATCCACAAAGGCTGCCGAAGTAAAGCTTCGGAGAAAGTTTGTGGCAGCGGCTGCGGCGGAGAAGGAACGGCAGGAAGCTGAGACCACCAAGCAGCGGCCGGAAGAAGCAGTCAAAGACTTGCACCGGGATGGGCATGTCCCCGTACAACTCGGGGCTGGCGGAATTCAGAACATTCACAACGTTTCCAGTGATACGGCCTGCTGTGACAGCAATGAGGAGCAAACATGACAGAGCCTTCGCACAGACATGAGGGATCCTGCGACTGACCTGGACCCGCGCTCGGTCATCATGACCTCTCCCTGTGCTGGAACCAAAGCCGACTTCCGGAGCCACTCTGGCCATGCATTGGATCGGTTGATGCAAAGTCAGTACGGGGTTTGTAGACTGAGTGAAGAAGCTAGTCGATGGCACCTGGTGTCAAGGCAAAAGTGATGTACTGTAAAACTGGGCAAATAAGTCAAAAAAATTACCAAAATGGAAAATATCCCCTGGCGTGGTGCTGCAATGTGGTATTTACACGTCACCCAACCATTGAAAACCAATCACATGGAATTCCCTATCGGACATCTCTTGAACCACCGACGGCCGACGGGCATTTGGCTGTGGGTCATGGCAGGTATCATCGGGTTTCCAGAAATCTGATATGCAGGTATCTACCACCATTAAACAGTTTGTCTCAAATTGATTCAAATCGGGGGCACCTAACATGGTCATGATTCATGGATTATGAGCATCAACCATCTCAGATTTAGGGGTGCCCCGTTTTGAGACGAAGCCGCATGTGCGGCTTCAGCAAAGTATCCAATGTACCATGTTCGTTCAATTCCCTAGACGCATGGTTTGTAATCATGATTCCGCGTGCCGTTGGCTTGCTTGGAGGGTCATCCGGCGCAACTTAAGTGGCTGTTAACCATGGCTATTAAGTCCCCCAACCATTGTTATCCCACTCAGTTGGTGGGTATTTATCACGGCTATTGGCCACCACAGGTGGTGATATCATGTGATATTCCCATTAAATCCCATCCAGCTGTTGGCTTAATGAAATTTCCTACAGTGGTCACTGACCGTGATTAACTATCAACTATTGACCCACCATGGTTGTTTATATAATGTTTGTTGGTTATATTCCAAAATTCCGTTCTTGACAATTCTTAACCATCAGTGTTATTCCCCATTATAGGTTTTGATTGCTTTTAGCCAATAAAATTATTGCCATTCTCATAATCCATTGATACCCGTTGTTAACCTGATTCGACATGGATGTAGAAGGCTTGGTGACTAAGCTTCATATTTGGTTCAAGCTGGTAAGGGCAATCTATTTTTCATTTTTTTGTCCCCAAACAGTGTGTGCACACTAAAGGGTTCTTACGGTAAGAGTAAAGGCCGGTGCTTGATCAGGGTTCCAACTGGTCCGCAGCATTCTACCTGCAAATATGGCTCTTGTGAAATGTCCAAGTGCGTTTCGACTGCCAGGGCCGGGTCTTGGGATCAGTCCCCCACCTCAACTTCATCCTCAACATCATCATCTTTCCTCATACCCTGGCATCTCAACAATGAAGAGACTAAAAGTGGGATGCTCATTGGGTTGATGACATGACCATCCCAACCGTTTGGTTATTTACCAGCAATTTTGACCACCTCACGTGCAATACATTTTCGACCATTGTCGAGGCATGAATCTCGAGTGAAACTGGATGAACCTAAATGTTCTCGATTGTTGTGTGAGACGTCATGAAATCGTCAAACTCTGTGACATCGTGCTCTTGGAACTCGTAGCCACAACTTTCTAAGTAGGCTACCTCTGCAGTCTGGGATGCTCCAAGGCCACTGTTATTGCGGGCCTCTTTGACAGAAGTCTCATTTGAGAGTTCCCGCCACGACAATTTCCCACATCCGACCATGCCTTCAAAATAAAACACATGCAGAGCTTGGCCCAGGGCCACCGCTTGCTCCACGTTGGCTTTCCAATCATGGAATCAACAGCAGCCCCAAGGAGCACGGCCACAGTTCTCTTCACACTTTCTCTTTGCAGCCTTTTTTGCGGCCTCTTTGTCTTCATCCCATTGCTGGCCACTCTGACCCTGTCTCTGAAGGAAAATTTGACCTATGGCAGCAGCATCGCTCTCTTTGAAACGAAGGTCCTCTGCGCTCATGGACCCTGGATCTTCCACTATGCTGATGTACGTCGCTGCCGGTAGCTGGCCATAGAGCGCTTTGCACCAGCAATGGCCCGGTTCCTCAGGGTTGTCCTCGTGCACTCCCAAACCAGAATCTCAATCGGTCAAGAATACGCAAGCCAGGCTACACGCACGAGAACGTACCTCCACCATCCGCACTGCAGCATTCCACTCCTCGGTCACAACTATACTTTGCCTTCAACTAGTCACAACGTCAATCCATGACGTTCCTAGTTATTAGTTCCTACCATGAAACTGGCCAACGTTACTCACCAAGGATGGACAAATGTGCCTTAGATCAGATCATTCTCGTTTTGGTTTCTGGACATTGTCGGCCAAGTTTGAAGCAGCGGCCTGTGCCGGAAAACAAGGGACCTTTTGACACTCTCAGAAGACGGTGCAAGAGGTTGATCCCTTCGATAAATGCTGAATGAATGGGTCTGTCTTGAGCTAAAGTATCCTGTTTGGATCGCAATTTACAAATACATCAGCTGAGATTTGGGTAGGCAAAACTAGACAACTTGAGAATCACACAAACAAAGTCTCACATGGACCTGGACGCACGTCTTCCAACTTTATTCTAGGAGCACCGGAGTTTGTCTGCAAGGCGTTTCCGCATGCGACCAAGATCTGCACCGTCATTGAGCTACATGCAGCATGGTTGGGTTGCAAATAGACACGGCGAGAAAAAAAGCGCACAACATAATCTGGATGAGTAAGTATACCACCATATATGCCAATCTCAAAATTAAATGGAGTAAAGTGAGTAAAGTAAAGTGCACCAAGTACACCACAAAACTGTGTATTTATTATTTCGAATGGACTTACAGAATGCAACTGCATGGAACCACAATATGTAAGTATGACCATCAACCAATGGGTTTTGGGGGTTCACCCTTCTACACGCTGCACCTTTCCCAGCACTGCTAACATGTCAATCGAAATTGCCCACCGCACAACCCCGATTCATATCAAGTTTCGGAAGAATATTTGCCAGGGAAGCTGACGATGCAGTGCTTTGAGTGGTGATTCAGCTTCCCTGGGAAGGCAATCCGTTTCCCCTGCGTTCTGGCAATGTGCTCCAACTCTGCCATCACTTCGATTGGGTCCAATCTCTCTCTTGGTCCAATGAGGCCTCCAAGTATGAGGATAGATGCCAGCACCACGCTATTGTCAAAGGTCAGAAACAGGGCAGGGCTCAGGTGAATCTCGTGCTCGAAGTCGGAGTAGCTATAGGTTTCCACCAAGGGCAAGTAAACTGCATCCAACAATGTCAGGAACGCGCCCAGGCGCAAAAAACACACCCCTCTGGAGGCAGATTGGGCCAACTTTTTGTCAATAATCTTGTTCAACAGCCTTTGCTTCATGTGAGATTATACAGCAGAACAAATGCATTCACTGCTGAGATGAAGCCCTGACCGACGTGAACGAAGGCAAAAAAGTACCCGGTGCCATCAGTCGCCATGATAATGACATATAGACGGACGAACAGCAACCCGGCAAAACCAAACAAGCAGACAAAGCCCGTACGGGGCCAGCCAAGGGCCCGGAGCTTTAACAATGTGACTCCAGCGAGGGGGATGCGGATATACCAGCAGAGATTGATCATAAATTGAAAAAAAAACAACCCGTCCGTCGGCAACAAATGCGGCGCCAACCACTCCAGCAAAAACGATGTAATCATCGTGATGAAGCATCCAAAAAGGCTGCTGCCTAAAAGCTTCGGAGAAAGTTTGTGGCAGTGGCGGCGGCGGAGAAGGAACGGCAGGAAGCTGAGACCACCAAGCAGCGGCCGGAAGAAGCAGTCAAAGACTTGCACCGGGATGGGCATGTCCCCGTACAACTCGGGGCTCATTGAATTCAGAACATTCACAAGGTTTCCTGCGATACGGCCTGCTGTGAAAGCGATGAGGAGCAAACATGACAGAGTCTTCGCACAGACATGAAGGATCCTGCGGACCTGGACCCGCGCTCGGTCATGACCTCTCCCTGTGGAACCACGGACTTCTGGAGCCACCCTGGCCATGCATTGGATCGGTTGATGCAAAGTCAGTAGTTACTGGGTTTGTAGATTGAGTGAAGAAGCTAGTCGATGGCACCTGCTGTCAAGGCAAAAATGATGTATTGTAAAACTGAGCAAGTAGAAAGCAAAAAAAATACAAAAATGAACCATATCCCCTGACGTGGTGCTGCAATGTGGTATTTACACGTCACCCAACCATTGAAAACCAATCACATGGAATTCCCTATCGGACATCTCTTGAACCACCGACGGCCGACGGGCATTTGGCTGTGGGTCATGGCAGGTATCATCGGGTTTCCAGAAATCTGATATGCAGGTATCTACCACCATTAAACAGTTTGTCTCAAATTGATTCAAATTGGGGGGCGCCTAAAACGGTCATGGATTATCAGCATCAACCATCTCAGATTTTAGGGTGCCTCAGATTTTAATCATGATGCCCCGTGCCATTGGCTTGCTTGGAGGGTCATCCAGTGCAACATCAGTGGTTGTTAACCATGCTACTAAGTCCCGCAACCATTGTTGTCCCAATTATATTTGGGGGGTATTCGATTATTGACCACCATAGTTGGTGATATTCCCATCAAATCTCATGAACTTGTTGGCTAATCTTATTGATGAGTTTTCCTATTATGGTGAATATATAGCCGTATCGTCCCATTATGATTGTTTACATAGTATTATATAATCTTTTTACTGGTTATATTCCAATATGGAATCTGTAACCAACAATGTTATTCCCTATTGTTTCTAACCAGAAATATATGTGCCATTCTCATTATCCATTATTATCCGCTAGCACATTGATTTGAAATGTGACTTTTGGAAGGCTTGGTGACTACACTTTATGTTTGTTTTAGGATGTTTAGGCTTGTAAGGTTTGGGACAGAAACAGATTGGCATATCCAGTTTTATCATATTTGATCAAATATTGAGTCCTGAAAAATTGACGGCAAGGAAAATAATGATGAATATGATGAACATAGTCTTAATGATAGATAATGATAGCATAGGTAGTTGTGAATAATCAAAACAGAACTCTTATTCTCAATGTAGTCAAATGAATTCAACACAAACAAAAAATATCAAAAAAATGTTGATAGAGTTGATATAGAGCTGGATTCGGCCAAAAAAAACACCACTGTGCAAGATGCATGAAAGAAGGATAAAAGTAATACTACGGAAGATGTAGAACATATTTGCGGAAAAAATGCCGAGCTTAAGGGAAAAACACCGGGGTAAAATTCTGTTGTTGCACCGCATAATCATCGTACATGACGGAGCAAGATTAGTTGCAATAGATGTTTTGAGTAAGTATGCTGTTGTTCTTCCAATTGAAACAAAAAAGGGCATTCTTGTAAAGTAATTACTGCAACCATGGAAGCACTTAAAAATATGGGCAAGAAACCAAAAATAATATATACAAATGACGAGGGATCTATAGGAGGAAATAGTTTTACACAATACATTGCGGGCGAACGGAAAAAACAAAACATAGAGCCAGGAGCCATCCTGCGTGTGCGCAACGTTTTATAAGGACAATTTAAAGACAAACTGTTCCAAGAGAGTTGAGGCAAATGAGAAAAAGGCCAAGATAATATATAGTGGATAAACTATTTCAGTGAAAAAAATCTAACTTACAATAGTAAGGATGTACATTCAGCAACAGGTCAAACACCAAACGAAGCAAGAACAAAAATGAATTTAAGTCGAAATTGCAGATTTCTGTCAATGCAAAGACACACCGATGATTTTTCGTGAATTAAAGGCAGGGAATAATGCAAAGATTGTGACGAAAAAGGCACAGAAAATGAACTGACTACACTGACTTCAAACTTTTGAAAAATATGCAGCTTAAAAGTATTATCAAATATGAACTCATTGGTTATGCAAATTATATCAGCTGATTACTTCCTTTTTTTGGACAAACATACTTAAAATCGACCAGCTACATGGGTCAATGAGGCATGAGCTTGTATAAAGTTTGAAATGCTGATATGCTGAGGAGATGAAAGGAAAGAATAATACCGCTATTGCAATGAATAAAACACCTTTTGAGGGAAATAGATTTAAAAGATAGATATCATATGATATATTAGTGAATTGCCAAGAAATCAAACTTTTTTGATTTAGCGGACAGTGGAATTGAAGAAACACAGGAAAGAGCTAAGGCCTGAAGAGAGACAAGAGTGTAAAACAATTGAACAGGTAAGAAACATAGTTAACAGAGTGCCAAAAGATATGGGCATGAGTGAATTTGACAAGCGATAGAAGAACATGAAAAGGACGAGCTTGATACCAAAAAAACAAGCTCAACACAAATTCTGGAATAAATTTCTGATAAACGTATTTTGGTTTTGATCTGAGGGTTGTTACAGTTGAGGAATTTTGACGATGATCAATGATTATATGTTGAAATCTCTCATGAAATGATTTGGTATTTCTGATTTGATGATGTTACTGTTGATGTAGTTCTGATGTCTTTTTTGATGAGATGTTTCATGCAGTTGCGATTTTATGTTGAAGTGTTGGGGCGGGGTTTTGGGATATGAACTGGGGCCCCCATTAGGTTCTAGCGATTCCATGAAATATCCCCAGTATATCCGATGAAATCCCTGTAACTCTTATGAAATTTGTTGATGGTTTTTTCCCCACCTGCCAGGTGAGGGTTGTTAGATTTTATCAGAGCGCTTGCCCGCCGCATCTTCCTTCTCCTCCTCCTCCTCCTCGACTAGCTGTCCTCCTCCTCCTCGTCCTCCTCCTCGCCTCCTCCTCCAGTTTCTCCTCGACCATGTCTACATCAACTTCCACCTCCACTTCCGCCTTGCCAACTCTTCGCCAAGCTCTTCGCCAACTTCCGAGCTCAGTGCGCACTGCTGGACCTCAACCTGGGACCTTCCCAGCTCAGTGCGCACTGCTGGACCTCAACCTGGGACCTTCCCAGCTCAGTGCGCACCGCTGGACCTCATAAACCTGGGACCTTCCCAGCTCAGTGCGCACCGCTGGACGGACCTCAACCTGGGACCTTCCCAGCTCAGTGCGCACCGCTGGACCTCAACCTGGGACCTTCCTAGCTCAGTGCGCACCGCTGGACCTCAACCTGGGACCAGTGCGCACCGCTGGACCTCAACCTGGGGCCTTCCGAGGTCAGTGCGCACCGCTGGACCTCAAAAGCCAGATAGAATGCCAGAAGATATGCCAGATAGAATGTCAGATAGAATGCGAGAAGATATGCCAGATAAAATGCCAGAAGATATGCCAGATAGAATGCCAGAACATATGACAGATAGAATGCCAGAAGGTATGCCAGATAGAATGTCAGATAGAATGCCAGAAGGTATGCCAGAAGATATGCCAAAAGATATGCCAGATAGAATGCCAGAAGATATGCCAGAAGATATGCCAGAAGATATACCAGAAGATATGCCAGATAGAATGCCAGATAGAATGCCAGAAGATATGTCAGAATATATGCCAGAAGATATGCCAGATAGAATGCCAGAAGATATGTCAGATAGAATGCCAGAAGATATGTCAGATAAAATGCCAGAAGATATGCCAGATAGAATGCCAGAAGGTATGCCAGATAGAATGTCAGAAGATTTGCCAGATAGAATGCCAGATAGAATGTCACAAGATGTACCAGAAGATATGCCAGATAGAGTGCCAGAAGATATTGCAGAAGATATGCCAGGTAGAATGCCAGAAGATATGCCAGATAGAATGCCAGAAGATATGACAGATAAAATGCCAGAAGGTATGTCAGATAGAATGCCAGAAGATTTGCCAGTAACAAAACGTATAAATGTCATGGTGGGGAAAACTCGAAGTAAAATAAGTAAAGTAATTCTATCCAGAAACGCTTTTTGATCAACTCGATTCACTCATGGATTGATTCACCTCAACTGGATCCCATCCTTCTGCACTTTTTTCCAATACGTCAACCGGTGGCCGATGACCACGTCGGACGCGTGTGCAGAAGATCCCCGCCATGTCATCGAAAGCTGAAATTTACCACCAGCGACCTGCCAAAGAAAAGGTTTTGAGACCAACAGTCAATAATTATGTAAATTGGATTTATATAAGTTGAAAAGAATTTGAATATGGACAAGTTCATCTGGATCCCCAAACTAAATTGGATTAAACATGTAAATTGGATTTACATAAGTATCCCCAAACTTTCATCTGGACAAGTTCAGTTTTTGTCAATCCGCTGGTAGCATTTGGCTGGTCCCATTGCTAACCACCATAAAAAAATATCCTGCAACCAGTCGTACACCCTTTGAGAATCATTGAGAATCCACATGTAATCCCTTCCTAGAGCAACTTTGCAGTTGGATGGTGATTTCTAAGGCTTTTTTCGGGACTAAACCTGCGAGATTCCAATTTTCAGTGCCTTCAAAAGAGAGAATACTTGTCCCAGGATGTTGTAGATGTCGAGTCGTTCCCACATTATGTTCAGGTTTCACTTTGTTGTATTGGTTTGGTAGCTCCATGTAGTTCCTATCGCAAACAAGGTTATGTACCCTCTGGTAAAGTAACATAACTATAGAAAATAACAATTTTGAATGGGACAATCCACTATAAATCACTATTTTCAATAGTTATGTTAGTTTACCAGAGGGTAAATCTAGCCAAATCTAAGCCATCAGCAGTTGATGACACAGCGTCAGCGGTCTCAGGTGCACGATTTTCACCTCAGCCCAGGGAGTCGCGGAGTGACTGTTGGAGATGCGGCTTCTCACAGTTGGGATCCCCAAAGCACAAAAAAATGGACACTTGCGGGAAGGCCAAGTAGGGTGGTCTAATTCTCATTTGTTGAAGAATGGTGAAGGATGAAGAGATTTAAGTCATATATCTGGGCAAATTATAATTAATATTTCACTAACCTGAATAGTTCGGCCATTTGGGGATGATTTCCCTCAATCTAACCATGATATGTATGTTTTTTTGCGATAATATGGGGAAAGCACTTTACATCGTGTAAACTCCATTTGTAGCTGCACCTCAGCGGCGATCGCGGCGATCCCGGCTCCGACTTCGTCTCCGCCTGGAGATGTCTCAAGGAGCCCAGAAACCGATGAAGAAACGGGTGACTTAACCAACAAAACATGGGATTTTATGGGATTTATAGCTGATGTTGATGATAGCTATGTAAGTTGGTGAACATGACTCCAGTAAAAAATGCTTGATGCTACTTGTAACTCTAGTTCACAGGGTTGATAAACCAACTTATACCTGGGGGCCCCCACAGTTTGGTTGTTTTTGGAGATTACTGCTGTCATTGCTGGGAACAACGGAGACTTACATCCAGATTAAGTATTGAATCTCGCCATTTTGTGGTCCCATAAACAGACAGGTTCAGGATTCTTGGGATCCTCTACTTACAATTACAAATGTCCATTCCCAACTGAAGCTTTGTCTGTACGGGGAGTGTAACAAAAACTGGCATTTGTGAGAAATAGCTCGCCTTGGATTTGCTGATCCGGAGCCCCGCCAAAAAATGAAACAACATACCCCCTGGTAAACTAGCATAGCGAACTGGAAAATTGCCCATTGAAATAGTTGATTTACCTATTGAAAATGGTGGCTTTCCATAGTTATGTTAAATTACCAGAGGGTATTTCCCTATAGAATCCTCACTTCTAGTGGATTTCCCATTTGGAAAATCAGCCAAATCATCGACTCAGCAAATCAAGCATAATCCCATCCCCCCAATATTAAACACCACTAATCTGGATCCCATCCCCTAATATTAAGACCCACTATTTGATAAGATCAAGAGTAAATCACTAATCATTGAAAAATCATTTGATTAAGACCACTATTGATAATATTAAACGCCACTAACTAATCCCAACCCCCAATAACTAAACACCACTAATCCCATCAATATTTTTCACCCCACTATTTGATACAATGTGAGGCCCCCAAGATAGCTAAGTCGGTTTATAACTCCAATTTTTACTATGGTTTATGGTACGCAAATAACGAAATAGTTACTGGGGCTTTTGGTAACCAACAAACATCACTGGGGGGCCTCACACTGTAGGATCCAAATCAGGAGCAAATTTGCTGCCCAGACACCGCCCTCGATCCCTGCTGGCACTCCGGCTGCGCCTGGGGCTCAAACTGGCTGATCGGCCGCAGCTGGGAAAGAATGATATTAAGAAAGGAACCCCAAATGAGATATGAAGAGATTCCATGTTTTAACCCATTTTCTTTTGAATACTTCATATTGAGATATATATAGTACATACCATTATTATAGAAGATATTCAGGAATTATCGGAAAACCGATCTTCTATTTGAAACGGGTTTGGACGCGCGGAAAAAACCATTAAATAGAAAATAAATTAATTCAATGACCCAAAATGGTAGAACATCCGGGATGTTGGAGCTACTTTGGCACTCTCCGCAACCATGGTCCCGGGAGGGTCCAAACTAATATCTTCTATTTAAAAACCATTTAGACCAACACCAAAAGCACAAACTTGGTGAATCATCCAACCGAATATCTTCTATTTAAAAAATGGTTTGTCGCACAATCTTGTTCTGAGAATTTGGGGTTGGTATAATGAATATTTTCTATTTGAAATGGTCGTTTCCGCTCAAGACATTTCAGATAGAAGATATTCACAAATATTATTCCTGCCCACCCCTGCCAGTGCAGATTCTCCAATTTCGTGTGCAAAACTTAATGTTTTCATGCCTTCCCAAAGCCATTCCAAATAGAAGATATTCACATATATTATTCCTGCCCACCCCTGCCAGTGCAGATTCTCCAATTTCGTGTGCAAAACTTGGTGTTTTATGGTGTTTTCATGCCTTCCCAAAGCCATTTTAAATAGAAGATATTCACAAATATTATTCCTGCCTACCCCTGCCATTGCAGATTCTCCGATTTCGTGTGCAAAACTTGGTGTTTTCATGCCTTGCCAAAGCCATTTTAAATAGAAGATATTCACATATATTATTCCTGCCCACCCCTGCCAGGGCAGATTCTCCGATTTCGTGTGCAAAACTTGGTGTTTTAATGCCTTGCCAAAGCCATTTCAAATAGAAGATATTCACATATATTATTCCTACCCACCCCTGCCAGTGCAGATTCTCCAATTTCGTGTACAAAACTTGGTGTTCGCACGCCTTCCCAAAGCCATTTCAAATAGAAGATATTCACATATATTATTCCTGCCCACCCCTGCCAGTGCAGATTCTCCAATTTCGTGTGCAAAACTTGGTGTTCGCACGCCTTCCCAAAGCCATTTCAAATAGAAGATATTCACATATATTATTCCTGCCCACCCCTGCCATTGCAGATTCTCCAATTTCGTGTGCAAAACTTGGTGTCTTCATGCCTTCCCAAAGCCATTTCAAATAGAAGATATTCACATACGTTATTCCTCAATTTTGTGTGCAACACTTGGTGTTTTCATGCCTTTCCAAAGCCATTTCAAATAGAAGATGTTCACATACATTATTCCTGCCCACCCCTGCCAGTGCAGATTCTCCAATTTCGTGTGCAAAACTTGGTGTTTTCATGCCTTCCCAAAGCCATTTCAAATAGAAGATATTCACATATATTATTCCTGCCCACCCCTGCCAGTGCAGATTCTCCAATTTCGTGTGCAAAACTTGGTGTTTTCATGCCTTCCCAAAGCCATTTCAAATAGAAGATATTCACATATTATTCCTGCCCACCCCTGCCAGTGCAGATTCTCCAATTTCGTGTGCAAAACTTGGTGTTCGCACGCCTTCCCAAAGCCATTTCAAATAGAAGATATTCACATATATTATTCCTGCCCACCCCTGCCATTGCAGATTCTCCAATTTCGTGTGCAAAACTTGGTGTCTTCATGCCTTCCCAAAGCCATTTTAAATAGAAGATATTATTCCTGCCAACCCCTGCCAGTGCAGATTCTCCAATTTCGTGTGCAAAACTTGGTGTTCGCACGCCTTCCCAAAGCCATTTCAAATAGAAGATATTCACATATATTATTCCTGCCCACCCCTAAAAGCCCAGATTCGCCAATTTTATGTGCAAAATTTGGTTTTCATGCCTTCCCAAAAGCATTTCAAATAGAACATTTTCAACTATGTTATTCCTGCCCACCCCTGAAAACTTAGATTCTACCATTTTATTTGCAAAACGCGGTGTTTTGATACCTTCAAAATGCATTTTAAATAGAAGATATTCAAATACATTTTTCCTCTCCACCCCTGCAAGGCCAGATTCGCCAATTTTATGTGCAAAATGCGGTGTTTTGAAGCCTTCCCAAAGGCATTTTAAATAGAAGATATGCACATATATTATTCCTGCGTTCAAAACCGGCTGTTTTCAGGTTTTTTTCAATGGTGTTTTGAATAGAAGGTATTCAAATATATGATTATTGCATTACCCCTGGCAGCCCAGATATTCACCAATTTTACGTGCAAAACTGGCTGTATTGAGGCTTTCCCACAGGCATTTCAAATAGAAGATATTCAAATTATTGTCTTTCTCCAGGGATCGCGAGGTTAGAGCATGATCTGAAAATGCTTTTGACAATTGGATGTATGTTTTTTCCTAGTGTTGTTCGGTGTTTCGGGATCTCTATCATTTTTCATTTGAAGACTGCGTTTTTGTGCCCCCTTTTATGCCCAGCCTATGAAGGCCCAAAACCAAGCCAAAAATCAATTATCTTCTATTTGAAAACTGTTTTTCATGCATTTGGGATCTGTCGAACTCATGGGGTTACAAATGAATATCTTCTATTTGAAAACCATTTGGTGGAACTCTCTGGGTTCCCTCATGAAATAATATCTTCTATTTGAAAAGTGTTTTTCAGTACTCCTCGAATATCTTCTATTTGAAAAATAAATTGCATTACAGATTATCTTCTATTTGAAAAGTGGTTTGAATCACCATCCCCCAATCAAAAAAGCTAAAAAAAACATGGTTTTTGAACAGTTTTTCACCGACCCCCCCCCCGAAGGCGAGAGTGCCAAAGTACCTCCGGCCGGGTCCCACTTCGGGAGGTACTTTGGCACTCTCCTCTTCGGGGGGTCACCCAGGTCCGGGCGTCAATGTTCTATTGATTTTAGATAATTTCCCTGCAAAAAACACAAAAAATGGCAGTGGGACAAAAGATTTTCAAATAGAAGATATTCCAAAGATCATCCCAATGTTGAGGGGTTTATTCTTGGATTTTTGGTCATTTGAACTACTTTTGCACTCTGCAATATCTTCTATTTGAAAAGCGTTTGGCCGCACCCCCAAAAAAACATCTTCTTTTTGAAATAATTCCTGAATATCTTCTATAATAACGGTATGTACTATAATTTGATATTCGCGCTGTTGTGTATTCTACTTTCATTATTGGGGGAGAAGTGGATGGACCCATTATGTTTGAAGGATTCGTCCGAGGGTTACGGGTTGGCCTCCATTCACAGAAAAAAATATTCCACCCAACCCAGGTTTACGGAACAAGGGTCCAAGCTCTATTCAGAATTAAACTTTGCAATCGCATATTTATATACATAAATATAAATATGAATAATATGTTTATATAATATATATATGTGGATATATTATATAATATATATATATATTTATTTATATATTTATATATTTATTTATTTATTTATTTATATATTTATATATTTATTTATATACGTAATTAGTTAATTATTTGTAGATATATACAAATGGATATGGACATAGAAACAAATGCAGGGTTATCTCAATTCTTGACCCTATCTGAAGGGTTTCATCCAGGTGCCGCTTCACCGCACTGAGTGTCCGCCTCCGACTTCGACTCCGGCTATGGCTGCCACTCGCTGCAGCAGCCACCTCAAAAAAGGTGGTTCATGATGGAAACCTTCCTAGTCTTTCAGTGCGAAGCTTCGGAAAAATTGCAGAAAACAACATTACTTTTCCGTTCGATGTCCATTTTGGGAGATGTGACCATCGATCTCTAGGTACGGAGCTTGTAACAAGCTCTCTGCCACGACTAGTTATATTTAATCAGGGAAAATATGGGAAAATTATGAGCCCATCAAATTTTGGTGGTACCCTATTTTCAGACAAACGGACTAAGTAAATAGTTAACTCATCCCATCCGGTAATCTTAAACGTAGCAATACTTCAATATTCAATGATCTTCAATGATATTCCCAGCCACAAATCTCCAAAACCATCCAAAACCTCCATTTCTAGAAGCTGTTCCATTGCCACATGAACAAATTTGGTCTAGAAGATGTTCCATTGCCACATGACCAACTGGTATCATCTGGTATCATCAATCGGATCCATCATTGTATCTCATATATCTAGAAAATTGATACATAGATATCTATCCATCCATCCATCCATCCATCTATCTATATCCCATATATCCCATTGGATCTCGATGGTCCCGAGAATTGCGGCCCCAGCCCCCCCCAGGCCGCCCTGCGGCTCGTTTCAGCCGATCCTTGCGCCCGTACTGCGCCAAGGCCCCGTTCTCGGCCAACTGGACCTCAACGGCCTGGGAGCTTCACATCGAGGGGGCGGGGGCTGGGAAGTTTTCTACGGCAATGGGGGGGCCAAGACATGGCTTGATTTCAGCATGCAAAATCAGGGATTTCACCATATTTCAGCCGAAAAATGGTGATTTAAGCCGGCAAATTTCTGATTTAAGGTGGAACTGGTGTAAATAATGTAAAACATGGAGGTTGAAGCTGCGAAACTGGGGTGTTCATGATGCAACTGTCTTGATTCAGCAAATCGACCTAGATCTGTTGCACCGTTTTGAGCCACTGTTTACAGTGTTTTACATGTATACAAAGATCCAATAAGTACAACGAATTAACCTTCATTTACATAGATGAAACACGAAAATCGAAATAGGTAATTCCGAATAATACCATGTCTAGATATAAGTACACACACAGACATGTATAAATATATATATGTATATCATATACATATCATGAGGCAAATCATAGTAAATCGCCAAAAACCATCCCTAATAAACACATGACATGATCCTACAATTCTTGTTAGTTAAATCCCTACAATCCCATCTGGCTGAGTACCCTGAAAATAGCTGTAGTCATACTAGGCCTTTTTGGAGATAAACTAAACTCACCTTACATTCACCATCATTCCTAGTGACGTCACGACGTGAGGTTATTATGCATCCAGATCCCATTTCACATCCCATTTAACAACCATTTTTCCTGGTTAAAGCCCATGATGTCCACCCAAAAAAATCCTATTTAACATCCCCATGATATCCCCATTTAACATCCTGCATTCTTCCAGTCTTCCCGATAACCCCCTCCATAATGTTCATTTTACATCCATTCCTGTTAGTTGTTTTTTCATGATCTCCACAATTTTTTCGTGCTGAACTACTCCCACAAAAATGACAAAACTCCCCAGAGAAGTACGTAAATATACACATCCCACGCACTGGTTTAGGGAAAAACTCCCCAAAAAATGACAAAACTCACCCAAAAAAAATTGCCGCGCCTTGCGGCCGTTCTCAGTGAGCTCCTTGACGCGCGCGATGAGATTGGCGCCCAGCGCCTCTAAGAGGCGCTCCTTGCCGCAGGGCGCCTGGGCTCAAACGTCAAGATTTCTATGGGGATTTCATAGGGTCTAATGGGTTTCAATAGAGCCTAGTAGGATTTGAAGAGGTATAAATAACCTGCGTAATAAATCAAAAAACACGCGCACACACAGACATGAATATATATATATATATATTTGTATATATTTATATTTATATTTACATATAATCACATATGTATATATGTATATACACATAATCATATATAGATATATTTAACCGTATATAACCATATATATGTATCGGATTATATCGGATATCTATATTTAATTGGAGATAAACATCAAGAATTTGTATTAATGAAATTGAACATGTCGTATACCTATCTTTAATGTGATACAGACATAGTTGATATAATCGTGAGAATTACATATATGTTTTCTTTAATGGGGTTTAATTGTGTTTAAATGGGATATTGTTGATCAACAAAATGAACATGTGGTAATGGGGATACACCATCTGGAAAGTTAAGGGCTTCAAAGCTGGAAAATCACCTTTCAAGTAGTAGATATAGGTACTGTACATCATCGCACTAAATGGGCACCAGAGAGTAACCAAAAAGAAGCCGAAAAATGGCACCAATGTATTTCAATGTATCCATGGCACGGGAAGGATGCAAAATAGTTTTGACATGATTGAGTTTATGGCTAGGACACACATTGATCCTTTTAAACTGGGTCCTGTCAACATTCTCTCCATGAACATCGTTTTTCTTGTGGGTCAACCATGGTTGAGTTGGTTTGCTCAACACTGGTTGACCAGGTGGCTATAATTTTGTCCCCCCGACCTTGCGGAATATCACCAGCTATTCATCACGTCCTAATTGTGATACCCATCCAGTGGTAAAGATTGCAAACAGGACACCCCCAGTTCAAACTTGTTCTATAAACCAATGCAGCAGAAAATGTCCACCATAAATCTGATTTATATCCATTTATATCATATCATGGAAATCACCATGTTTATGAGGTAATGATCTATGAATCAATATTCCTTAACTTCGTTGAATTACCAGAGGGTAGTTGACAAAATCTGGTGCGGTTCCTGAAACTTAATCCCTCCAGTCCCGAGGAAAAAGGTATGATTTACCTAGGGTATCCGTAGTAGTAATTTTTTCCCGTTCATATTAAACACCATCACCATCACGCCCGAAACCACGGTGTTTCAATATTCGTCATTTGCACATATTTGGGACCATACACTGGGTGTGCTTAACATGGGGGGTCCATAATTTCATTTGCATCCCAATGTGATCCCGAAAAAAAGACACACCCAAACAAATGGTCGATCCCAATTTACCTATAAATCACATTGCCATACATTTCCTTGTAATTAACATTAATTAGCTAACATCCTAATTGGATCCCTTTCAAAATCTCAATCTTTCCGCCACTTTCTCCATCCTCCGATGGATCCAAGGCGCCATGACTTTGCAAAGTTGCACCACTTGGTCCGCGGAAAGTCGGGACTTTTTCTCCATCTCCTTCCGCTGTTTGGTGACCTCGCTGACCGCGGGAGAGCGGGAGACCCCGTTTCTGGAAAAGTCACATAGCTAAGCTGCTGAGTCCGTTATAAGAATGAATTATGCTAGAGAACATAAGATATATAACTAGATATATCATGATAGATCTCTCTCTATATATATTTATTATTATTTTCACTAGAATTATTATTATTATCATTGTCATTATAATTATTATCGTTATTATCATTATCATTATTATCATTATTATCACTATTATCATTGTTACTCTCATTAGTATCATTATTATTGTCATTCTCATTATTGTTAACATTATTATTATACATTATATTATATATTATATTTTTTCAAACCGGGGGGCCCACCTTATGTGACCCCCTGTGAAATTGGGGGATGATCACCTTGCCATAGTCTTGGGTGATCGCGAGGGGTCAAAATGGGATGATCAAGCTGGGCCCGTCATGCTCGTGGCAATGCAATGGCGCAAAGGAAACTGGACTTATTGCTCACAATTTCACCAAGATTTTATTGCAAAAAATACGCCGACCTTTTGACTATATCAACACCGCTGTGAAATTCAGTCATTAATCCCCAACTTATGCCATTTTGCTGGGGGAAATGAGATTTGAAACCACCCAACATTGTGAAACAAACCCGAATAAACACGTGAGTGCTTGTAAGTCAATCATTTTCTTAGTGGTGCTTGGTAGGAAATGGGGAAATGGGACGATTGCTACTAGTTTTATAGCTATTATGGATCTTTCCCCCGTTCCCTACGTTTAGCACCGAGTTTTAGGGGATGATCCCCACCAGAAAAAACATCCGTTAAACTCGTTAAACCCCTTTTTTTTGCCAGGGCTTCTCAGAGGATTTGCCGTTCAAACTTATGAAACATCCATTAGCCACATCCCTTAAGAACCAGACATAACCAGAACGCTTAACGCCCGCCGAAAACCCCGAGTTTCCC
The DNA here is from genome assembly GCA_947184155.2 of Cladocopium goreaui. NCBI lineage: Eukaryota > Dinophyceae > Suessiales > Symbiodiniaceae > Cladocopium > Cladocopium goreaui. The sequence goes on along the minus strand of CAMXCT020006112.1, from coordinate 912,887 downwards.
AGACTTCATCGTCGCTATCCCAGCCACCTCCAGATCCCTGACCGGGCGGAATTTCACCTCAAGCCTAGGAACCCAGAGATCTAATGTTTCATTATTATTCATTATTGGATATATATATATATATATATTTGTATATGTATGTATAATACGTTCTTTTTGCATTGATTTCCATTGGGGAAAGCAATTTTGGAGCGTACATTCCTTAATTCAAGAACACATGTCCATGGGTATCATGGGTGAAAAGCCTCATACCCTGGCATCCCAACAATTGCGAGACTAAAAGTGGGTTGATGATCATCCCAAGAGTTTGGCTATTTGTTAGCAATCTTGACCACCTCACGTGCAATGCATTTTCGGCAATTTTTGAGGCATCAACCTCGAGTGAAACTGGATGAACTTAAATGGTTTCGATTGCTGTGTGCGACGTCATGAAATCGTCGAACTCTGCGACATCGTGCTCTTGGAACTGGTAGCCACAACTTTCTAAGTAGGCTACCTCTGCAGTCTGGGATGCTCCAAGGCCGCTATTTTTGCGGGCCTCTTTGACAGAAGTCTCGTTTGAGAGTTCCTGCCACGACAATTTCCCACACCCGACCATGCCTTCAAAATAAAACACATGCAGCGCTTGGCCCAGGACCACCGCTTGCCCCACGTTAGCTTTCCAATCATGGAACCAACGGCAGCCCCAAGGAGCACGGCCACAATTCTCTTCACACTTCTTCTTTGCAGCCGTCTTTGCGGCCTCTTTGTCTTCATGCCATTGCTGGTCACTCTGACCCTCTCTCTGAAGGAAGATTTGACCCATGGCAGCAGCATCGCTCTCTTTGAAACGAAGGTCCTCTGCGCTCATGGACCCTGGATCTTCCACTATGCTGATGTACGTCGCTGCCGGTAGCTGGCCATAGAGCGCTTTGCACCAGCAATGGCCCGGTTCCTCAGGGTTGTCCTCATGCACTCCCAGGCCAGAATCTCGATCGGTCAAGAATACGCAAGCCAGGCTACACGCACGAGAATTGGCTTCCACCATCCGCACTGCAGCATCCCACTCCTAGGTCACAACTACACTTTGCCTTCAACTATTCACAACGTCAATCATTGACGTCCCTACCATAAAACTATAGTCAACGCTACTCACATGGATGGACACATGTGCCTTATAGATCAGATCATTCTCGTTTTGGTTTCTGGTCATTGTCGACCAAGCAGTTTGAAGCAGCGGCCTGTGCCAGAAAACATGGGATGTTTTAGCACTCACAGTAGGACGGTGCGAGAGGTTGATCCCTTCGGCATCGCTGAATGAATGGGTCTGTCATGAGCTAGAGTACCCCGTCTGGATGGCCATGTACCAATTATCAAAACTAGACCTTGAGAATCACAATTTCAAACAAAGTCGACATGGACCTGGACGCGCCTCTTCCAACTTTATTCCAGGAGCACTGAAAAAATTCTACAAGCGTTTCATCATGTGACCAAGATCTGCAACGTCGTTGAGCTACATGCAGCACGGTTAGGATGCACAACATAATCTGGATGAGTATGCCACCCAAAATGGGGTACGAGCAATTGCCTCCAAATTACTTTCTTCGAGTGATCCCTAACCTGAAGCATTATTCTGACACAATCTCCGCCATTGTCTGAAAATATTCTCACGTTCTATCTGACATTCTTTCTGTCATATACTTTGACATTCTATCTGGCACCCATTTCGACATACTTTCTGGCATGTGTTCTGGCATTGCTCATGGCATTCTATCTGACATTCTCTCTGGCGTCTGGCTGAGGTCCGGCAATGCGCACTGAGATCTGGAGTCCACGGTTGGGGTCCAGCAGTGCCCGCTGAGATCTGGCGCTCGCGGTTGAGGTCCAGTAGTGCCCACTAAGATCTGGCGCTCGCCGCTGAGGTCCCCGAATGCCCACAGAGACCTGGAGCTGGCGGTAGCGGTTGATGTCCTGGTAGTGCCCACTGCTCTGGAGCTCGGGGTTGAAGTCCGGAGTGCCCACTCTAATCTGGAGTTCGCAGTTGACCGGCGGTGCCCACTCAGATCTGGAAGGAAGGGGAAGGAGGAAGGAGGGAAGGAACTCTAATAAAATCTAGAGACCCTCACCTGGCAGGTGAGGAAACATTGAGCATGTCTAATGGACTTACAAAAAGGAACTGCATGGAACTACATGTATAGTATAAGTATCAATATAACCATCAACCAATGGTTTTGGGGTTTCACCCTTCTACACCCTGCACCTTTTCCAGCACTGCTATGAATTATAACATTTCAATCGAAATTGCCCACCGCACAACCCCGACTCAAATCAAGTTTCGGACGAATATTTGCCAGGGAAGCTGACGATGCAGTGCTGTGAGTGGCGATTCAGCTTCCCTGGGAAGGCAATTCGTTTCCCCCGCGTTCTGGCAATGTATGCAATGTGCTCCAACTCTGCCATCACTTCGATTTGGTCCAATGTGTCTTTTGGTCCAATGACTCCGCCAAGAATAAGGATAGATGCCAGCACCACGCTGTTGTCAAAGGTCAGAAACAGGGCAGGGCTCAGGTGAATCTCGTGCTCGGAGTCGGGGTAGCTATAGTAGGTTTCCACCAAGGGCAAGTAAACTGCATCCAACAATGTCAGGAACGCGCCCAGGCGCAAAAACCACACCACTCTGGAGGCAGATTGGGCAAACTTTTTGTCAATAATCTTTGGCAACAGCCTTTGCTTCACGTGAGATTCGTACAACAGAACGAATCCACTCACTGCTGAGATGAGGCCCTGACAGGCGTGGAGGAGAATGACAGCGAAAAAGTACATGGTGCCCCCGAGGATGGCGTACGTGATCATAACGGTGACGAAGCCGCGGGCCACCAGCCACCCGAACCAAGCCCAGAGGCAGACCCGGCCCGTGCGGCGCCAGCCAAGGGCGTGGAGCTTTAACACTGTGACTCCAGCTAGGCCGAATCGGCTGCACCAGCAGAAGAAAATCAAACAAGGAACAAAATCCGCCATACTCGTCCGCGTCGCTGCCATCAGCTCCAGCCAAGACGAGGCGAATAGCGTCAGAATACACACAAAATGGCTGAGCCGGTAAAGCCTCGACCCGTCATCGTAGCGGAAGAATGGAATGAAGCTGAGACCACCAAGCAGCGGCCGGAAGAAGCAGTCGAACACTTGCACTGGGATGGGCACGTCCCCGTACAACTCGGGGCTCATTGAATTCAGAACATTCACAAGGTTTCCAGTGATACGGCCTGCTGTGAAAGCGATGAGGAGCAAACATGACAGAGCCTTCCGACTGACCTGGATCCACCCTCGGTCATCATGACTTCTCCCTGTCTCCAGCCCTGTGCTGGAGCCGAAGTCGACTTCTGGAGCCACCCTGGCCATGCTTCGGATCGGTTGATCCAAAGTCAGTCCTGGGTTTGTAGACCAAAGAACCTAGTCGATGACACCTGGAATCACAAAACAAAAGTGATGTATTGTATTTTTTTAAATAACGTCGGGGCAATTAAGCAAAAAAAAACTTCCAAAATGGAAAATATCCCCTGACATGGTGCTGCAATGTGGTGAAAACATGTTAAAACTGGATTTTTCACGTCACTCAACCCTTTGAAAACCAGTCACATGGAATTCCCTACCGGGCATCTCTTGAACCACCGACGGCCAACGGGCATTTGGCATCATGGCACCCTGAGACTTAATAATATGTCCAAAATGAATGAACCGAACGAGCAGAATTTTCATTGGAATGGAAACTCACCATGTTTGAGGCAATCAATTGGCTACACATGCTCCATCGGATTTTCACAAGCCTGATGTGCAGGTACCTACCACAATTAAAGGGTTTGTCTCAAATGGATTCAAATCGGGCGGCACCTACAAACGGTCATGATTCATGGAATGTCACCATCAACCATCTCAGATTTGGGGGTGCCCGCCATGGACAATATGGACAATGTATCCAATGCATCATGTTCTTTCAATTCCATAGACGTCTGGATTGAAATCATGATGCCCCGTGCCATTGGCTTGCTCGGAGGATCAACCCATGGCAATTTGCCGTAACCCATCGCAACCCTATCCTCGGACAAGCCCGCAAGCGCTTGGCAGACGGGGTTGCTCAACATGCTAAGCACGTTGAGTTTCGGCTCACAAATGGGTCATTGTTTGAGGGGTGAAACCATAGAAGTACCCAACGTCTGGCAATTTTGTTTGATGCTAAGTTGCTAAACCATCCAAGCGCAACTGGTAGGAGGTTTCAACCCGTCTGAAAAATATGAAGTCAATGGGAAGGATGACATCCCATATATCATGGAAAATAAAGTTCATGTTTGAAACCACCAACCAACCGCAATGATTCTGGCCCACACTTGTTTCACCTGGAAAAGTTGTTGGATCTCTTCAGCTTCAGCTGCCCTGGAAATCGGTGTCTGGATGCTTGGATGCCTTAATTTCGTCAAGTGCCCTTCTTGAAAAATACCAATGCTGGTTGGTGGCTTCAACCCCTCTGAAAATATTAGTCAGTTGGGATCATTCTTCTTGAAAAATACCAATGCCAATGGAATGTCAATAGGATAGAATGATGATGAATGATGGAAAAGGTGAACATGTTCAAAACCACCAACCAGACCAGATACTCGGAATGACTGACCCCTTTTACTTCAATGATTCTGCCTATCGAGAGTTCCTTTGTGCCATGTTGTTTTGAACACAAACCAACTCTATATGCCGGTTCACCATCATCAGCTCTCCCAAACAGGACTACCATGCAGAGCATTCTGGGGGGGTCATAATATGTCACAAGCCATCATAAGCCATCATCTTGCCATCATAAACCATCACTTCATGCCTTCATACTATTTGCATGAAAACCATTGTGAAAACCATCATGAGAAGCATCATGAAAGCCATGCTTTTGCCGTGATTCATGAACACTACCCATCATTCCGCAATTGTTCATAACTAAACCACAACGAAGCACGAAAAACACAATAAACAACAATAAACCACAATAAGCCACAATAAACCACACTAAGCCATCATAAGACATGATAAATACACCCAAATAAGCTCAGCAAACCTGATCAATGGCCGGCTGCCTTGGTCCACTCCTTCAGGGTTTCGGTCCAAAACTCCGCTAGCCTCGGGTGGTCTTTACCGAAAACCATGGAAAACACGGGGGGAAACCACCCGCCTCATATGGGAACTTCCGCTGTTGATGGAGATATTTTTGAATCAATCCAGAGGAACTTGTCTATCACTTTGATGAGATTACATATGATTACCCTCTGGTAAACTAACATAACTATGGAAAATCACCATTTTTAATGGGAAAGCTCACTATAAATTGCCATTTTCAATAGCTATTTTAAATTACCAGAGGGTATATTCCATTATATTCCATCATTTCGGCTTGGAATGTTGATGATGTTCAACTGGCCCATCAACAAACATGTTTTTGGATTGTGTGGTTGCGCCCCCTCAATTTCCTTCTAGGCCCGTAGATGCCCCTCGTCAATCAAATTGGGGGACAGTGCAAGAAAGGGCTGAGCCGAGAATCATCCACGTATCAAATTTGAAAAGATTTTGCTTGGATTTGCTTAAGGACCCCGGGAAAATAAACCAAATATAGCCAAATCATTGACTCAGCAAATCAAGGTTTTCGAATTTCCACATCTGCAGGCCAAGCCTACCCGGCAGCACCAAATTCAATACGGAATCAGTACGAATGGCTGGGAAGAAGCTCTTCCAGTTGGAATTGGCCTTGTTTACCTTCCTAAATCGGTGCAGCAAACATCCACATTCTGGTTGAGCAGGTTTGTGGTTTCGGTAGAAAAAACATGAAAAAACCTGGGGAAAGCCATGAGTCGACAATCATTGAGCGCTGGTTAGGAAACACATATGGAATCAAATGGATATAACTAGATTTTCCTCAGCCAACGCTGGGTATTTTTTAGCATTCATTTTGGATGACCTTGAACGTATCATATGGGCAAAAGATGGCAAAAACTCCATAGTTCCAGTAAGCTGATGGTCTCAAAATCCTGGCCCTTTCAACAACAATAAACCACCGACTAACAAAAGGCTGGCTTCACGGCTTCACCCCGACATTTCCAGCTGGAGGAGCTCGAAAAATCGCTCCCTCCTAACCACTGAACAGATTGAATAGATCATGTTCTTTTGGTGATTTGGTGAATATGAAACCATATGAAATCCACATCTTTTGGGACAACTGGAGGTTTCCCAAACTGGGGGGCACCAAACTAATCATCCAAAAAATAGAGGGATCCCCCGGGACCCCCCAACCGCCCAAGCGCCGAAATCTATGGCAGCCACCGTTCGACCAGGGAGTGCTTGCCACCAAGGCCACCCACAAGACCCTGGCGGGCGACAGGTTATGGTGACATTCCCTCCCCAACATCCTTACATGAAACGTGGAGGAATGATAAACCAAATACAGTATATCAAATAAAACACCAGCAACAAATGATGATGATGATGATGATGGTGATAACATTGGATAACATGTGATAACATGTGATAACTGATAACTCTATAATTGGCCTGGAAGTAAACATGATGTATGCACTAGTAACAATACTGATCGACAATGATTGTGCATAAGGACAATGCCAGAATTTTAGTTGTTTGGTTTTCAAAATGGACAATTTCAAGATAAAATTTTAGCGGCTGACACTACTGACCTCATTTTTCTTATTGGGCCTTTTTGCCTACTCGGGCACATTTTTGGCGCATGACATGGACATGGTTTGTTCTCACCAACAGTTTTCAAAATCCTTCAGCACACACAGATGTATATATATATATAGTTATTTATTTATTTATCTGGTTGGTGGTTTCAACCCCTCTGAAAAATATGAACGTCAGTTGGGATGATGAAATTCCCAATGTATGGAAAAATGATCCAAATGTTCCAAACCACCAACCATATATATATATATGCACACCACATATTTCAATTCTATAGTATACTCACCAGCGGTACGACGCCGCGGGCGGGGACGCCTGTGACAGGACCAGAAGCTGCGCCGGCGGGAAGCCAGAAATCCGCCCTGGTCAAGCTGAGAGGATCGGGAGGCCGTCAGGTGATTTTGGAGGTGTGGGATGTGGTTGAAAATGTTGAAGACATAGGGTCTATGGTAGATATATCATGATATACCTACGTATGGTTATCTATGGTTTATGATGTGTAAAGATTAAAACCATGTTACAACCATGTCATAAACCACTCCATTCTTGATGGTTGGAATACCATCCATAAAAATGGTGATGACTGGGGGATGCTTTATGGCATTGTTTACATTGTTTAAACCACATTATACAGTAGGTGCTGTGGGATATGGTGGACAACGTATCTACCAATGGGTTTCAAGGGAAAATCTATAGGAAACCATCGATTTTTCCATGAAGATCAGCTTTCCTGTAACGACTCCCATCCAATTCTGTGGAACTAGGGTCGTCCATGGATGTCTACGGTAGATATATCTATGGTTATTTAACAGTTCGCCATGGTATAGATGGCCCATAGAAATAGATGGTTTACCTAGCTATAAAATGGTGATTTTCCATGGCGAACTGTTAAATAACCAGATGTTATGGTTCATGACGTTATAACTGACAGCTGAGATATAACTAGTGTCAACCCCCAGATTAACCCTGGTTGATTCATCAAGGGGTTTACTGGACCCCCAAATGGTGAAGAATCTGCTACTTCAATATCCCCAATTCGTCCAGCCCAGGTCACTTCACCCTGGTAGGGAGCCCAGGAGGTACCCAGAGTTTCACAGTAGAGCCTTTGCCATCAACAGGACCAAAAATACACGGCATACGGTATCTATTTTTTTTTGCAGTAAGGCAAGTTTTGCCACCAAAACACTGGGCATGTCCGAAAAAAAAATCCATGGGCAGGCACCGACCATGAACCCAAACATGGCACTGCTATGAGTTGATCGGATGAAAATCAGGGTCGCTCAGCCGTGTTCCGGAGAAGGTTTGGCCCCTAAAAAGGGACATTCAAATGCTGAGAAAGTTCAGTTTAAAGGAAGCATCATGAATCATGCTCCTCCATTTGTTATACATATCATTAGAGCATATCTTATAGCCAAAAGTTGGCCCATCACCCAAACCCACGGTTCTATACATTTCTCGTTCTTAGCGTTGGATGTAGACGCCAAAGCACCTATTTCGAATCCACGTTGTAACGGCCATGTCTAATCATATGTCCACTTTTTTTAAGAAAAACAATCAACTATCGACCCATATTGTAACTGGCTATGGCAATTGTTCATCATTTTCACCATGTCTCTGTCAAAAAAATAATCATTGTACACATCCAAACCCTTAAAAAGACGCTCCCTAACACCAACCTTCCAAAAAAGTATCGGACATCTTTGTCAGTCAGACATTAACACCAAGCTGAAACCACTAAGGCATATTTTCGCATCTGTTCCATTGGGCTCGTTACCAGTTCCAATTCCCATCATGTCTGAAGGCAAGGGACGGTCGATCGCCTCTTCCGCGGCCGCCTTTTCCGAAGGGATGCAGGCCAGAAAGTTGTGACTCGAGGAGTCTTATGAGGAAATTGCTGGAAATGGGTGGAGCATGGATGAAAAATGATGGAAAACGGACGGAACATGGTGGAAAATGATGGGCAATGATGAATCATGATGAAGAAAATGATGAAAATGATGAAGAAAATGATGAAGAAAATGAAGAAAATGATGTAAAACGATGAAACATGATGGAAACATGCTGGAAACTGATGGAGAAAATGGTACTATCCATGCTCCGCAAGGATATTTATTTGTCCATGTTATAAATCGATGCTGTTGTTATAACGGATATCCTCGCATTTCAAGCAGGACGAGGCCACCAAACGCTTGATTTCACTAGGCGAACTGCTGGATTGGAGCGGTGGATAGGATATGTCTAATAGCGGATGGATTTGCAGAGTTTGTATGTTTGAAACATGAGGAGAAAACACATCAAAGCATATGTTTGTATAATTAGGATTGCCCACGAAATCCCGCCAATAATTTGAAAAAAGTATGGAAGCCATGGCCCATGGAGTTCGATTTACCTATCGAAAATGTTGGATCTTTCCATATGTTGAATTACCACAGGGTAGATGTTCGAAACCACCAAAAAATGGGCCGCAATGGCTTGGATTGGTGATGTTCAGAGTCTCTTTGGCTTGGCATTTACCAACCCCACCAATGACAGCTAGCCATGGGTTTGTTTATTCTGCATCATTGATGCAGAAATACTGATCATCCGAGATATCCTCTGGTCATATAACATAGCTATGGACAATGGCCCATTTATAAATGATTTATGGTGATTTTACTGTTAAAACTGATGATTCTCCACAATTACTTTCCGTACGTTAAATAACTACTGTAAAGGGTACTATTTGGAGAAACAAAGATCCATTTTCATCCATTCGCTGTTTGATGATCCCAACCCGTCCTGGAAGGTTTTGTATTCCCACAACAGATTTAGTACTGGATTTCCCATAGGGGGAAAAAAACCTCTTCAGCAAATCAAGGATAAAATAATGGTCAACCTTTGGCAGCCGACAAAGAAATGTAATCTGTTGCTTGTCATGGTTATGTTCCATTTATAGCAAGGACCTAGAGGGTTAAACTACCTATCCAAGGTTGGGGATAATGGCAATGATGATGATTTAACACTTGAACTCGGGTTCCCCAAGTTCTCTAACCATCTCACTCTTCACGTGAATCATCGAGTTACCCTCTGGTTATTTAACATTTCGCCATGGAAAATGGCCCATTTATAGATGATTTTCCCAGCTAGAAACCTCCATTTATAAGGGATTTTCCATGGCTATGTTAAATAACAAGATGGTAGTTATCCCATCCAGATACACAACACGTCATGGTGCAAAAGCCTCCAGCAGGTCTGACTGGCCGTCGCCAGCCACCGCCAGCACCAGCCTGGTGGAAACATGTCAAAATAGAAGACAAAGGGCACCATTTTTTAGTACCCAGATGCTCAATGTATGGTATATACAAAACAGGGTGATTTTGTTCGGGCAAATGTTGGTAAATATTCCAGCACCATGGAGCATCTGGGGTATGAATCATTGACTTGGTCAATCGACTTGTCTATTTTTAGTATGACTCATCAAAGTCTTTAGGGCTACCCAATTTTCATGAAATTTTCACCCATACGAAAAAATATCGCAATAGACAGGTTGATTTCTATCGGGAAATATCATGGGATAAATCAAGGTGGCGCCCCCAGTTTCGAATCGCTAAGTATGAGGGTACCCCAATAGCTGGATGGTTTGTTTCATTGACAATCCATCTATAAATGGATGATTTGGGGGTACCCCTATTTTAGGAAACCTCCACAATTATAGGTGAGTTCTATGGTTTATGGTAGATATATCGAACTAGTCAAATCGAACTAGTCAACGCGGTGAAACTAAACCAACTTATAACTCAGGGGGCACCACCTTGTATAAAAGGTATACAGTAATCCCAACAAAAAAGCAAACAAATCAAAAAACAAACCACTGTTATAGTGATGAATTACTAAATTCATCTAAACTCTCATCTAAACTCTATCTGTTTGGGGATGACTGTGACTGTGTGCCCTCCGGTAATCAAACGTGACTGGCTGGAAAATCCTCGCACTGAACGGGGGTTTGTAGCTGGGAAAATCCTCTATTTCCGCAGTGATGAAAAACACCAACTCTTCGGCATCTTTTTGGGGACAAGACAAGTATAAATGAAATAGCTACACTTCATAATTACACTATTCAACATATTTCAATATAATCTATACATGTTAATGTGCAGTAAATGCATGTATATATATATATCATATAAATAGATACATGAGCAACAATAGAGATGTTGTAGCTTGCGGTTAAAGTCCTCCTGACTGAACAACTTCGGATCAAATTAATCAACCCAAAATGAACTACAAACTGAATGCGAACTGGCTTGTAAACCACTAATTTGAAGCAAGAAAACACATGTGTGGGATTGCAGGCTTGATTCAGTGGCTGACTTCAGAGTGTTCAGTTCGCTTTCATTCTGTTTCCCTAATGAAGCGTCCCGGGCTTTCCTTCTTAAATCTAACTTTTACTGCTTGCATATCCTCGAGGTTTTGGATGTTTTGGTAAGTAAAACTTCATGTTGAATGTTGCTTTGATTCCTTGTCTTAATCCAAGATTGATTTTTGGGCTTCATCTTGGATTTTCAGGGTAGCCTCTGATAATCAAACGTGGCTGGCTGGAAAACCCGCATCTAGTTCGATGATGTTCCCAGCGCACTAAACCTCCATTCACTTCGGGGATTTCCGGGCCGGGATTCCAATTCCAATGGATTGGCCTGGCCCGTGTCATGGAGGATGTCATTGGGGTTGGTCGGATGATGTACACCCTAGTGCGGGCCTTGCTAACTGGCAATGCGACCCATGGAGTCCATATGACTGGTATTCCCAGCATTGGCAAATTACAGCAATGCTGGGCAGCCAAATGGCTGGTGCGGCACCCAGATTGCATGGCCGTCACATTCTTGGAGGAGTAGCAAGCCTACCAAAGCTCAAGCTCCTTCCACAGATTGCTCACAGCTGCTAACAACTTCGAACTTTCTACGCTGATCCAGCCTGAAGGCCAGGGTGATAACAAACTGCGTGCAAATGCATAAAGGCGCTGAATGCCATCAATCACCATGATTTGTGAAATCACGCAAATAAATAAATATGCACACATATAATATATATAATATAATATATACATATCATCCGTTTACCATCCATTGTCCCAGCTTTTTCCATTAGGATCCCAGTTAAGATTCGATTGATAATCCATTGATATTCCCTTCTCTCCCATTTATGTGGTTTAAATGTCAGGTTAGTTGAAAGGTGAGGCCAGATTATGAAAGACCGTTTGCGATTAATTTTCTGGTTGGTGGTTTCAACCCCTCTGAAAATATGAAAAGCAGTTGGGATGATTATTCCCAATATATGTAAAAATAAAACATGTTCCAAACCACCAAGCAGTTTTGCTATATGTTTCCCAGCGAAAAAATCATCCAACATCAACCCAACCCATCCTTTGTTTTCGTCGCTGGGTGCCAAGAAACTTGATGACATCTGCCGATGGCAAGGAGCCCAGTTGGGGCTTTAGGGCGATGGCCTCGGCAGGTCTCAGCGAAATATGGCGAAAGAACTGGAACATAGTGATTTTATATTACTATTAATGGTAATAACCATTAATATTAACCATAATTACCATTAATATTAACCAAATAATAACCATTAATATTAACCATTAATATTAACCATTAATATTAACCATTAATATTAACCATAGTGGTAATATACTATTAATATATGGTTAATATTAATGGTTATGATTAATGGTTAATGATGGTTAATAATAATCTGGTTGGTGATTGACCTACACCTCTGAAAAATATGGGTTAGTGAAAGTCAGTTGGGATGATGACATTCCCAATATGATGGGAAAATAATCCAAATGTTCCAAACCAACAACCAGTTATAGTGATTTTATCAAGACATGGGGAACATCATTGGAACAATAGTATCCAAAATATTGGATATAGTGGTTGAAATCAGACTGACCTTTTGGTTAAAAAAACATGTATGGGGCGGTTTGGTATCATTTGCTTATTAATGGTTTATTTGGGATGTCCACTCTATTGGCCAACCAACCAATTGGAAAAGCTATGATTGTAAAGGCCATCGACAAAATGATGTGGAAAATCAGTGGATTCAAAGGCATCAACACCCCAAATACAAAGGAAACATGGGTGAAGAGGCATCATTTGCAATTTTCCACCACAATTTCTGGCTGCAAATTGCCAATTCCAGGAGTCCCATCCCCATGTCGGTATGCATTCTGCAGGGATTCCTGTATTTGATCCGCATGTTGTCAGGTAGAAGGGGTACGTAAACATTGGTAGAACTTAAATATTTACTGGTGTTACCAGAAGATCGTAAGAAAACTTGGGATGCAATCTGAATTTTCTCCTACATGCCCTTTGGAACAAACGCACGTGCGCCATGTTCTAAATATCTTATATCCTGGCACCAAAGGAGGAAATGCTTACGCATGCTTGCGCTATTGCTTGCGTTTTGTTTACACGCGCACAGGTTTTGCTTACACATACCTTGTCTTACGCGGACCTGACGCTAGCTTACTCTCACGCTTACGCCACACCCGTACAAGGGGCCCCTTCCTAAACATGAACACGAGGGTTTTGAACGTGCCTCACATGTGCACATATGTGTGATAAATGTAGGTTTTTTTTGTTAAAATGTGCCATGGGATATATTAACCTGATGTAAGCCATTTACCGCACTTGGGCGGGAATGGGAAAAGCATCAATCACAAGCCAATGAGATAAAACCATGTCCGTACAAACTCTTAAAGTGATGCCCGCTCAGTTAAAAGTTTATCTACAAACCCATCTAAATCCATCTAATCATCTCTCTCGATCCATCAGCCCTAAACCCGCAAATACAACTTGATAAACTTGGCACAACCTTTACTGGTTGGTGGTATACCTACCCCTCTGAAAAATATGAGTTCGTCAGTTGGGATGATTATTCCCAATATATTGAAAAATAATCCAAATGTTCCAAACCACCAACCAGTTTAGTTTTTCTTCCTTTCAACTACGATTTAAATAGATCGAAGATATTCCCGATGACAAGATATCATCCTCACATGTTTCAGGGGTGGATGTCACCCATCCCTATCGATTCCCCAAAAAAGCTGGATTTTCCATTGGTAAATTTAACAAACCCAGAAGATATAGAGATATCATAACTGCTACCCTCTGGTAAACTAACATAGCTATAAATAAATCACAATGTTTAATAGGTACATGAACTATTTCTATGGGCCATTTTCCAGTTCGCTATGTCACTAATTACCAAAGGGTAATAGATATTGATACATACTTGGATATTATATAATTATAATGATACACAATATTTATTACCAAAGGGTAATAGCTTACTGGACATTAGATAATTAGTGAGAAAATTCTCAACCAAAGGGTTGGACATATCATTGCGAACCACAAAACAACGCCGTGCGCCGCCCAAACTCGAGAGTTCTCCCCCTGGGACTTTCGACCGCATGTCTTAGCAGCTGCACTTTGTCCTCCACGTTCAAGGCCTGACGCGAAGAAAAAACATGGAACTCAAGCAGGATGTCATTTGGAGGTGGGAAGATGGAGCAAAATTGCCTGTTCCAGTATATGATGTGGAAGATTTGATGGGTAAAAATATCCCAAACTGGTTGGTGGATGAGCCACCCCTCTGAAAAATATGAGTTCGTCAATGGGAAGGATGGCATCCCATATATGAAATGGAAAATAAAAAATGATTGAAACCACCAACCAGAATAGGAAACAACACAAAAATACCTTCTTTTTATTCGGAGGGGGAGGGGGGATCATATTAGACTTCAAGAACTTGTTTGGATTAACCCAAATTTGTACTTATAGTATCTTGTAATCCACCATGTTTGAAGCCCTAATTCACCGATTGAATTGCGGCCCAGACTTGGCTAGCATCGATCCGTATCCGAGCAGTTTCTGGTTGCGGGTTGTGTTGCTCAAATTTGGGACATTCAACAAAATAACATCAATATATTTGAACACATGTGATATGTATATGCATATGCATATGTATATATAATAAATCATATATATATATAGAATGCCAGTCCCTGACATGTCTGATTCTGCACATGTTTGCAGAAAAGAAGCATTGACATGGCAAACAAAGAAACCATCACCTGCGCTCACCAAATATCACATTTCAGGAGGACTAACAGCTGTACCTCACCCAAAAAATATCTTGCTGTGGTCATCACAAGGTATTATTCATGCCAGTGTATTATTATCATTTGCTAGTCTTAGTATAATATCTATAGTACAGCATGACATTAGTAACATTTAGTAACCAGTAGTAATATGATACCAATTATTACTTTTGTTTTGTTTATGAGTCATGAATGGTAAGTCTTACATTATTTTGTTAATCATACATGGTAAGTCTCACTGGTAAATATTATAGTGGTATATGTTCACCATTTATGACTAATATAACATTAATGCATGGTTTAATGGTAATTAATATATGGCAATAAATAAGTCTTTATGATACTTAGTATGCCATCCCCCAAATCACCATTTTTATAGGTAGTATAAACAATTCCCAACTGGGTGGTTTTTGGCATTGTTTTAACCACATTACTATAGATAACTAGATGATTAGATGATAGATATATTTAATTAGATTATATTATATAGATATATCATACTCTTAATATACTAGAAGATCATATATATATATATATATATTTTTTTAAAAAAAAAAACTACATGTATACAATATACAATAGGACGTTCACCAGCCCTCCCTCCCACCAAGATTTCTTTTCGCGCCTTCTTCGCCTTGGCCACCGCCAGGAGCAGCCGCACCAGGTCGCTGACCGGCCACGCCGCCGCGTCCGCCGTGACCGCGCGAGCCTCGGCGCCACGAGGTGGAATTCACCAGGGAAAACGTGGGGAAAACGTGGGGAAAATCATGATTTTGCAGGCACAACATGACTGGTTGGTGGTTTCAACCCCTCTGAAAAATATGAAAGTCAGTTGGGATGATTATTCCCAACATATGGAAAAATAAAACATGTTCCAAACCACCAACCAGATGATGGTTTTAATGATGTTTAATGGAAGTTAACGGGATCTTACTAATCGACAATATGAAGATGGGGGTGATGTATTCTCGGCCAATTTCAGTATGGAAAATCACCATGTTTCATATCATCCGTAAATGGTGATTTTCCATAGCAAACGATTAAATTACCATAAATTACCAGGGGATACCATGCAACAAATAGTACTCTTTTATACTTTTGTGATTTTAACATATCTCGAAATGATGCAAACTGGTGTTAGCAGCTACAAGTCGTGTGACTTCACCCACTGAAATTTGGGATTTCCACCATTTATGGAACCCCAATTTTCTCCACGACAAAATATCTAGCAATTTTTCGCCAGTTGCTCGTGACGCCCAGCCGATGCATCCCACCTACAATGTCTGGTGTCGAAATTACTGCGAACACCCCATCTCTCGTATTGAAAGGTTTTCCCAAATATATCCAAATATCTATTTCTTTGCTAGCTGTATGGCCCAAAAGGCTTACTTTGGTGCTCATCCCACTTCTAAGTGGTTTATGTTGCATATGAATGCACCCCAAACCTATGGTGTATCATCATTGTTCCCGCTTGAAATAGCAATTTGAAGGTTTGGAACCAATTTTCAGACACACAAAATCACATCGGTCAGTCATTCATGAAATCTCAGCTTTTCGTGTTGAATCCTAACTTTGGCATAGTTGAAACTCCATTTTATGATTTCCCTCCATGTCTTATGGTTAAAATTGAATCCTTATCCATTTTTCTTATGTTTGGTCTGCATTTGTGATTAAATCATTGCTAAATCCCAAATTTGAACCGTTTCTCCCCATTTATGGTTAAAACATGTTAAATTCAAATGTCTAAATGATTTCAATCCCGATGTTTCATGGTGAAATCCCTAATTTTGATTGTTGAAAATCCCTAGAACCCAGTCAAATCCCAACATTTCCCTTAGTTCTCCCTCATTTTTCCTGGTGTTTCACCAGGTTTCATTCTTTCAACGTCCATAAACCTGGCATTTCTCCCTGGCGCGTCCCCCCCCCCGTGGCAACCAACCGAGGTGCCACGGCGCCCACCACCGGCGCCAGGCTGGAGCTCTTCGTGGAAGCCACCGCCAGCTCCAAGAGGCGCGCGGCGGGCAGCTGCAAACCACCCAACCTGGCGATGAAGGAGATGGTTTTTCTATAGTAATGGAATGAATGGAATAATAATGATTAATGGGATTAGTATTGGTAATGGGATTATTAATACTGATATTCCATTAATGGATATAACCAAAATATAATCCTTAGTAGTAATCATTAGTAATCATCACTAGTTAACCAATAGATGAATAGAGGATTAATTTATGGATTAGTGGCCAATTAATGGATTAATAATCATGGTCAACCATTGAAGCGTTTAATGGAAATTCAATGGAATAATAATGGATTAGTTATTAATATTAATAGATATTGTAGGAGAAATAATCACAATCAATATCAATAGTAATCTATATCAATAGTATATCTATAGTAATTACTCAATAGTATATCTATTATATCAAGAGTATATCAATAGTATATCTATAGTAATGTACATCTATAGACGTGGTTAATAGTTATTAATAGTTAATAGATAATCATTAATAGTAATCATTAGTAATCATCTATGATTTTGGCAATAATTAAATAATTATAATATAACTATTATATTGGCATATCACTAATGGCGGTTAAATAATAATAATAATAGCTACAGCTATCATAATTATTATTAACCACCATTAGTAATGTAGCTATAGTCATAATTATAATGTTTAATGGAAATAATAGTGGTTAATAATAATATGGCAATATCATAGTTATTGTTGATGGTTAAAATCCTATACATATATATAGTAATGTAGCTACAGTAATGTGGGTACCATTACTATTAATACCATTAATATAGAAAATATCATAGTTATTAATATTCATACCATGTGGGATAATGCAGCTATAGTAATAGTTATCTATAGTAATGTCCATCTTAATAGTGGTTAATAGTTATTAATATTAATACCACTAATATGGCAATATCATAGTTATTAATACCATTATATGTCAACATAGTTATAGATACCAGTAATAGTATATCAGATGTCATAGGCAATAATCATCATACGTCAACAAACATTACTATTGGTAATACTGGTCACAATGTAGGTATAGTAATAATTATAGATGTACATCTTCTATATCTCAATCTTTACTATAATTATCTAAAGTAATGTGGTGGGATAACTAATGATACTGGTTGGTGGTTGGCCTACCCCTCTGAAAAATATGAGTTCGTCAGCTGGGATGATGAAATTCCCATATAGATGGAAAAATAAAAACATGTTCCAAACCACCAACCAGATCTATAGTAATGTGGATACCATCTATGATGATTTTGGAATTCCATCCACGGGCTGATTCAATGTCACCTATATGTAGCTATTATAGCTTGTATAGTTTTTTACAGACTTGTTTAGATGATGATACATATCTATAATGTTTAGATGTTTCTATTTTACAGACTTGTTTATGTTTTTTACAGGCTTGTTTTAGCTTGTAGTATTAGATTTATGGTGATTTGGGGATTGTTTATTATTGTTATCCACAGTTATCTATTTTACCTATATGTAGCTATCATATATGACAAAATGCAGGTATCTATCTCATTTATTCTAACAGTTATCTAAATTACTACATAGTAATTGTATATGTATATGTATATATGACCTTATAACTTATAGTATATCATAGTATGATAGTTGTCTAATATAATCTAATTGAATATATCTATCAGCTATCTAGTTATCTATAGCAATGTGGGTAAAACGATGCCATAAACCACCCATGTGGGAATAGTTTAAACCACCTATAAAAATGGTGATTTGGTGATGTCCATCCACAGTTATTATTTTACCTATATGTAGCTATCATATATGATATGTATGTATATATGATGTATCATAGTTATCTACCTAACTAATCATATATCATATCCATTGACAGTACTGTGGTTATTAAAGAACATATCACGTATATGTATTTATCTACGCATTTATTTATCTAATGTGGTTGATTTATGTTCTTTAAGAGCTATCTGAAAATCTATATCTACTATCTATGTCCGGCTATATCTATCCATATGTATACACAATACATGTATGCATTTATGATACAATAGATGGATGGACGCATGGATAAGATACGATTAGGTAAAGAAAAAGAAAAATAGATTGATAGATAAACATATATACGATAATAATATTTAAAATATAATATATGTAATATATCATAATATATATATATATCTTATTATTATAGTATATTTAATATTATATGTATATATATATATATATGTGTGTAAAGGTAAAACCCACCCAAGACCCAAAACTGCTGAAGGAATGCTTTGGGCTGTCGGATGTGCTGTCCATCTTCAGCTGTGAGTCCGTCTGCCACATCAGCATCTCTCACGGAAACAACCAGGGATTTACCCTCTGGTAGACTAACATAGCCATGGAAAATGGACCATCTATAACCTAGGAATTACCATGGTGACTTTCTATAGCTATGTAACAAATTACCAGAGGGTATCATTGTGTTTGATTGAACAGCCCATTTTTCCTGGGACATCCCCCATCGACACATCCCCCATCTTTGTCACCAGGATGGTGGGCTCCTTGAACCGCACGGATCTTGGCATCTTGGGTTGTCTTCCATTGTATGACTATTGTATATGGGGATGGGTCAAAACCCTGGTACCTAGTGAACCCCAAAGTAGCTGGTAAATGGATGTTCATCCCACTAAAAATGGTATTAATAGGTATTGATCCATACCCATATGCTATGCACTGCCATAATCAGAATTTCACCACAAGAAATGGTCGGAATTGGAAGGTCGGAAGCCCCTATAGAGGTTTCCTAAGTCATGGGGGTACTCACCCCGGAGTATAAATCATCCATTTTGGATTGGGCTTTTCCATGAAATAAACCAACCAGCGATAAAGGTGTACCCCCATGACTTAGGAAACCCCCATATGGCAAGCATCCAGCTGGGGGTCCCAGACTTCACCGCCAGTATCTGTGTGGCTTGGGCCTTAGCCGTGGAGATCGTCACCAAGGAACTTCGGAGAATTTGGACAACAAAGTGGAAGGATGGGTACCCTCTGGTAAACTAACACAGCTATTGAAAATGGTGATTTATAGTGGATTTTCTCATTAAAAATAGTGATTTTCAATAGCTACAGTATGTTAGTTTACCAGAGGGTATATCAACTTCCAACTTCAAACTTGAAATATGGAAAGTGAGAAAGTTTAACGGGCGCCCAAAAAATGAGCCCTTTTTTTAGTTGGACGAGTCTTTTTACAAAAACCATTCCGTGCTTCCAGATTTTTTCCCGGTTTTCTTTTTCGAAGCAGTGCAAGTGATGTCACGACCTGAGGCCAATGGGCCAATGGATTCAGAATCGCGTTTTCAAAGCAGCGGTCGTTCCAACCAGACATGGGATTCAATGGGAGTCTTCATGATGTTTAGTGGATTTAAATAGATTTTAATAGATTTTAATAGGATATTTATGGGATATTTACTCATCAATGAAGATTGTTTTTTATGTAAGTGAAGTACCTTCTGGTAATTAACATATGGAACACCACCATGTTTGATAGTTGAATCTATAGAAATGGGTCATGGCTTGCATAGCCAAGGAACTGGGGCACCAGCTTGTATCAGCTCAGGATATTTCATTAACCTGAAATTTGCGGCCTTCTCGGATGATTTCCCTAATCCTCGCCATGATTCCAAGCTTCGGTCACGAATCATAAGGTCGCTACCCCCTACAAGACCAACTTTTGGGGCCCGGCCCTTTTGGCATCACCATGGATTTTCGCCCACGATGTCGTCCCTATAAAAAAACCTATCAAAATTTCCCAAACATGGTGATGAGAAGATATTTACCTATATTTTACCAAGAAAACCCTATAAATTCTGGGAAATCCATACCATGGGAAATCATGGGAAATCCATACCATGGATTTTCACATATTCCCATGATTTCCCATGGTATTTTCCCACGATTTTCCCGTCATCGGATCCCAGCAGAGAGGACCTCCGGGCGCCCCGGGCCAAGGCGTCGGAACTGAAGCTCCGCTCGCCCACCGCCAGCACCACATCAGCCAGGTCTTGAGCCTCTGTGATCCATGAGGGAATGCCATGGTTGATCCGTGAGATTCTATAGCTGGTTGGTGGTTTTAACCACTCTGAAACATATTCGTCGGTTGGGATAATTATTCCCAATCAATAAATAAATATATATATATATATACGTATGGAAAATTAAAAAAAAACATCTGGTAATTTAACATAGCTATAGAAAATCACCATTTTTCATGGGTAAATCAACTATTTCTATGGCCATTTTCAATAGCTATGTTTGTTTACCAGAGGGTAGCTGGTTGGTGGATGACCTACCAGTCTGAAAAAAAAAAATACTGTTTATTGCTGTTGATCGGTCAGCGCCGCTGTGCAAAGGATAGTTGAATGAACACGTGAACTCGGGTTCTCTAACTGGTTGGTGGTTGACCTACCCCTCTGAAAAATATGAAAGTCAGTTGGGATTGTTATTCTCAATATCTGGAAAAATAACAAATGTTCCAAGCCACCAACCAAACAGGAATTTTACAAGGAGAATCCACTAAAGCTGATCTACTTGAATGTATTGTGACAAATGGATACAAATGGTTGGTGAATTGGGATTTAACAACCAAATGTAGTATCTGTGATGTTGTCGAACTTTGGGAGTTTTTGAAGGGATAGAATGTGATACCAATCTGGCGCCCCAGTTCCGAATCGCTAGGTTGGTGCAAAGATCACGTTTGGTGAATCAACCAGGGCTTATGGCCAACTAACAACTGGGGCACCACCTTCAAACGGAAGTCGTCCTTTTTCGTGGACATGTCTGACACGAATATGAAACCATTCTGAAAACAGGTGAAGTTTCAACATGTTTCATTAAAAAAAGGAACATTGGGATTCTAACCAACCAAAATCATCAGACAGGAGGAATTCTAGCGGTGTTTGCAAGAATTGTGATTTTTTGAGTTTCTAACCCCAAACTCACAATATATCACAACTGTAATGATGCTTGATCTTGGGCCCATCCCATTTTTCACCCAAAGAACATCTAGAGCACACGCCCAAACCACCCATCCAAAGGATATTTTATACTACAACTGAAGTTTTCATATCCCAGACAATCATGATATTTTACACCTCATGTTAATTTTGGATTATCACAATTCTAGGGTGGGGAAAATATGTCATAATTGACATACTAAGGCAATGTTTTCATCCAAAGATTCCACCAAGATACCTCCAAAATCTCCAAAAACCATAGATTTTCCATAGATTTCCCATAGGTTTCCCTAGCTTTTCCTAGGTTTTTCATCCACCACCTCCCCATCCCCAGCGCCTTAGCGCCTTGCGCCAAGGCCGCCAGTCGCCCAGAGATGTCTTCCAGCGCCGCACCGGCGGAACCCATGATGCGGAGGACTTGCAGCTGCTCCTGGCAACGCCATGGAATAAGACTAACCCAATAGTGGTTAATAGTTATTAATATTCATACCATTAATATGGCAATATCATAGTTATTAATACCATTAATTAATCTTTAATAGTAATTTAAGAGTACCCTCTAGTAATTTAATATAGCTATTGAAAATACCCCATTTATAGTTGAAAATACCTCAGTTTATAGTGGTTAATAGTTATTAATACTGATATTCCATTAATGGTCAACCAAAATATAATCCTTAATAGTAATCATTAGTAATCATCGCGAGTTAACCAATAGATGATTAATAGAGGATTAATAATGGATTAGTGGCCAATTAATGGATTAATAATTATGGTCAACCATTGAAGTGTTTAATGGAACTAATATGGAATAAAAAGGGAATAGTCATTAGTATTAATGGAATAATAATAGTGATTGATAGTTATTAATATCAATACCGTTACTATTAATACCATAGTTATTAATACCATTAATTGCTATTAACATTGCAACTTTACTATTAAGAGCAACTATGATATTAATCTGGTTGGTGGTTGACCTACCCCTCTGAAAAATATGAAAGTCAGTTGGGGTTATTATTCCCACTGTATAGAATGGGGAAAAAAATAAAAATGTTCCAAACCACCAACCAGCAATAGTAATAGGAAATGATTAACATATGATATTAATATATGAAATTAAATTAATAGTAACTATGATATTGACTGTAATAGTGTTAACATATGAAGGTTGATATTAATAGTAAATAATACATACTAACCAATGTTAACCATTAATAATATATAATAGGAAATGTAGTTCATTACTAATGGGAATAATCATGGTCAGTAATGGGATTAGTAAGGGAATTAATGGAATAATAATGACTAATGGGATTAGTATTGGTAATGGGCTTATTAATACTGATATTCCATTCATGGTCAACCAAAGTATAATCCTTAATTAGTAACCATCACTAGTTAACCAATAGATGATTAATAGAGGATTAATAATGGATTGGTGGCCCATTAATGGACTAATAATCATGGTCAACCATTGAAGTGTTTAATGGAAATAATATGGAATAACAATGGAATAATCATGGAATAATAATGGAACAATTTCCACGTTCTATTGTTCCATGGATTAATGGAATAATCATGGGACATTGGAACTAGTAATAGTGGAACTAATATGGAACTAATAGATGATTAATAACGGAATAGTAATCAACCAATAAGATAATTAATAAAGGATTAATCAGTAAAGGATTAATACATACAATGGAACAATGGCATTATATCTCTTTGTAGTGCATCAATAGAGGATTAGTAACCAATGGTTACTGAAACCATTAGTTAATCACTAGCGATAACTGATTTTCATGGCAAACCATCAGTGGTTCAATGGTAACTACATGGACACATGTGTATATATATATAGTATAGTATGGTCGGTTCAGTACCTTAATGTATTGATTAAGACTCACTAATGGAAGGGGGAGGCAACACAAGTAATGGAATCAACAGAATAAGAAGGCAACATTCTTTAACCAGTAATAGATGAATAATAGAGGACTACTATCGAGGAATCAGTTATTATGAAATGGTTGACCATGGAAGTGTTAGAGGATTAATTGATTACAGGACTACTATTGATTAACCATTGATTCACCATTCATGGATGACCATTTGTAATTCATTAATGGGTTTACAGAGGATTAGTACCCAATGGTTGATCAATCAATGTATCATGTCATTTACTGCAATCAATGTTGCTAGTGGATACTAGTAGGTAGCTAATGTTAGGGTGAGCTTGCTAATGTTAGTGATAAATAGAACAACACTTCAAGGGAATCACACATGAAATATGGACAAATAGAGGCTTAATTGTTCTCATCATGAATCGTTGATTGGCTAAGTTCACTACTGTAAAACCGTTCATTTAAGCATCATCAACCATTATTCTGGCTGTAACTATTAGTAATGAATGATGATGATGATGATGATGATGATGGTGATGGTGATGATGATGGTGATGATTATGATGATGGTTATGATGATAATGATGATGATGATGATTATGATGATGATTATGATGATGATTATGATGATGATTATGATATATAAACATATAATGTATTATAATATGGAAATCATTCCATAGGAAATTCCATAGGTATAAACAAGAATTGCACATATCGACTTTGGGCAAATCTCCATTGGGGAAGTCACTTGGGGTTGAATCTTTCAGGATTCCACTGAAAAGTAGTCGCGCCTGGTTGGTGGTTGACCTACCACTCTGAAAAATATGAGTCAGTTGGGGTTACTATTCCCAATATATGGAAAATAAAAAATGTTCCAAACCACCAACCAGATGTATGTATGCATGTGTGTGTGTATGTATTTATCGTATGTATATAGTTATTGTGGAGAGGTTCTATCAAACATCGAAAGCAAACAAACGAAAAAGCAGACTCAGAGGATTTAATTTTATACCCCAGAAACCAGAAAGATCATCATTATATAATCCATATTAACCCCATGTTTGCCATATAGAAATCAGCATAAACTACCTTAACATCCCCCGCGTCTTTCGCGCAAAAAAACAATGGTCAGACCCTGCTGCGGCCTCCGTGGAAGGCTCCGGTTGTTTGGTATCCATCATCAGCAGGGCCGAGGTGGCAAAGGTATTGGCCTCGGCAGTGGTGCGGTGGCAGCAATGAAATACCGTTTTTTTTGACGAAAACCGTGAACTAAGATGACAAATCAGGTTGAGAATTGGGTTTAACATCAGGTTTGAAATATCAGGATTGACACATTAGGTTTTTCATGGGGTTTAACGTGTGGATGGAAGTATCAAACTTAAAATATCCAGTTAA
The DNA here is from genome assembly GCA_947184155.2 of Cladocopium goreaui. Lineage (NCBI taxonomy): Eukaryota > Dinophyceae > Suessiales > Symbiodiniaceae > Cladocopium > Cladocopium goreaui. Next base: position 887,713 of record CAMXCT020006112.1, on the reverse strand, counting down.
AATGTGAGCTAACCATGTTTTAAAACATGGATTGTCAGGGTACATCGTGGGAAGTCCATGTTGAAGCAAGTTTTAACCATCTTGAAAATATGAAAGTCAATGGGAAGGATTATCCCATGACTATGGAAAAATAAACCAAATGTTCCAAAGCGCCAACCAGCTATACATAGCTCTGGAAAATTGTCCTTTCGCAGATGATTTACCATGATTTACCATGATTTACCATGATTTACCATGATTTACCATGATTTACCATGATTTACCATGATTTACCATGATTTACCATGATTTACCATGATTTACCATGATTTGCCATGATTTGCCATGATTTGCCATGATTTGCCATGATTTGCCATGATTTGCCATGATTTGCCATGATTTGCCATGATTTGCCATGATTTGCCATGATTTGCCATGATTTGCCATGATTTGCCATGATTTACCACCATGATTTACCATGAGTTACCATGAGCCATGATGCCATGAGCCATGATTTGCCATGATTTGCCATGATTTGCCATGATTTACCATGATTTACCATGATTTACCATGATTTACCATGATTTACCATGATTTACCATGATTTACCATGATTTACCATGATTTACCATGATTTACCATGATTTACCATGATTTACCATGATTTTTACCATGATTTTTACCATGATTTTTACCATGATTTTTACCATGATTTTTACCATGATTTATACCATGATTTATACCATGATTTATACCATGATTTATACCATGATTTATACCATGATTTATACCATGATTTATACCATGATTTATACCATGATTTACCATGATTTACCATGATTTACCATGATTTGCCATGATTTGCCATGATTTGCCATGATTTGCCATGATTTGCCATGATTTGCCATGATTTGCCATGATTTGCCATGATTTACCATGATTTGCCATGATTTGCCATGATTTGCCATGATTTGCCATGATTTGCCATGATTTACCATGATTTACCATGATTTACCATGATTTGCCATGATTTGCCATGATTTGCCATGATTTGCCATGATTTGCCATGATTTGCCATGATTTGCCATGATTTGCCATGATTTGCCATGATTTGCCATGATTTGCCATGATTTGCCATGATTTGCCATGATTTGCCATGATTTACCATGATTTGCCATGATTTGCCATGATTTGCCATGATTTACCATGATTTACCATGATTTACCATGATTTACCATGATTTACCATGATTTACCATGATTTACCATGATTTACCATGATTTACCATGATTTACCATGATTTACCATGATTTACCATGATTTACCATGATTTACCATGATTTGCCATGATTTGCCATGATTTACCATGATTTGCCATGATTTGCCATGATTTGCCATGATTTGCCATGATTTGCCATGATTTGCCATGATTTGCCATGATTTGCCATGATTTACCATGATTTACCATGATTTACCATGATTTACCATGATTTACCATGATTTACCATGATTTACCATGATTTACCATGATTTACCATGATTTACCATGATTTACCACGATTTACCACGATTTACCACGATTTACCACGATTTACCACGATTTACCACGATTTACCGTGATTTACCGTGATTTACCGTGATTTACCGTGATTTACCGTGATTTACCGTGATTTACCGTGATTTACCGTGATTTACCGTGATTTACCGTGATTTACCGTGATTTACCGTGATTTACCGTGATTTACCACGATTTACCGTGATTTACCGTGATTTACCACGATTTACCGTGATTTACCACGATTTACCACGATTTACCACGATTTACCACGATTTACCACGATTTACCACGATTTACCACGATTTACCACGATTTACCACGATTTACCACGATTTACCACGATTTACCATGATTTACCATGATTTACCATGATTTACCATGATTTACCATGATTTACCATGATTTACCATGATTTACCATGATTTACCATGATTTACCATGTTTTACCATGATTTACCGTGATTTACCGTGATTTACCGTGATTTACCATGATTTACCATGATTTACCATGATTTACCATGATTTACCATGATTTACCATGATTTACCATGATTACCATGATTTACCATGATTTACCATGATTTACCCACGATTTACCATGATTTACCATGATTTACCATGATTTACCATGATTTACCATGATTTACCATGATTTACCATGATTTACCATGATTTACCATGATTTACCATGATTTACCATGATTTACCACGATTTACCACGATTTATCATGATTTATCATGATTTACCATGATTTATCATGATTTACCATGATTTATCATGATTTGATTTACCATGATTTACCATGATTTACCACGATTTACCATGATTTACCACGATTTACCATGATTTACCATGATTTATCATGATTTACCATGATTTACCATGATTTACCGTGATTTACCGTGATTTACCGTGATTTACCGTGATTTACCGTGATTTACCGTGATTTACCGTGATTTACCGTGATTTACCGTGATTTACCGTGATTTACCACGATTTACCACGATTTACCACGATTTACCATGATTTATCATGATTTACCATGATTTACCATGATTTACCATGATTTACCATGATTTACCATGATTTACCATGATTTACCACGATTTACCACGATTTACCACGATTTACCATGATTTACCATGATTTACCATGATTTACCATGATTTACCATGATTTACCATGATTTACCATGATTTACCATGATTTACCATGATTTACCATGATTTACCATGATTTACCATGATTTACCATGATTTACCATGATTTACCACGATTTACCATGATTTACCACGATTTACCACGATTTACCATGATTTACCATGATTTACCATGATTTACCACGATTTACCATGATTTACCATGATTTACCATGATTTACCATGATTTACCATGATTTACCTCTGAAAAAAATCTATAAAAATCCTGATTCACCATCAAAAATTCTGGCTTCTTTATCACTCTGGTCCCGAGGCCTGCAACGCCAAGAAACCACCTCAGTGCAGCTGGAGCTTCCCGCGCTCTTCACGAAGTCCAAGGCCTTGGACTTCTTGGACTTCGGCGGCCAGAGACCAAGTCACGGTCCAATCTCTGCAAAAAAATGGTGGTCAATATATGGTTATTATATGGTTAATATATGGTTAATATATGCTTAATACTGTGTAATAATAGGTAATAATATGGGTCAATCTTTGGTAGTCAATCTTTGGCCATGTTTTTTGGCTGTTTAGATCTGTTTAAAATGGTTATTTTGAATTTGTTGCTTTACAATTGTTTCGCAAAATTAACTCAAGGCAGAAGCATGGCGTATCATGGCGTAGTTTGGTGGAATTGGGTGTCTCAAATTTCACACCCTTCACGGCCTTGTGGACCAAACTTCAGTACTCAAAACAATGGATGGTTAGTAATCCCTTCCCCCTAGTATTGAACATTATTGAACACCCCAAAAAGAAACAAAAAAACATAGAAAACATAGGCAGTTTGCACATCATCGGGACCATTTTTTTTTCAGGGGGATGGGATTACATGTTTCCCATAGCCTGCTCCAAGCCCACATCGGCCACCAAGGGCTGACACCTGGCGTCGCTGGACATTACCATCCCAAGGGAGTTCACGTCAAAATGCGGCATCTTTACACCACTTTACCATGGAAAAAAGAGATTTGTGTTGCACTTAAACATGGATTATTTCTAGATTGAACCTAAACCTCCCATTTGTTTGTGATTTGTTCAGTCAGATTTCGCAACGTTTTCTATTTCTAGTTAGATTTCCGGGTGGGTTTGGGGGAGTTTCCTATGTTCGGTTGTGATAAAGCGGCCCTTCAGTTGCTTCTATAGATTGTCGTTTGTGCCAACCCCCGAAACAGTTCCGGAACCAAATTGGGTTTAAACATATGATGCCCAAAATCATGGGATAATCATCATCTTCCCTGCACAAAACCCATTGACAATTCTAAGGGAAAATCCATTCTTCATTGGTTCAATCCCTATTTTTCCATAGAAAAAATTGGCAAAACCCACATTTTGACCGGATAGATCCACATTGTTTATTGTTTTTTTTATGGTTAAATCTCCATTTTTCATGGTAAAATCATTGTAAAATCGACATTTTGCTCGGTAAAACCTCCGTTTTTTCGTTGCTTTCCCCATGGCCCAGCTCTCCCATCCCGCACATGGACGCCAGTTTGGAGTCCACTTCGTCCACCCCAGGGAGGCGAAGGACGCGACTCAGAAGTGGCACCTCGGCCGTCAGGTATGATACCCATAATTATTAATTACTTATATATATATAAATATAAATATATATATATATAATGTAGCTGTATATATATATATTTAATCAAATAACCATGTGGTTATATATATATACATAACCATTTGGGGTATACATAGAAAACCATTTAAGGTGCATATATAATAATGAGAGGTGCAATAACCATAATATAAATAACTTTTCTATACTATTGGGGATTACTCTTACATTGTGGATCCCCAGAACCATGGGTTTACTAAAATGATCTAAATGTCTTGGATGATTTCTGGGTAACGGCGGTGCCCCCATTTCAGGAACCCTCCTATATTATCTACAATTATCATTTGCTCACCGCCCCCCAAAAAAAAATCCCAGTTTACTATCGGCTTCACTACCTTCACTACCTTCAGTCCTGACTTTGGTTTCACCTCAAAAAACACCACAAAAGTCCTCTTCGGTTTTTCCAGATCTTCCGGGGAAAAACCGCCACGAGTTCCACTGAGCTTCCGCACGTCCACCTTGGACTTGTCATCCTCCAGCTGGCGAAAGACGATATCGGCCACGGCTTGCTGGGCGGCCTGGCACGCAAAAAAAGTGGCCCCGGTGGCCTATTGGGGCTTTAAAGGGTAGCCGGATACTTATCTAACATAAGCTATGGAAGCCATGACTCATTTGATGATTTGCTGATTTACCTATAAAATTACAGTAGCTTCTTTTTTTCATAGCTGCAATAGCTATTGTTAAATTCTCCAGAGGGTAAGTGTTGCAAAGAGATGGGTACACATGGCTACCTTGACATTTTGCGGTGTAGATTTCCATAGTTACGTTTCGTTCTTGGGGGATGCGAGAGCCTCCTAGAGCCAATCCCCAAATGCACCAAAAGCACAAACCGAAAATCATTGTTATGCCACCATAAAAAAAAAGCTGTAACATGTCTACCTTTGGCTGTGAAAAAACCCCAGTAGCATCAACCATTTATAGATTATTCTCCCATTCAAAGCTCCATTTACAGAGTATATCAGAATATCAGGTATATCCTCCATAATATCAACCATTTAACCTCCAATCATATCAACCATTTTGGGTCAGGTTTTTCTCAGAATATCAGGATCAACCTCTAGCAGTCCACGAAAAAAAACTCAAGGATTAAACGACCTATCCAGTCGGTTGGGGGCGATAAAAATACCTACAAAATCACCCGAAAAAGTCGCTAACTTGCTAAATACATAAGATAACATAACTATGGTTTGTGATATTCATAAGAATTTATAACATCTTATAACTATAGTATATAAATGTATTCAAGATGTTATAAATTGTTGTAAATTGTAAAACATGATTCATGGGGTTTATAAACCAAACATCACTTTTCAAAGCCCGCACCTGCCGGGTATGGACCAAATCGCTGCCCGCTCCTCAGGGTATGGACCAGGGAGGCAGGCTCTCAAACGAAATCCTTCCGTTGGTGGATTTATTAGTCCAATGACTATGACTATGGTTTATGGATGTTTATGGTACAGTAGATGTATCATGGTAGATACAGAGCTAAGTTGGGGAAAGCTGTTTATATCTGTTTATGGTAGATGTATCATGGTGCTTATGAACCAACTGATATCTGGGGGGCACCACCTTGTACTTGTGGGTGCAGTTGGGGATGACAACGACGTTGCCGAAACGATTTCCACGTTCTGCGAGGCCGGACATCTCCACGTCTGGCAGCGGTTTTGTGTCATCCCACCTTGAGCGGCTCAGCCACACCTCCCCTCTGAGCTTTCTCGGCCAACACTAAGATGTGGAGGCCACATTTGGAATCTGGTGTAGCTAGGTATCCCTGAAGTATCATGGAGCGTAGGACTCGCATCTGCAGATGTCCTGGATGTAGACCGTGAACACATATGGATGACCTGGGCAAGTAAAGCTTGTTGAGATAATGACCATGAAGAACGGACCTGTGAATGGGATTCGGCCCTCAATCCACAGGCTTGCTTCCAACACCGAGATGTCTTTGGGGGGTAAATGGAATATTTTATATATATATATATGTACACATATATATATATATATTATATAGATAGATAAAGTGGAAACATGCGCCATTTCCACCCCAAAAGTGTTGTAGGGATACATAGGGATTAATTCTCTGGCCAAGCCACAAAGATCAGAATTTTCCTGGTGAACTTCCAATTGTTCCCAGGAACTGGGATCCAGATTTTGAAAGGCTTTGGATCCGAGTCTTTTAAAGACATTTATGTCATAAAATGACATCCCCACAACCATTACAGTAACCTGTTGGTTGAAGCCCCATTTCATCCCATGATATCTGCTGCTTCATCACCTGTCGTTATCTCTCCATGTTTCTTGCTGAAAAATCGCCGAATCTCATCCATTTACCACCCGTTTGCCGAAAATACCACCATCTGGATGTTGGTTCAACCCTCATTTTATACAAAATGACATCTGCTGATTAATCACCATTTGTTGTTGCTTCATGAAATCCCCATGAAAACCCGTAGCACCATGATATTTGGAGGATCATCCCACTACCCTCTGGTCAACTAACAGTTTGCGAACTGGAACATGGCCATGGAAATAGTTGATTTACCTATTGAACATAGTGATTTTCCATGGCTTTTTGTTAAGTTTACCAGAGGGTTATCCCATTGATAACTGGGCAACCGCAGTAAGACAACCATCGACTGGGACGATCCTCGAAGCACTTAGACCATCTATTTATCACCAATGTTGTTGCTAAAGCCACATTATATACCATGTTTTTCCATTTTTGGTGGTGAAACTCCAAAAAGAATCCAAAAAGAATCCTTTGAAACTCCCACGTGCCGAAGATACCATCATTTTTAGTGCTTATAAACCCCCAATAAATCCAATCAACCCCCATGAATACGATAGTTTGGTTATCACCCCGCACACAGTCACCACTTACTAAACGGGATGAGCCTGGCGTGGTGGAAAATCCATGTTTTTTTCCCCATGATACCTGCTTGGTGGTGACTTAACCATCTTGAAAAATGATGGAGTCCGTCAATGGGAAAGATGACATCCCATATATCAAATGGAAAAATAACATTCATGTTTGAAACCACCAGCCAGATATCATTGCATAAAGCCTTCATGGCTCTGGGATTTTCCGGCTACGGCCACGTTTGAGGACACCAGAGGGTATATCACCCTCTCTTCTAATTGTTGATGAGCGACATCTCATTAAAATCTATGTAAATTAACATTATGGATTTGAAATTATTTAAATCTCATTAAATTTATTGCAGGGGCTCAATGATGTGTAATTGAACATGATGAATTCATGTTTAATCATTGAACCCCCCAATCCTTAAATATCTACCATCTGGCTATTTAACATAGCCATGGAACATCCCTTATAAATGGAGGTTTTAATGGGAAAATCATCTATAAATGAGCCATTTTCCATGGCTATGTTAAATAACAAGAGGGTATATATTAAATCCCATTTCAATGTCTGTGGGATCAGAGATGTTTAGTTTCATGGTATATACCCTCCCCTCCATTGCCAATTCTCTTTAATTCATGGTAAGATCCTTATTGTTGATATTTGCTGATAAGTAACATTCCATATTCCGTTAAAATCCCTTGGTGATTAAACATGAAACATCCCATTATCATCCACTAAACATCACTAACCCCCCAGTTAATAGGAATGTTACTTATCAACCACAAATCCCATTAAAATCTATTAAAATCCACTAAACATCCATTAAAATCACTTAAACATCCATTGAAATCCATTAAAGTCCATTAAAATCCATTAAACATCCATGAAAATCCATTAAAATCCATTAAAATCCATGAAAATCAATTAAACATCCATGAAACATTCATTGAAATCCATTAAAATCCATGAAAATCCATTAAACATCCATGAAACATTCATTAAACATCACTAAAACCATGGGAAAATCCATAAAAATCCCCTGCTGTTCTGCCTCTGAGTGCCCCCCACCAGCTCCGCCCACCGCCGCCGCCAGGTCCGCCATGTCCAACAAGTCGTGCAGCGGCAGCACCTGGCACTAAAAACGTGGGAAAGTCACCGGAAAACGTGGGAAAAACGTGGAAAAAACCCATGAGAAGTGGAGGGTTTCATGGGAAAATCCATGGGAAAATCCAATGTAAATGGAGAAAATATGGGAAAACATGAGAAAATATGGAGAAACAACCTGGGAAAATATGGAGAAAAACGTGGGAAGATATGGGAAAACATGAGAAAATATGGAGAAAAACTTGGGAAGAGATGGGAAAAACATGCTGACATTAACAGACTTTGCAGGAAATAGCTGGGAAATGCTGGGAATAGAATTCCACCAAACATTTAAAATGAACACAGAACAACACAACACATTTGAAACTTGAAATCTGCTTGATACTTTTTCATATTTTTCAACAGATGCGTCCCGAAATCTGCATCTTCCACATCATATATCTTCTTTCAGGTCAGACGATGGGTGTGTGGAAGTTCTCAGCCTAAGCCTAGAAACCCTAGTTCACGGGGTGTCCTAGGGATATGTACCTTGGCCATTACCTGCCAAATTTTTGTCGTTCGGAACCTGCCAACTGCGACTCATGAGGCCCAAAAAAACTGCGTGCACTGCTTCATATGTGCACTTTTGCGGGGTGCAAACCTGAAGCATCGCTCAGATGATATCCATGTCTATCTGGTTCATGACCTCTGGTAGGTTAAGTGCCTACCTTGCCAGGTTACATACCCATGTTGGATCATTGCTGAATGGTTCCATTGGCATGTTATTTATGGAGGTCTCCTAAAGTGGGGGATCCCCAACATCATAGGTTTCAATACTAAAAATGGTCCGATTTTGGATGATTTGGGGGTACCCCCATGACTTAGGAAACCTATGGAAACCTCCATATGCCTGTTTTGTTGTTAACATACCCCCCCCTTGCCCAGTCTCCATGAATGCCGCGCCCCCGCGCACCATGTCACCACCATTGGTGGCAGTGGCTAAGATGCTGCGCAAGTTCGCCAGCCTGGGCGAACCGCTGGATGCTTTGCGGTGAAAAAGGCTGGTTTTTACCATGATCAATTGGGAGTTTCATTCGGAAAAAAGGACCACTTTGTCCTACAGTTCCATAAAATCACAGTTTCTAGCAAACAACATGACGATAAAGCATGATAAACCATTGGACTTTTGAGCACCATGTTTTCAACCAAGACCATTTGGGTTTGTCCAAGGATGGGCACTGCTATTAAGGCATGGGTACTGATTATCGATGGGGTTTTGGAGCGCCCTATTTTTTGACAATACGTTTGAGCCACATCCATTCTGTTGTCCGTTGAATTGTTTTTTTGGTATTGAGCAAATAAAAGGCACATGTGGACATAATCAATCAACATAACTAATTTTTCTACGAGCACAAACGCTTGGAGATGTACACATGCGGCTTTGTAGAGTTCTTGCCTCAAACTAGCTAGCTTGCTAAATGGACGAAACAAATCATATGGTATGATAGGTAAAACCAACAAAATGGCTGACACCGGCAGGTAAAAGTGTACATACCCACATGTAGACAACAACCTCACATCTACCATCTACCTATATAAATAAAACACATATGGGGGGTTCCTTAAATAGGGGTACCCCCAAATCATCCATTTTACAAACTTTCAATTATAAACTATCCATTTTGGGTACCTCCATTTATGGAAACCTCCGGTTGTTTAAACAACAAAAATGGGAATATGGTCCAAAGAAGTCACATGACGTCAATCTCCTTGATACTCTTGCCCAGTCAGCCCACAACCAGCGCCAAGCCGCAGTTTCTTTTGAGCTGCAATGCGATTTATGGTCTTGGTGACATCCAACCTTAGTCTTGAAGCAAGCAGAAATTCGCAACAAGATGTTGGCTGAAACGTGCCCTAATAGAGAAACGAAGACACAAAGAAATAGACGAAACAAAACAAACAAACTAACTGTTGACTTCAAATTCCGAGATAAAAATCCAAGAGGTTGCCCATGAGCGTCATGAACGTCCCAGCCCAAACACCTCTCCTCACTGGGTTTCGCAATCCAATGGTATTACTTTTTTTAAAAACAACAATCAACAAACACATGCTTGTCCACAATCTGGTGGACTAGATTGACAGTAAGAGTAGGAGTAGCACTAACAATTACAGAAATCGTGTTGTCAATTGACCCGCCCAATATAGTATATAACAGCGATGGCAATCCAGATGTTATCGCATGTTATCGCCTATTCAACATAGATCTAATCTAGAATCAGGCGATTCTTCAAATTCACCCAGTTGCAATTCCATATACCCTCTGGTAAACTAAGATAACGAACTGGAAAATCACATTTATTTATGGGTAATTCATGGTAAATCAACTTTTTCGACTGGGCCATTTTCCAGACATAACTATGGAAAATCACCATGTTTAATAGGTAAATCAACTTTTTCGACTGGGCCATTTTCCAGTTCGCAAACTGTAAACGTTTACGATCGGTCGGGTAGTTTAAGGCAAAGCCGGAAAAAAACCATTTCCCACGTCGTCAGTATCTTGATGGGTGACTCAGGCGACCCCCAAGAGATGGCCCTATGAATCCCTAGGAATCAACCAGGGTAAACACCCTTCGAAATAGAAATTGATAACACCATATATAACATGATATAACCATTAGTCATTAGTTGTTATATCCCATTAGCAAGATCATTACTGGCTGATTCATCAACTAAGTATTATCTTAGTCACAGTTGATAGTAATCAAATTGGGGAATAACATGTTGCCATATGTTACAAAATGATCCCATTATTATGTATAATTATATCACAATTTCCAAGATCAACATTACTTTCCAGGATTAATAGTAATAATATAAACCATATTTATCCCTTTTGAGATGGGTTGTCCCAATTATTCATAATGATAGTTTATGACGATCAGAACCAGAATCATACATACAGAATTAAAAAAGTGATATGTCAATAATAGTACAATAAACCACTGAGTTCAGCAATATAGTTTCCCAGAATAATGTTTTATAATATTACATAATCAATTAGCATTAGTTTCTCAGTTATCCCAATTATTCCAAGTGCCGATATCTCACACTGATATCTCCCATTGTTGGGAAAATTGTGATAATAAACAACAACTCAGAATAAAAATAATTAATTAATTATAATAATAATTAATAATAATTAATAATAATTAATAATAATAATTAATAGTAATAATTAATAAATAATATTAATAATAATCATTAATTAATAAATAATATTAACAATAATCATTAATAATAATTAATAATAATAAGTACTAATAATTAATAATAATAAGTACTAATAATTAATAATAATAATCATTAATAATAAAAATTAAAAATAATCATAAATAATAATCATTAATAATAATAATTAATAATAATAAATAAATAATTTTAATAACAATCATTAATAATAATAAATAATAACTAATAATAATAAAAATTAAAAAATAATCATTGATAATAATCATTGATAATAATAATTAATAATAATAATAAATAATAATCATTAATAATCATTAATAACAAAAAAATAAATAATAATAATAATAATAACAACATCATGTATATTACCAACTACCATATCAGGTTCTCCCAATTCCATTCCCGCCGCGGTACCCATCTCCGTCGTGTGTGGAGGCCGCCAGCACCACCAGCGCCCGCGCCGCCGCCGGCAGCGGCAGCTTGGTCAACTCGTCCTTGGCGCCGGCCACCACGGCGGAGACCTCACCGCGCGGCGCGAAGCCGGAGGTCACCGGGGAGCTGGGGAATCCGTGGGAAAACCATGGAAAAACATAGGGAATACATAGGGAAAATGTTGGGAAAACAGCAACAAACATGGGAAAAACATGGTTAAAACTGCAAAAAACTAGGAAAAACGTAGGGAAACCATGGTTAAAACTGCAAAAAACCTAGGAAAAACATGGGGAAGCTATGGACAATCAACAACAAACCTAGAAAAAACATAGGACAACCCCATGGACAAAACATGAGGAAAACAGGGAAAAACATGGGGAACCTATAGGAAAACATGGAAAAACATAGGAAAAACATGGAAAACCATTGGAAACTAGGGAAAAGCGTGGAAACCACACTGGAAAACCATGGGAAAGACATTGGGAAAGTTGGCCAAGTTGGCGTCATAATGGGATAATTGTTGGGTTTATGGTCATTTTAACTATAGATGGGTGAATGTAGTGAACCAAGTAACTGGGGCGCATGATGCAGTAGACGGGGTATGACATGGTAACCTATGTTGGATCCCATGAACATAGGGGGTGAAACAAAAGAACTAGGTGTCAAAATAATCCATGAATGCCAGGGAAATTTGTCCGAAGTGAGGGTTTCATGTAATTATATAAATATTTCTTTAGACAAAAAACATAAATCAACAAAGAAACCGATCTCTCTCTCTCTCTCTCTCTCCATCGCCTTCTCGAAGAGTTCACCTAGGCATATATAAGTGTGAGTTACGCAATTGTCTGCCAGAAAAATGGTGTTACAAGATGGTATAAGCCGTACAAGCTATGAAATCTTTTGGAAGTTGGGTGATATTTCCACATACCAAAACTAGGTCCACGTTCAACTCCAAACCATGCCATATGAAAGTTTCTAAGGATTCACATGGAAATACGAAAGAGCCTACCTAAAATCAACTCCTAAGTCTTAAGTGGGATGTATGGAAAAATCCGGCTAAGCCCAACAAATCTCAACATCCAAATTCATGATTTAAATACCACCAGATGAGTTTGGTATACCACGTCAAGCTGGGACCATCATCGGAATGGAACGTCTTCAGCCGCTTCTTCTCCCGAGTCAAAATGCCATATTCAATCCACAACAATCCAAGAAACAGCCATTTGTGTCGACCCTTCACATCCCTTAACTTCAGACTCCTTCAAAAAAAAAAGGTATGAGCACAGTAAATCCCATAGTTCCACCGTAAAAGCATCTTCCGGTTCCATCCAGGGAACGCCATCGATGTCCTTGACGCCACCTAAGAGCTGGGCCAACTTCTCCTGCTTCGTTCGTAGCCTTGCTGGTCACGTAGGGAGTGAAGCCACAGAATATCACCATGGGATTTCATCGTGTTTAGTGATGTTTAGTGATGTTTATTGGATTTTAATGGATTTTAATGGATTTAAATGGGATTTAAATGGGATTTAAATGTGATTGATTCTTGATAAGTAACATTCCCATTAACTGGGGGTTAGTGATGTTTAATATGCTTCATCGATTTTTGTGACGGATGTGACTCATCAAGGATCTGGCTTGTAAATCCCCCAGCCACCTTTGATTAATCTAAGCATTAATCATCCTGAAGTTAATCTAAGCATTAATGCATCATTAATATGTTTGATCATTAATATGTTTGATTAATCTAAGAATATGGAATTATCCATGTTCTAAGTTTTAACAAACACGACAGCTATAATCTTAGCATAATACGCTGGTTGCATAATATGCATAATAATCTTATAACAGTATATAATAGTCGTAATGACTCACAATGTCCATCATTTGATCAAAATATTGGCTATTCTATACTATACACAACCGTCATCAACAGTCATATATGTTCATTTAGAAATAATAATAACTTCATGACAATCAGCGACTATAATGATATACTTAAGATACTTGTAAGTTATAGAACCGACTAATCATAGTTTTTAAGTATATCATTATAGTTGCTGATTATCATTTAGGATATATCAATACTTAATGATATACCTTTATAGTTGTCAAAGTCATAGAACCGACTGATTCAAGTCATTGCCTTTCCAAATCAGCAAAGCCCATCGACTCTATCGACCCAATCGGCCCGGTTTTCCCTGGAGCCCTGATGCAAGCCCCACATGGGAAATCATTGGAATACAAATATTAGTCGATATATACTGGTTGGTGGTTTGAACCCCTCTGAAAAATCTGAAAGTCAGTTGGGATTATTATTCCCAATATATGGAAAAATAATCCATTCATGTTCCAAAGCACCAACCAGAATAATAGTCGAAATTCGATATATAATATGAAACCACCAAAAGATATAAACAAATGCCTAAAATAGTGAATCTTCACGATTTTTCATGGGAATCTTCCAGATTCACGATTTCTTCAGATCTTTTCGGGGATGACTGTGATGAACATGAACAAGGGGCGGGATATCCATGTGTATATAAAATAACAACAATAATAATATAATAAATAATATATTGTAACAAAAACAATACAAATAATTAACAATAAACATAATAATAATCATCATCATCATAACCATTCATGTAAACAAAATTGCGGGCATACACCTGAAAAACCAACATAGAAGACCCTCGCATGTCATCGTCTTCGCAAAAGGGTCCAACATCTTAAGAATCTTAACTCATTGATGGCCAAGTGCGACCTGCACTTGGTGCTAATGCCTCATCAAGTAAACTTAAAACTTGTTTCTTGGGGTGATCAATGGCAATTCCAGGATCCTAAAATGGAGGTACCTACCATATATAAGGCCTATTTTTCAGGCCTATGTAAGTGAATATCCCCAGAAAATATGGCCAAAAATATGGTACTAACGTACCTCCATTTTAGGATCCTGAAATTCCCATTGAGGTGATAAGTGACTTTTGCTGGGTGGCCCCCTGGTAGATTTTCTACCGCACATATCCCTGGCTACGACCAATCCGATTTTTATCCCCAACAATGTGTGGCCCCTCAGGTATGTTTGTTGCTTTCTATTCACCCATCTGATTATCTGACCATAGGTATCAGATGGTATAAGATGAGTTAAAATGGTATAAGATGGTATAAGCACCATAAACATCATAAACATCCATAAACCACATGTATCTTGTTTGTTCATGTTTTTGCCTACGGACCGAAAACTGAGGTCGCGAAACGCTTCTTTTTCGAGTCGGAGGTTCTTGATGCTACGCTGATGATGGGGTGGGGTGGGGTGGGGCATGTTAACGTTCGTGTGAACTTGCTGAGGTTCTTGATGCTACGCAATGGAGATTCATCCACACGTACAAAAACTTGGCGAAAGCCACGGTGTCCAAACTGCAAGAGATGTAAAAATGACGGTGCGGACAGCTGAGCATGCCTGAACTTGTTTGAAGCAGAAATTGCGTTTCGCCTAGGCGAAATACACATTTATCTAAAAAACCACCAAATTCAGACGTCTGAATTTCAGAGTTTTTGTGATCGCTGAATTGTGTTTTCGCCTAGGCGAAACGATGATTTTTTGAAAAAAACTGTATTTCACGACCTCACTTTCCGGTCCGCCGGGATGTTTTTGTCACCGTTTCTTCACCCCATTTTTTGCCACGGCACCGCACGGACTGGGTGTCCTTGTTGAATTCCCAGGTCTCCCAGTGGCCCTCGAAGTAGATGATAAAGTCCTCGCTATCCCAAACCTCGGACGGTTGAACGAACGAAAGGAACACCATGGCTTTCCGGTGAAACACATGGGCTTTAACGAGGTTGAAAATGGTGATCAAACCATGACAAAAAACCATCTTACGAGGTTGAAAATGGTGATTAAACCATGACAAAAAAAAACATCTTACGATGTTTAATGGTGATTAAACCATGACTTTAAACCATCTTGAATTGGGGATATCATGATGTCAATGAATGGGATTGAGGGAAAATCTGCAGGAAACCTGCCGCTGTTTTCGCCTAAATAGGTTGGGGGCTCCGGATTATTTTCCCTGGAGCCAAACCTGGGAATGATTGATAATGACATGACTACATAGTCTACTGTGATAGTAGGAGAATAGGATCCCGATCAATCATAGATCAATGGATACCTGATGACAATAATATAGTCCTTTAACAAGTCTCTGAGTCATACTTCGCATCTTCGACACATCATCCAACTCCACAAAAAAATCATCCAGAGGAAGCTGCCTATGGATAACAATCTCATGCTAAAATATGCGGAACATTCACCTACATGGAGCCTTAAAATGAACAGACAGATCCAATAAATCAAGGTTTCCATGCAAAAGCATCGAATATCGGATGGAGATGGCTTGAGATGGTTGAAGATGGCTGAATGGCTCTAAAGCTGATCTGTTGCTATGGGTTCAGCTAATACACACTGATCCCTTCACATTGAACGTTTCCATACATGCCATACATTTCCCCAACAGTCGAGTAGCACACCCCGTAAATATATGCATTTATACTACACTGCATCTGGATCTTCATCTACGTGTCATCATCAGCAGGTCAGGCCACAGTTTTCCGCAATTCACCCGAACAAATCCGTCTGATTGATACAACAAATGCACAACAAACCAGCAACTCATCCCCCATTTCTCTCTCTCCATCGCTATCCCCATTATATACCCCATTGATGTCCATTAATTTCATGCAACTTCACATCAGAGTTGCCAATCCATGTCACAAATTTCCGAGTCACCAATCTGAGTCATCGGTATGTATAAATCCCAAAATCATCTATCATTGGATGTTTTTTTTTCCGGGAAACTGTACAGGAAGCTCTAAATATAGCTGCATACTGTATATTTAATGTTTAATGGTAAGAACATGTAAACATCATGGTTTCCTCTAGGTTTCCTCTTAGACCAGTTCATGGAATCAAACAAAAATCCATCTGTTTAATGTGACAAAGCGCATCAGCAGGTCAGGCCTGGTCAGGTTTCTAGGTTTCTATATGTTCCTCCGCCAGAAAATTCCTCGGAATGATACACGTCTCCTGGAAAACCTCTGGTAAGCAAACGTGGTATAAATAGACAATTCACCTATTTACATATAGATTATTTTCCAAGCTATAAACCCACACGTAGTCCCATTGCCATGTTTGCTTATCACAGGCTAAATCCATCAATATCCCACGATTTTTCCCTATTAATCGTGTTAAACCATATATTTAAAAAAAAAACATCATCTTCAATCTTCAGCAAAGCCAGGTAGAAAAGCCAGACGTGAATTCTCAGAGCCAGATCCAAGCGATCCAAGTGATCCAAGTGGCAGGTTTCTGCAAGATGTTGCTGAAGTAGAGCACGATATTGGGATCTTTCCGCAGCTGCTCCAACTTCACCCAGCCCTGATAGGCAGCCACCGCGGGCTGCAACACCTGGCGAAGATGTGGGAAACCAAGGGGAAATTACAACGTCAATTGGAAGAATCTTGACTTATAACTAATTACATTCTAACCTGTGAATCTGGATAAAACATGATAAAACATGATAAACTCATAAGTCTGGAGACTCCATATGAATCTGAATAGTGTACAATTTATGAATCTGTCACGATTTGAAAGGATGGGGCTGATCCAGTTTAGCTGTGAAAACCTGGTGGAAGATATGGTTCCTGGAGCTTGGCCGGGGTCAGGATCTTGATCTCACCATTTGGTAAGGAACCATGTGGTAAAGATCTTGATCTCGTCGTATTCCAACTCTCCCTCTTTACCATTACCATTACCATGCAGCTTCCCATTCTTCTTAGAATTCCACAAGCCAACATGTTGCCCCGGGGTTCACAAAAACATATTCGAATGGAACATCTCCACTTTGTTGAATCATGTTTGTAGAAAATAATCAACAAATGGTAAGCAGACTTGCGGATTTTCCAGCAAGCCTACCCTCTGGTAATTTAACATAGCTATTGAAAATGGCCATTTATAGTGGATTTTCCCATTAAAAATGGTGGATCTTTCCATAGCTATGTTAAATTACCAGAGGGTACCACCAAAATCACATGGCTAACCATGGCTAATCTCAGATACGCTGGCTAGTCACTTGTCCCATTTCTGGCAAGAAATTCAACCATTTTCACCTGTCATTCGCCAAGTGGGTTTGTCTAATTCTCAGGGAGCCCCGTTCCATCTGCTTCATCACCATTTTCCCTATTAAAATTGCCATCAATTGGGGGTTGGGGGTAACTGCCCCCCCATCTCTCTGGTAATCTAACATGGCCATGAGGCCATGACAAACCAAAACCACCATGTTTTCACTAAAACTCCGAGTGACTATCCCATCTTCAGACTTTTTTGGAAGCAATTTTTACTACCATTTTCAACAATTGACATTAGGTGACCTCAACGCGTTCTCCGCGTTGCTTTCCCCCGCGGAAGGGAGCCTCTTCCATCTCGATGAATTTGAACATCACACCGAAGTCCACCAGGGTGAAATCGGCGATGCCACGGTCGTCGTCCTAGCGTGAACCAGGCAAAATGGCACCGTTGTGCTTTAAAAAAACATGTCGTCCTGCAAGGCAGAACTCACCAAGGTATTTATACATCATGTTGAAAATAAGTGGTTCTGAAGTTTATGTTCGAATGTAGTGTTTAATAATGTGCATATATTAATGAATGTTTATACGGTCTCTTTCTGAATGTCTTAAATTCCTGATGCTTGTCATTCTCTAATCAAGTACCCTCTGGTAATTTAACATAGCTATTGATAATTGCCATTTATAGGGAGTTTTCCCATTCAAAATGGTGGATCTTTCCATAGTTATGTGAACGTTTACCAGAGGGTATGCATTGTTCAAACATGTTCAAGTGCTCCCACCAAGATCAACAACGACCAGAAGACCAGATCCCCGACCGCCGATCCAGGGATCCACTCCACCCGGGCACCGGGCACCTCACCATAGGGCGCGACCCGCAGATGGTTCGGAGGGAAGAAAATCAGGTAGAAACCTGCGATGCAGCCGTAGCCTCTGGTGATTTAACAGCTGGCTATAGAAAATCACCATGTTGACCCTCCACTCATCATGGCGCGCTGTAAAATCCACAAACGAAATGGATGTCTTAAAGGGATCAACGATAAATGATCTTCCATTGGCTTGGTTACTAGAGGGTACAGTACATCAATTTACATCATATCAAATCATGAAACTAAATGAGGAGGGAACAGATGGCATGTGAGCAGAGATTGATCAACCAACGCAGATGTTCTGCACAGACATGGGGTGGGGTCACACTCACCAACAGATGAGGGACATTCACCCATTAACCTCATAGACAATGTGCTATCCACCGACATGGAAATCCAATGCAACACCCGCGAAACATTGCGAAACCATCCACAACTTATTACTTGTATCCACTTATCACATATTCGTATATAATTTTGCATAAATATATTTATATATACGCATATATATATAATTATATATATATAATTATATATACACAATTATATACATATGATATGCCTTTCGTTATTCTATAACTTCAACTTGCATACCAGCAGCTATATAATGCTTCAAACTCCCCCACACCGTTACACTTCGCCTTTGCGATAGGCTGCTTCGAAGCGGAAGGCCCCTTCATAGGCGGGACTGGTCACCGCGATGAAGTTCACCTTGGAACGGCACCCGGTGTCACCGGCCGTGTCACCGGTGAAAACTCGGAGCTGACCTCGGAAAATATCCCAAACTGGTTGGTGGTTGAGCCACCCCCCAAAAAAATGATGGAGTTCGTCAGTGGGGATATGTTGGGATGATTTTCCATTCCCAATATGATGGGAAAGTCATAAAATCCATGTTCCAGTCACCACCAACCAGGTCATCTCATTAACCATTAAATAACCACTATTAACCACCATAAAATGGCTGTTCCAAACCACCAACCAGATCTATTAAACCACCTCCTAAAAGATGGATTTCACGGAGGAAAACCCATGGGATTTCAAGGAATTTGGAAGGCGCAGCAAAACCACTTAAAATTGACCACCCAAGAATTGGATAAGACAAATCACCCAACAAAAACGTGGAATAGCTAGGTCCATGTCACCTGAAAAGATTGCACCATTTTTTCACATCACCCAACAAAATGCGGTTATAATCTCACACAAATACATTTTCGGGATTTTTCGGGTGATGTTCAGAAACTCCAAAACTGGACATTTACCAGCCCCTCATACTGGCTCTTGTCCATAAGACAATCAATTCTTCAAGCTTCAGAGCCCCCTCCGTCCTTGGATTCTATTGTTTCATTTGAAATCCCTTCGGTGCGGGAATTCCTTAGATCACCAATTCAAAAACCCACCGGTGAAGCATTGGTGAAGCTGCGGCCTTCATTCTGTGCAGCCAGTGATCCAAAAACGACCTCCATATCCTCCATATCCTCCATAAACCATCCCCCCAAATCACCATAATTAGATAGGTGCTATAAACCATTCCCAAATGTGTAGCTTATTAATGGTTATTATTGATTTTAACCACATGATTTTCCGCAATTTTCCCATGAAGCAAACCCACCCAGGACATCCATGCATGCAACGCCCACGCCTTGTCCACCTTCTCACCTTTCCGTGCATCCTCCAGGCCTACCTCGGAGTCCGTCGGGCCTCGGCGAGTCACGAGAAAGCGGAGTAAGGTCGTCACCGAGTTTTTGAAGCTTCAACTGGAGTTTATAAACATGTTACCCTCTGGTTATTTAACAGTTTGTCATGGAAAATCACCGTTTTAAATAGGTAAACCCAGGTAAACCATCTATAAATGGGCTATTTTCCATGGCTATGTTAAATAACCAGAGGGTACAACATGTTATAACCCAGAAACTCTGGATAACATGACTGGATATCAATTGATAAAATCTGGATTTGTGATGATTTGTGTGGGATTTCAACTCTTGGAAACCATAAAATGGGGATGTCTTCCTAGCTACTTAGCAAAACATCATCTCCTTCAGCAGGATACCGGTTCCTCCTGTTGGCTCATGTTATCCCATGCAACCCTAGTTTGTATCCGCTCGAAATACCATAAAATCGCCATAACTCATGTTCACATGAGTATAAACCAACAGTACCCTGGGGTAAACATGCAAAAAGATGTGGAAATCCCATGGTTCCCTTAAGAAAATTATCTATAAATAGTGGGTTGAGGGTAACCACCTGTTTGGGTGCCCTGAAAATCCTGCACTTTGTAAAGGGCGTCCCCACTGGCCGGGTCGATGAAGAAGGACAAGTTCAAGCCGCCGCAGAGCCCTGCTGCCACCTGGGCTGCGAAAAAATGGCCCATCCCAAAGGATGAAGCCACCAGCCAGCAATGTTCTGAGCATTTCCGGCGACCAATGACTGAAATTGATGAATGAAAATGAACCATATACACACACATACATATTTATATATATATATATATGTAGCACATATATATATATATATTATGTATATATTATGCAACCATGGGGGATTGAATGACTGCCTGTCGCCACGCCACAACCTCCGACATGAAAAAATCCGTGTTCTATGACAAAACACAGATGCCCAGATGGGTGGAGAAAGTGGTGGGTTTAGCACGAGATTTTTCTGAAAGATAAAATGTAGATGGTTTCTTACGTCCTAAATCTTGACTCCGACCATCCGATAATGTGTTTCAAAAAGCAAACAGTAATGAAACCCATCATTTCCCAAATTGAATCACATTAAATCATATTATATAAATCCCCATCAAATATAATCCATCACCTCCACAAGCCCGCACCAAGCCATTCCCATCCCCATCCCCATCCCGCACAACCAAGGCACCCCCATCTTCTCCCCAGCTGCTCTGGACCCTAACGCGCGCACACGACACATGTTGTTCACCTCCGGCAGCCACCAGAGGGACCACTTCGTGTCTTCAAAGAAGGCCTCGTCGGCGGTGCTGGTAAAATGAGAGCAGCGTGGCCACAAGGATATGATGCCGTCATTTGAAATGGCCAAAACGGGATAAAACGGGTGTTTTACGACTTTGTGGTGGGTCATGTTAAATCATGTGTTTGCGGAAAATTGGTCTGGAACAAACATGAAATCCATCCTCTGGAATGTAGGGTGGTGCTGGTTTCGAATCAAGAACATGAACAAGAATGACAAATTCCTCCGGTTTTTGATGACCAAAATGATTTTTTTTCTGGTTGACCCAAAGTGACAACAGAAATTGGCGGTTTCCACAGGAGAAATATTTGATTTTTTTGTTTGCAAATGCAGAATTGATGCTTAAGCAGGAAATTGCATAACCTGATCTATTGGGTCATACTCGCTAATTACATCTTATATATTTGAAGCGTTCTAACATACATACTTATTATATAGTGCGTGTGTGTGTGTGTGCCACATCTTATGAAATAACACATCTGATAATCTCAACATCTCATAACATCTTCACAAGATACATAACAAAGACAACGTGGTGTATATATATATATATATTTAAAAACACATGTTACATGGTACAGTATATGTTCAAGAAAATCAACATCTTACAGCATCTTAGGGCCCCATTTCCATACCATTTACCCTCTGGTTATTTAACGTAGCTATGGAGAATCACCATTTTTAATAGGTAAATCATCAAAAAACATCTAGAAATGGGCCATGTTCCATGGCTATGTTTAATAACCATAGGGTAACCCATCTATCAATGGCCATCTAAATTGGAGGTACCTACCATATATAGTCATATATAAGGCCTATTTTTCAGGCCTATGTGAGGGAATGTCCCCACAAAATATGGCCAAAAATATGGTACTAACGTACCTTCATTCTAGGATCCTGAAGATCTCCCATTGACCCAACAAAGATTGAATCATCATTAGTCTTCCATCAACCATCCATGAATCATCATTCACCATCATTAACCATCGTTACCGGTACTATATAGTATTACTGTCCCTATGGATCCAAAGAAACGCCACGTCCGTCGGCCTTGAACTCCACGTCGGGATCATCCTTGCGGCTGTGCACGAAGAGCCGCCGGCCGCTGTAGCGCACGAACTTGTCCGGGAAACCTGGCGCCAAAGGCGCTGGGGTTGGAGAAGAAACGAACATAGCTATGGAAACCATCTGGAAATTTGGGGTTTATATGTGTTTAATGGTGTTTAATGGTGTTTAATGGTGTTTAATGGTGTTGAATGGTGTTGAATGGTGTTGAATGGTGTTGAATGGTGTTGAATGGTGTTGAATGGTGCGAAGCCATGGGCCATTTCTGTTAGATGATGTTAGATGATTTACCGATTGAAATCGTGATCTTCCAGTCCGCAAACTGTTAGTTTGATGGGTCAAAATTGAAGCCCCAGCACCCATAGATTCGAGTATATCAGGGGAATAATAACCGCAGTGTTTTTTGGGGACATATTGAGGTTGGCTGTCACGAACCACTTACGATTCGTGGATCCTTTAGGCACCGGAGTGAAGGAAAGAACCTCCATGGAAACAATGTGAAAACCACATGGAAGAGTACAAACATCCCTTGAACCAATGGATTGGTTCAAGGGAAGATTTACATAGATTTACCAGAACCCCAGCTAATATTTATATATCATATGTCATAGGAACAGTCCATGGTTTCCGGTTCAAATTTCCCCAAAAAACCATTGATTCTCTGATCGATGAAGGCCCTGAAGGCCCCAGGAACCATCCAAACAACCATCTCAGCTCGCAGGTGATAGATAAAAGCAACATACTGCATGGCACTATACTGGTGATATGGCACTAAAACATACTATAGTATGGCACTATATTGCACTATACTATGGATATGATCATCTGTGATGGACAATCTGAGACTCAAGAAAATCTGGTGATCTCCATATATCTCCATACTTACTATGGCACTATGGTATACTATGGTGGTATTACTATCCTTTCCCCATATTTTTCCATCACCGCCATCGGTTTTCGCATCCCCACCGATGGGCATCATCATGAATTCCTTGGGGATCCGCATCCGTGGCGCCTCAGGAAGGTGAAAAATAGATACCCATGACGGATCCATGGTGCTGGTAGAAAAATGCTGACATGACTGGGGTATATTGATGGGATCCATGTTGCCATATATAGCATACATGGATCCGTCATGGGATATGGCAGTGTTTGACAAAAAGATCTCGATTATGAGTAGGATAATTCCATTCGTAGCATTTCTTATCGTCATATAATATAGATTAACCTGGAGCATCCTTTTCCATAGAATTCCGTGAAATTCCTAGGATTTTTAATGTCCAGGAATATAGTACTTAAATGGGAATGATAGTGGGACTTACCCTCCAGTCAATTAAGACTTCGACCCTGATAGGTATTGGAAGATGAGGTTCAAACGTTGGTTTTCAGGGTCGAACTGTGAAAAAAAAACAGAGAGTAGTTTTCGAACATGGTATTCTTCCATAGCATGGTATTAGGTTGTGTTTAAGCAGTTAAAATTAACAGAACATGTACCTCCATCATTCCCCATAGCATGGTAAATCACAGATTTACCGCAAACCATCCCCAGTTGGGTCTATTTTTGGGGACATCCCTATATTTTGATAGACAAGTATAGTATAAATGACCCCAAAATGGATAAAAAAGGCTGATTTTCTGGTTGATTTATCATTGATTCATCATTGATTCATCATTAATCATTGGTGATCATTGTTGGTCATTATTGGATTTAGCATTATCTGCCTACATACCAACCGTCATTAATACCGAGGCCCCAGGTCGCGTCGCGGTCCCCCTATATTATAGGTCGCCCCACACCGCTCGGCGGCGGCGGCCCAAAGCCCTGCTTCTTTCGCTTGACGGCCCTCCGCTGGTCGTCATAGGTCTGACGCTTCGTGGGATTGCTCAACACCTGGGCCGAGAAACTCGGCGCCCGCACGGGCGCACGGTCACCTGAATGCTGACCTATGATGTGACGGCGCTGGAAAAAACCACATATTTATAACATTTTATAACTAAATATACATGGCAGGACTCAACAGAAATTGACATCAATTTCTTTTAGGCAATTGGATTGAACTGGGATCGTCACAAAGAAAACTTGAAGCATCTTGAAGCTATACCTATAACCAGATCCATTCTTCATTGGTCAAATCCCAATGATTGATGCTTAAATCACGTTAAATCCCTATAAAATGCCCGGTAAAACCTCCAGGTTTAGATCCTTTCACCTTCCAAAAGTCAACAGCTTTGATCCTCTTACCTCCGAAAAAAGCGTGGATCCTTAACCCCCATTTGCACCTCGTAAGCATTGTTGATCTTTCGGATTCGTGTCTCCGCTTCGTCACCTTGACCGGCGCAGCTGGCCCAGCAGATATGGCATTCATAAGGGGATGATATTACTGGTGATGCTTGCCCTTTGGTAAACGTTTACATAGCAAACTGGAAAATCACCATGTCTAATAGGTAAATCAACCAACTAAATGGCCATGTTCCAGTTCGCTATTTTGACATAACCAGGGGATAAGGGTTATAAGAAACCATGCCACTGAAACCTTGGCTGTACAGTGTACAGTAAGGCTAAGCCGTCCACAAGGATCATCCTTTCGCAGCAGCTTTGCAGTACTCATCCCATATCCCATTCACCACCATGTAACATCATGTAACCACCTTAAAATCACCATTTTATAGCTGGGAAAATCCACTATTTTGACTGGGCCATTTTCCAGTTCGCTTTTTGTATGCTTTCCAGAGGGTAAATTTTCATCTGACCCCAATTTCAGGGTGAAAATCATCCTGGGGTCGACCCACTGAGATTGATCGCCGAGGCGCGGTTCTCCGGGTGCTTGTCGGGGTGCCATTTGAGCACCAGCTTCCGGTAGGCCTTTTTGATGGTCGCCTGAAAAACATCAGGCTCGACTACCGGCTAAGTTCGGGAGAGGCTCATGTTTCTTTTTCCCCGGGCTTCTCCCCAAAAATTTACCCCCCCAAAAAAAAACGACCAATATCTACCAACAAGATCGAACATCTACTGTCTACCATTCTATTTTTGTTCATCTTTGCTTCATCATCATCTATACCATCTGGTTATTTAACATAGCCATGGAAAATCACCATTTTTCATAGGTAAACCATCTATAAATGGGCGATTTTCCATGGCGATGTTAAATAACCAGAGGGTACAAGTGATGTTTGTTGGTGTATGGACCCATTCAATGGTTTGATAATGTTTGATATTACCCTCCGGAAAATTAACATAGACCCCGAAAATCACCAGTTGTTAGTGGAAATGAATCTTCCGACGCTTGTCTGGCAGGGTCTATGTTAATTTACTGGAGGGTATATCTCCATAAGCATATGAAGCATCCATAAGCCATATACTTAATCCAGTGGCCCGAAGGAACTTGAAGTAATGTTAGGTATATTGTGGAGAACCACCTTGCAGGGATCCCGAGGCACCTTCGCCGAGAAGAAAATAACATTGGTGCCACATCAGGAGTTTTTGGATACTGTGAATGGAAGACAGAGTCATCGGAATATTCGGAATCCCATTGAAACATTCGGGTTTATCATAGATTACCTATAGATTACCTATAGGTTACCTATAGATTACCTATAGATTACCTTTGGTTTATCATAGATTACCTATAGATTACCTATAGATTACCTATAGATTAGCTATAGAGTACCTATCCCAGTCGTGCCTCATCCGCGTGGTCATCTTCGAGCCCAAGGTCTGCGTAGTAATTGACGATGTCCATGGCGTCCCGTGGGTCCCGTGGCCGTCGCACATCCCATGGCCCCTCCGGATGTCCGACGCTGTCCCCGTTGAGCCCAGGGCAAAACGCTGCGGGACCCGAAGACTGGAGGATTTTGGACGATTCCTATCTGGTATGCACTGGCAAGAGGAGTAAACTCAATTAAACTGATTAAACATTTATGTGCATATAGATCTATATGTACATATAGTACCTAAATTCAGTATCAATATTTTTTTATATGTATATAGTCTGTGTGCGTATATATGTACAAAATTATACAAGTGAGACACGACTGAATGCACCGTGTTTATGGGACAAACATCTAAGATTGGCATGTTGCTATATCATGTTGTATCCATAAACTCGCACCAGAAGACCCTCAGATGAACCGTTGATGAGGGTAATTGCACCTATCACATGGACGTTCCATACTTCAGGGGCCAGCCCACATCCACAAACACAAACTACATAGAAATGAAATCTGAGTCAGTGGAACCTACATGAACTTACCCAAAGTGCGGCTTCTGACACTGCAGGGTAGTGTTGATCCAATACTTTCAGCAAATGGGTCCATTCAAAAAGCTTCGACCTTCGATCTTAGGAGATGCTATACACGTGATAGCTTGATGCTTCAGAGGGACTTAACCCACCGGCCCAGCCCCGCGGGGCTAGCTTTTGCGAATCAAATGTCACATTGCCTGATGAGGCGCCAAAAAAACGTCCAAATGTTGGAGAGCTCCACCCTAGATGCCGGTGCAAGGATCAGATCAAAGCCTACCGAATGACGTGAGATGACATGAGACTTACTGGTGCGTTTTATTTCGGGAATGATCCACTGGCTACCTATCAATAATCATCCCAGCAACCCCCAGCAACCCATCCATTCCCATCCAGCACCAGTAAGGAGAATTACCCTCCGGTAAACTAACATAACTATGGAAAATCACCATTTTTAATGGGTAAATCCACTATAAATGGCCATTTTCCATAGCTATTTTGACATAACCACAGGGTAGGAGAGTTCAGGAATGTTTGACGTAAGATGATCCCCAAAGATCTTGGTCGGAGATATCCCGAGGAAAGTTTGCCAAAAAGCTGGCGCCGCTGCAAGATACAGACACTGGAGGTCTGAAACAACTTACCGCCCGGGAAAAAAACGTGGCAATTAGGAAATCCCAATTAGAAATTCCCATTGATATATCATTTAGAAATCCCAGTTATAGCATTTTTATAGATGATTTTCCCAACTATAGACCTCCATGTATAGAGGAATTTCATGGATTTTCCATTGCCACGATTGATTACTGGAGGCTAATTCGTTTGACTGCAAAGTGCATCACTGGAATCCATACTATCCATATATCTACTGACTAACCACAGATTTGAGCCCTTAGAACTGACATTTTTTGCGGGCTTCCATAAGCTTCCAAACAGCTGGAGTATCAACTCGCAGGACCCCAACACGTCAAGTGCCAAATAATATCAATGCCTTCTTTTAGTCTAAAATAGCCAATTCTGGAAATTTCAATCTTTAAAGGGAAAACCTATTAAATCATCTACACTGAATATGGATAAATATGGGTCATTAGTGTTAGTGTCATTTTCCATAGCTATGTTAAATCACCGGAGGGTCAGAGTCATGCTGTGCATCTTGTTTTTCCAAAGCCATCAACTCTCCAAATGGCACCGGCATCCAGCAATGATCCGTTGATATCTCAAAGGATTCCAATAGATACGGCTGAGAGCCGCGCGGACGCGGAGGTCCGGGGTTCCCTTTAAAAACAGCCACGCTGCCACCAACTACTTGGCTTCCTCTTGCAGCCATCGAGCCGCCTGGGAAAGATGGGGAGGCAGTTTTCGCAGCAGTTTCCTCTTCCAACTCTTCCCATATCTTGTCAAGTCACGGGTTCAAAATTGATAAAGATTGAAAAATGGCAGATTTATCTAGACCTTAGATGACCTTAGTATCTTGCACTTCTTCTTTGATAATTTGACATAGATTGCTATTATTCACTATTTTTTTACCATCTGGTTATTTAACATAGCCATGGAAAAATCCCTTATAAATGGAGGTTTTAATGGGAAAATCATCTATAAATGGGCCATTTTCCATGGCTATGTTAAATAACCAGAGGGTAACAACTTTGCAATCGCCAGCCCTTCCAACCCTCCTCGCACCTCTTTGGCGTAGTAGGTCAAAATCACAGTGGCACCAGATCTTCTGATGGACATCAAGGCCTCTTGAGGAATCTTCGGTGGTGCCCTGTACCATCTGGTTATTTAACATAGCCATGGAACATCACCATTTTTCATAGGTAAACTATCCATAAATGGGCCATTTTCCATGGCTATGTTAAATAACCAGAGGGTACAAGTGATGTTTGTTGGTGTATGGACCCATTCAATGGTTTGATAATGTTTGATATTACCCTCCGGAAAATTAACATAGACCCCGAAAATCACCAGTTGTTAGTGGAAATGAATCTTCCGACGCTTATCTGGCAGGGTCTATGTTAATTTACTGGAGGGTATATCTCCATAAGCATATGAAGCATCCATAAGCCATATACTTAATCCAGTGGCCCGAAGGAACTTGAAGTAATGTTAGGTATATTGTGGAGAACCACCTTGCAGGGATCCCGAGGCACCTTCGCCGAGAAAATAACATTGGTGCCACATCAGGAGTTTTTGGATACTGTGAATGGAAGACAGAATCATCGGAATATTCGGAATCCCATTGAAACATTCGGGTTTATCATAGAATACCTATAGATATTATAGATTACCTATAGATTACCTATAGATTACCTATAGATTACCTATGGTTTCTCATCATCTTTGCAAAATCCTGTTATTTTGTGGCATGCCCCAAGCGACACAAGATTTTTAAGGACATCTCCCAGACTTCATCAATGGAAATCAAAGTATCAACGTCAAAGGGATGGTTCAACGTCACACCAATAAAAGGATTACTGGTTGGTGGTATACCTACCCCTCTGAAAAATATGAAAGTCAGTTGGGATGATTATTCCAACTATTAGGGAAAATAAAAAATGATCCAAACCACCAATTAGATTATATCTTACCCTTTGGTTATTGAACATAGCCATGGAAAATCATCACTTTTAATAGGTACATCATCGAACTAAATGGCTCATTTTCCAGTTCGCAAACTGTTAGTCATAACCAGAGGCTAAAGTCACTAAACATACGACCAATCTGGTGGGCTTGGTCTCACATTTTTGAGCCACAACCATATTCAATAGTCTCCAAGCAAAACAAAATTTGGTTGGTGGTTTCAACCCCTCTGAAAAATATGAACGTCAATGGGAAGGATTATCCCATATATTGTGGAAAATAAACATGTTTGAAACCACCAACCAGAAAATCGTTCCAAAATCAGAAACAGGCCGGTATAGGCCGATTCTGGTCGTAGTTACATATATTAACTATAGTTTTGACCAGCAGTTTGGTTGGTTTAACCCCCATGTTGGTTAAGCCATGTTGAGCCACATCTTTGTCTCGAAAAAAAGCATAGATTAACATATGTAACTCCGGCTAAATTATAGTAATTCACTAGCCTGAAATAAGGCTTCACAAATGATTCCCCATATAGAAACCATCATTCCAGGGTTCCGGCACGACGTGAAGTCGTCATAATTTACCCAGATAATTCACATCCCATGCGTTCCCCAAGCGCCTCCAAGACGACTGCCTTCTCATCTAACCAGCCTCAGCTCGTGGGTGCAGGGAGCATCACAACTGCCTGCCTCATTGGATCTGGGAAGAACCAACACGAATCGACCAGAAAAGGATATACCCTCCTGTAATTTAACAGCTATGGAAGCCATGGCCCATTTAGTTCGATGATATTCCATGATTTACCTATGGAAATGGTGATTTGCCATAGTAATGTCAAATTACCAGATCTCAATTCAAGCGTTCCTTGACAAACAAATCAACGCCCAAAAACATTGGGGGCAACTGGCCTCCTAACTTCTCTAATGGGGCCAGGTCCAGCTCATTGAGCTGCACGATCCTCGGCCCCATGTTTTTGGGGAAACCATGGTTTCAAGTAAATTTTAACCAATGTTTGAAGAGGTGGCCTGGTAGCCCTGGTAGCCTCAAAGACCTTTGTTTCTATGTGCGTGTGCATATTAAATCATATTATGTACGTTATATATAATATGCATCTGTAATATATGTGTATATAATCATATCATAAAATCACCAAAGGTCTGTGTTTGTGCTTCTGCTGTGTTTTTGGATAGGATACACCTCACATTCCTTAGCCGCTCGTCTCGCCGCTAAGTTCCACACCATTCTGGGCAGCAGCTTTTAGCATGGCGTACTCTCCGGACACCTGAGCCCCAAGAGACGAAGAAATTCCCAACGTCAATAGGTGAAGGTATTAATCACTATTAATTATTCACTATTAAGCACCATTAATCACCATTGATCATCATTAATCGCCATTAATCACTATTATCTGCTGGGAGCCTCATAGGCCGGCCTGAACGAGACCATTTGAGACAAATTTTCGGCGCAACGTCACTGCATCTCTTGGCAACATCTGCAATCTCTTGAGCTTCCTGGGTTTTGATGGGTTTTGATGGGAGCCCGACATGGTAGGCCGCGATGGGCAGATTGCTCTGGTCCTTCAAGCCCTTGATGATGTCCAGATAGGGCCTGCCGGAGATCCGTGTGAAACCCCCCAACCCCAGACTTAATCTCTACCCGTCTCTACCAGTATTTTCTATTCACAGAAGGCTTTTCCCCAACAATTTTTTAGACTTTCCCAATGTTTCCCAAACATGGGAGCAGAATAGACACAAAATGGGCTGCGTTTTTTTTGGTATTCACCGGTTCCAAAATGAATGGTCAGTGATTTTGAACATGCAACTGTCAACTGGCCGGTTTTGCTGGTGGTATTGGAATGCTTATGGGGTCCACCAACTCAAACTGATCGGAGGGCCCGTGAAAAATTGGGGTCTTCCTGGTCAAACAAACTAGAGCATAGCTTCCAGTTTTGGAACCTATCGTCCACCCCTTTCGGGACCTATGATCCAGCATTTTTTGTTGGTTCAACCTCATTTTTGGTCGCTTGAATCGGTTAAACCACCATTTTTGATACTGAAACCAGCATTTTTGACTGTAAAACCCCTGATGTTTGATCATTTTTGCATGTTAACCATCGACTTTTTGGTTCGCGAACCCCCCCGATTTCTTGGTCTCCCACAACGTCACCCAACTCCTTAGCCCCTCTCAGCCCCCGGGCATCGCGGGCTTCACCATGAGGATATCAGCGCCTTCCTCCTCATCCAACTGCGCCTGATGTTGCTTGAGAGGGGGAAAGGGGCCTGTTGGAAAATATTGGAAAATCATCCCCAATAGCCTCTGCCAATTTGTAAACTAAAAATGGTTGCGAACTTGAAAATGGCACATTTAGTGAAGGTTGATTTACCGAGCTTAAAGATGGTGATTCCATAGTTATGTTAATTTGCCAGGGAGTAACCAATGAACCAAGGTTTTTTTCACGGCGATTACTTTTTTGAAGGCTTTGGTCAGTGTCGAAACATGCGAGTTCTTCCCAAGGCTTCACAAGAAATCACCTCCAACTGGGGTACTCTCATGAAACTAATGGTGGATCGATCGATTCGATTAGTACCACAAGCTTTCTTATGTGTTGCAATGGAATTGTGATTTACTTGGATGGCACCATGTCCTATACTCCTCCGCTCCTCCGGTTTATGAACGGGATATCTACGTGGCATCGGATGCAAAGAACTGAGCCGTCATAGGTTATCCAGAATGATGCTATGATAATGATATGGTATGATGTCATCCCCGGTTGTAAATCAGGGGCAGAACTCCCAGTGATAATTTGCCATGAAAATGCTACCCCCGCGCAATTAGCCCAGGAACAGCCCAGCTTACAAATCCAGGGCTGACATTGTAAACGATGGTAAGTAAAATGGTACATGATGGTAAATTGAAAAATTATAGTAAACTCTCCCATTTTGGCGAGCGAATAATGATCATACAATTCAGCTCTAGATGGCCGAGCACATGAACTCGAGTTACCAGCTGCAGATCATTTTTCCCCAAGGAGAAACCATGGGTTTTCCATGGTTTTCCACATGTATGTTACCGCCAAAAAAAGACCCCTGATGTGGCTGGAAGCCCCCAGTGGTTGCTTAAATCCCAAGAGTTTGTTGATCTTATCACCATCCCGGCGACCAACAGCGCCTCCAGGAGCGCCTCCTTGTAGTTGGCCTCAAGGTCTGGGTTGTTCTTCGTTGACTTCGCATGGGGGTTCATGATGTGAAAAATGGATTTTCCTGGGATGTTACTCTCATCAAAAAATCATAGGGACTTGACTATCAAGCAGAATTATGGCAGAATTGGTAATTCGCTGTGGAAGCCCATGACCCATTTAGTTCGATGATTTACCAGACATGGTGACTTGCCATAGCTATGTTACTATGTTAGTTTACCAGAGGCTAGTTTATTCAGGATAGTGGCTATGAAATGAATTGCGAATGGATGGCAGATGGTTATCAAAAATGGTCAAACATTATATCATGAATAGGGGATGGAGGAAATCCACTTGCTGTTCCATTTAGTTGCCGTAAAATAATCATGGATGTTTTTTTAAAACATAGTTCCATTCTATCCCCCACATGGACGAGAATGTCTCCAACCGGATCGCATAAGACTTCGCGATCCATGGTAATTTTGGAGGGTAAATGATTTAAATGGACGACACATCTGGGTACATAGTTTAAAATAGTTCATTATGTTTCTTATGCATGTATGCATTCATGCACGCATGCACGCATGCACGTATGTAGGTATGTATGTATGTATGTATGTCTGTATGTCTGTATGTCTGTATGTCTGTATGTCTGTATGTCTGTATGTCTGTAGGTCTGTAGGTCTGTAGGTCTGTAGGTCTGTAGGTCTGTAGGTCTGTAGGTCTGTAGGTCTGTAGGTCTGTAGGTCTGTCTGTCGGTCTGTCGGTCGGTCTGTCGGTCTGTCGGTCTGTCGGTCTGTCGGTCTGTCGGTCTGTCGGTCTGTCGGTCTGTAGGTCTGTCTGTCTGTCTGTATGTCTGTATGTCTGTAGGTCTGTAGGTCTGTAGGTCTGTAGGTCTGTAGGTCTGTAGGTCTGTAGGTCTGTAGGTCTGTAGGTCTGTAGGTCTGTAGGTCTGTCTGTCGGTCTGTCGGTCTGTCGGTCTGTAGGTCTGTAGGTCTGTCTGTCTGTCTGTATGTCTGTATGTCTGTATGTGTGTATGTCTGTATGTATGTATTTATGTATGCATGTATGTATGGACTGATGGATGGATGGATGGATGGATGGATGGATGGATGGATGGATGGATGGATGGATGGATGGATGGATGGATGGATGGATGTATGCACATGCATGCATGCATGCATGCATGCATGCATGCATGCATGCATGTATGTATGTATGTCGCTATGACTTGTGAGAAACAATGATGTAATGTTCCGCATTTTTCCGCATGTTCCAACATATCAACCAAGTCACTGTAAAAACAAAACATCCTGAGACTGCGACTGGGTCCTGCTGGTAAGTCTCCTTGCCCTTGGGCACCTGGCGCGGTGTTACGAAGCCGTTGGGGAAACCCAACATGGCAAGGGACGAGCCACCATTTGTATCGGTGATTTCGCTGGCAAACTTGGAGATTGTGCCAAAATTGCTGGGTAGAAATATCGGCATATCAATGTATATCATTCAAAAACTGGCGCGAAGCAGTGAACGTCCAATTCATCAATTCCACAGCTCAAGACGTTTCAAGTTGCTTCAAGTGAATGTAGTGGCGAGAGCCATGAAATCATTCTACCTTCCAGTGAGGTCATTATAGTTGACATTACCCACTTGCAAGCGCGGATGAGCCGATGAGCCTTCCAATCGTCGGCAATGACAGGATTGGAATCCAAAGCTTCTCTGAAGGGCCTCAGCGACGAATCAGACAGATCATGGAACCACCAACAGACAGATGAGGATGGGTCAAAATCAAAGACCGGCCACAGGTTTAAGCCATGTTAAGTCGAGTTTTAATATTAGGCATCCACTTATTGGGGTATTCAAGTTTGACCCATACCCAAATGGGCTTGATTAAGTGGTTAGTAACTGGTGGAAAACACGATGTCTCGATGCGAGTTCCCGTCTCTAACACCATCTGGAATCCTATGGTTATTTAACAGCTGCTATGGAAGCCATCGTCCATTTATAGATGATGTATGATGATCTACCAATTAATGTCAACCCCGGACTAATAAACCATGGTTTATTAATTAGGTGGGTACTCCTCCAATAGTCATAATCTGATACTTAAATGATAAATGGTACCCTCCCACTTAAACAGCCTAGAGGTTTATTAATCCAGGGTTGACATTATATAATATAACCAACCATATTTTCCATAGCTACGTTATATAAAGACCAGAGGGTAAATGATTGGAAGGATGTGAAGCCAGACACATCCAGGTCCTCGGTCAATCATCACTTGCGGAACTTGGGGGGGGACCACTGGGGCGGTCAAGGGTCTATCCATCTATCTCTGACCACTGCAGTTGAAGATTGTTGCCTTGTTCGTCCTGTTCAAAGTGGCAACTGAGTAACTATGCTGCCTCAGCCATATGAAATTCCTGAAATGTCATCCCAGCCATTCCCAAGACTCAATGTCCTGGATGATTCATAGGGGCACAAATAGCAGGTAAGTAGTGTATAATCATTCCTTATATATCGTAGGAATGCCATATATCCACACAAAAATTCTACCCCCACATAGGATCTCCGCTTTCTTACCCCAGATGGCCCCCACATAGGATCTCTGCTTTCTTACCCCAGATGGCCCTTTCACATCGAAAAACACGGCTTCGGGTGGATCGGTGGACCCTTTGAGCCACAACTCCAAGCTTCCGGGCCCATAGAAGGCCGAGGCGTACTTCGCACTGTATGCCTCGAAGGAAAGGCTTTGACCCATCCACTGACCGAGTTCAATCATTTGCCAAAACGATTTTACTTGCTGTTTGAATCTCAACCC
This sequence comes from Cladocopium goreaui, assembly GCA_947184155.2. Taxonomy (NCBI): domain Eukaryota; class Dinophyceae; order Suessiales; family Symbiodiniaceae; genus Cladocopium; species Cladocopium goreaui. Next base: position 851,881 of record CAMXCT020006112.1, on the reverse strand, counting down.
AAGATTCACTTGAAAAAAAAAACATGCCAAGTCCATTTTGACCACTTATTCAGAGATAGGGCCCCCAAACGCATACAACTAGTGTATAATATATAATCTACATATGTTCGTATATATATATATATGTATACATATACTGCGAATACACACATATATATATATACATATACATATGTATGTGCAATGTTTTGGTATTTGTTTCCAATCATCACTAATAACATGATAAACACCCCAAACATGATAACAGCTCAGTCGACCCGGCTTAAATCCTGGACACAACTTCGGGGCGCAGTTCAAGGTGAAAAGTGGTGATGTTTCACCATAGTTATAAGGGCTAGATCCCAACTGATGGAGGTTACATGCCATACTTACCCATGAATAACCTGAAAATCATCCATATGTATCCATATGTGGCAGTGAAATCTCAATTTTCCTTGGTTAAGTCACCATTCTTATTGTTTGTTACCTATCAAAATCAACATTTTTGTTGGTTAAATCACCATTTATCCTCTATTTGCCATCTATAAAAGATCACCCCCCAGTCTCAAGCTGCACTGGGCGCTTCGCACCATGATGCCCACATTGGTAAAGCCAGCTTCATCCAAGGCGTCTCGGATGGCGCCTGCGTGGTTGGGATGGGAAAATCGATGTCTTCTCATAGCAAACCCCGAATAGATAGAGTGAATTATCACTAGTTGAGTCGGATGTTACTAGTTTCTTCTAATTTTTATCTTTTTGGGAGTTGCATTAGTATCAAACTCTTTTTCGGGACCTCAAATGCGTCCGGAAGTGTTTGTTTGGGGATGTGTTTTTCCGTGTCGGGATGTTGTTTACTTAGCATTCTATTCTACATATGGGACTTCAAACCCACCAACTGGAGATATCCAGGAACAGGCCGCGAACAGGCAGCGAACAGGCAACGAACAGGGTAGACCAAGTCAGATATGTCATGGACAAGGTGACTTTGCGCTGGAAGCGATAGCAAGACCGAAAACATGTTTGGATCCGCAGTCGTCACCATGGTTTCTTTCAATACTTTAAGTCATGGTCTAATGACTGGATTTAAAATGGGGGATCACCAAACCCATGGGTTTCAATTATAAATTCGTCGCAAATGGTCTAATGACTGGATGATTTGGGACCCCCATAGATTGGAGTTGGCTCCATGTCTATCTTAGTTTGCCTAATCCTTCGATTTGGGGTAGATGGTCCATGTGTTCCCCATGGTGGATTTAGCAATGGAAAGCAAACTACTGGTTGGTGGTTTCAACCCTTTCAACCCCTCTGAAAAATATGAAAGTCAGTTGGGATTATTTTTCCTAATATATGGAAAAATAAAACATGTTCCAAACCACCAACCAGAATATCACCTTCATCAAATCTAAGACTTTGAAGGGTTTTGCATGAGAGGAATTGTTTATTCTTACACTGCTGAAATCATCCAGCTCACTTTCCAAATCGACTCAATCAACTCTAGCTTAGAAAAATCTTCCTACCTTGGCTTCGGTGAAGAAACCTGCCCCCAGTTACCAGCAGTTCTAACCCCAACCGGGCCTACACGTCCATCCATCATGTCACTAGGACCTGGCTCTGCCGGAATGGGTAAACCGAAGATTGCAGAAAGACCAGACTCTTGCCAAAAAGCATGTAAAAACTATGATTTTCCTCTTTGCATACATGTAAATATCAAATAATATAAATAGAAATATATGGATATATGATTATTGTTGTACAAATGTATGTATGTGTGTAATGTAATGTAATGTAATGCAATGCAATGCAATGGAATGCAATGCAGTGCAATGCAATGCAATGCAATGGAATGCAATGCAATGCAATGGAATGCAATGCAATGCAATGGAATGCAATGCAATGCAATGGAATGGAATGCAATGCAATGCAATGGAATGCAATGCAATGCAATGGAATGTAATGTAATGTATGTACGTACGTGCTTACGTCATACATACGTATGTATGTATGTATGTATGTATGTATGTATGTATGTATGTATCTCTTTAAATCAAGATAGTGAATCTCCTGACACCTGGGCAAGGACTATGCTTTCCAATCGATGTTCCTTGGAAACTCCAGCAACTCGCCATCCCCGTGGGGCTCCGGGCTCACGTAGTCTGCGCCAGCCTCTGCCTGGGACCTCAGGGAATGCAATATAATTATTGAACATTCACCTGCTAGTGACTAATGTGGGTAATATATCTAAATATCATTTATATATCACCTATATCATTTAGATATCATTTAATATATCTAAATATATATATATAATTATATCAGATGTCATCTATATCATGTATGATCACCGGGTCATTATTGACATTCATTGGCATTCTTATGACTATTACCCCAATGTGGGAATGCCATGGCTACCATCCCCAGTCATCACCATTTTTATAGGTGGTATGTATAAACCATTCCCAAATGGCTGGTTTATTTATCATGCATGGTTTTACCCACATTAATCTGGGTAAATTATATACAATTCACTAATTAACCTGAAATAAGGCTTCTCTGGGAAAATTCCCCTTACTAACCATTATTGCAGGCTTCGGGAGAACCGTGAGGCCGTGATCAAATTTACCCACATTAATGTGATTACTCCCACGAAGCCACAATGACTGCGGCCCACCAGGGCCCAGTCACCAGGGCCTAGTCACTGCCGGGTCCGCTGAGCGCCCGCACACGGCCTGCTTGCAGAGGTAGTTGATCCTCGGCCACCGATGGGCCGCCCGAGGTGCGCCGATGGCCAATCCCGCAATGGTGGAATGGCCGGCCAATCCCGGGAACCCAAATATATAACTGGCAAATAAACTAGATAAATATACATAAATATATGCAAATGGGTATAAATAAATATGAATATACATTATATATATATAAATAAACAGATAAATAAATAAAGCACATCGAAACAAATCCCTCGATTTTCCCATTGAAACCTCCCTTTCATCATTTACCCAGCCATGTTTGATTGCCGAAGGGTACTCCATGTGCTGAAGAAATCGCCAACATAACAAAACCAAGGGTGGCCGGTAGCCTGCAAAGTTCATATCATGGAATGGAACCCTTCAATATCCTAAAAAAAACAAAATTGCCATTTTCAGTAATTACATGTAATTACAGTAGAAAAGACATGGAAACATGTATTCTAAGGGTGCCTTTTGAGTTCCCATGCTCATTTTCAGGCTAGCACTTAGCATCCTTACAACCATCGTTACAACCCGCTGGGTTTTGGTTCTCATTGGTTAAATTCCATGGCATGTTCAGCCTCAAATGGAAGCTATGCAAAGATTTACTGTAGGAATTGGGTTTAACTCCCTGTAGGCTGGGAGATATACGGGTAAACCCCACTTATTGCATGTTTATTTACTTGTTGATCTTCGCATTTTTCTTGATTCTTTTGGTTACTCTTTTGCCCATGTCAGACTGGTGGTATTTCGGCACGCTGCCGGACCCCCCAAATCCGCCAAGCAACGTCTCATCGTTCAAGATGACACCGTCCGAACGCACGATGCCATCGTGTCCTGTGGCTACCATGCCGCATGGCTAGGAGGGATGCCAGCATCTTTCATCACACTGGTTGAAAATCAAGCCACAAAAACCCACAAGACCAACCGTTCACTGTGCAGCCAAGTTCTAGAGTCGTCTGGTACGCCCCTGACAATCGTTCACTGCACCGGGAATGAACATAGGAATATCACCAATGCCACCAGCAAAAATGAGTTTTTGGGGGATGAGGGTTTAAGACTTTCAGCTTTGGGGTCGTCATAGAAATACAAAAACGTTGGCCGCCCGGCGCAAGCATTTGAGCATGTCAAAGGGTTTGAACACTGTTTCGATCTGGTAAAACATAGAACCTTGCCGTAACTTTTAGATATCCTTCAAGACGGCAAAGCTGCAGCTGGATATGTTTTTCTTTTTATACCCCCACTTATGGCAAGCAGTGCGCCCAAGACCTATAACCAAGGTTTACCCAGAAACATGCAAGCACAAAAAACAAACAAACATGTTTTGGTGAGAACCTTCTGTGATTCATAGCTTTCACATATGATACGAACCTGAGCACGCAACATCATGCAACATCGCAACCCCTAGAAGTGGCTTGGGAAAATTATTTCCGGATCAGCCATATCTCTGAGCATCACGTGTCCCAGGTCTGGGATCAGCATCAGAAAATGCTATGGAAAAGCATTCAGCGCATGGGGAGAAAACCCGATTTCTAGCAAATTCGCCCTTCAATCAACACTCTTCCATGGTCATTCTATGAAGTTCTATATCTAATCTAAGCGAATCTAACCTTAGACAACCTGTCAAAACAACACCAGCGTCGTTTTGAGCTGGATATTCGGATATTCCCATAGTTTCCCACCATTTATAGAGGATTTCGCATGGATTGGACCCAATGCCTAGAGAGTTGTAGGGATCCAAGGCCACGTCCGTGTAGACCACCTGGCTTAAAAAAAAGTGGTCCTCGCATAGGATGTCCCATTGCAATGCTTGCTTATCGGAGGGCACTCTCGCCCAGGCTGACACGAACTCTGCAAGATATCAAACAAAGATTGCGCTCGAACATGTTCTGTGCAGGCGGTAGCAGGGTCAGAAATTCAAAGCTGAAGACCACCCGAAACTATCCACTATCAAGCTCTGTTCAGACTCAACAAAAAGGGCTCAGAGCTGGAAAATACCCTCTGGTAAACGTTCACATAACTATGGAAAATCACAATTTTTAGTGGGCCATGTTCCAGTTCGCTATGTTAGTTTACCAAAGGGTAAGCATCATGTTTCATCATCGGTGGCTTCGGTGGCGCTGACGCCAAGACTATGTACAGAATCCGCGGATCAGCTTGGCTGAGTCCAACATGGGATCTACTTAGATGGGCCATGGGATTAGTTGACTACCCACTAAGTAGGGCCATTTACTACTGGTTGGTGGTTTTAACCATCTTGAAAAATATGAAAGTCAGTTGGGATGATTATCCCATAGATTATAGAAAATAAAAAATGCTCCAAACCACCAACCAGACTACCATTAGCAACTAATAAAATGACTTCGTAAGTGGCCTTAGAACTATCAGGTGGCCACTGAGTGATAATTCTTAGCCATTTACTACTAAGTCACCTAACTACTCCCAGGGCCCATCCGAAGCTAGTCTCTTCGTCCATATCTTGGAGGGTGAACTGACACATCCAGTTGGTGAAAATAAGTAGATTAACCAGGTTTTATGGTGGTGAAATAATGATCACCTGGAGCTTATAAACCAACAAACAGTCGGGTTTTATATGGTTTTATGGTGGTGAAATAAATCTAGTTGGATGATCAATTTCAACAACATCATCCAACAAACATGGAGGTTATCAACCAACAAACATGGAGGTTTTATGGAACTTATAAACCAACAAACATCACTGGGCTCATCCTCAGAGGTGGCACTGACACGTCCCCGAACCACCCGCTGGCCGGTTTTCTGCAGCTGGGCCATCTTTTCAGGCGCGCATCACGAGACCATTTACCTTGGGAACTGAAGCTTCTCCACCAACGATTTTCCCAAGTCAAGCAATAAGATAAATCATAGAGGATTTATCAATAAACGATTAACTAATACAATGGAATAATAGTATTTATATCATTTTGTAGTGTATCAATAGAGGATTAGAACCAATGGTTACTGAAACCAAATCTGCCCATTGAGATACCCGGCCTGGTAAACATACAAAAAACGAACTGGAAAGATCCACCATGCTATTAATGGGAAAATCCACTAGTTCGACTGGGTAATTTTCCAGTTCGCTAGGTTGAATTACCAGAGGGTAGGATTCTCATGGATTTTCCCACGAAAAGTTCCATGAAGAGGTCCCAAACCTCATTCCAAGCAGCCTGGATGGTCGTGCCAGCTTTCGGCTTGCCTGCCGTGCGGTGGAAGTCAGGGAGTCGAGAGGCTAAACCATGGGCAAAAACAGCATCAATCAAACCTCTTTTGGCAATTCAAATGGGTATCAAACCATAGTATATATATATATACATTGTATATATATATATACTATGGTTTGATACCCATTTAAACTGCCATAAGAGGTTTGATTGATGACATATACATAGCCATTTTAAAGAAGTAACATGGTCAATCTGTGGCAGTCCGCCAAGAAATGATGTTGCTGCCTATAATACCTACCTATCCAATGTCACCATCCCAGCAACCATTAAATCAGGGGGGTCATGCTACATCCCAAATAGGGGACGCATACATCCCAGCAATAAAAGCTGGAAACCTGGAAATCATGGGGAAGACAGATTAAGAATTACCATGTTCAGAATCTTGGGGTTACTATCTATATGTGAAAAATCGTGTATACATATATATATATATATAATTAATTAAATATATATGCACATTTGTAATAATTTATAGATATATAATGATGTTTGTAAACCAACTTCTAAATGGGGAGGCACCACCTTGAAGCAGCTGTAGAATTTTCCGTAGCCATGCGGAGCCAGGAACTGACCACAGCAGTTTCCAAAGCACATGGCAGTGAAGAATTATTGATATTATTGATGAATGATTGTTGGTTAATCATCATCATCATCATTATCATCCACGGAAACTTGACTTTTGATTCTTGGAGATGGTCCATTGATACTTTTCATGACAAGATATGACAAGATGGCTCTATGGACCATGTATTGCCTGGTTGGTGGTTTAATAACCATCTTGAAAAATATGAGTTCGTCAATGGGAAGGATGACATCCCATATATTATCCCAGAGTATCAACTATTAGTCAGATTGGATCATCATCCCAACTATATGGAAAAATAAACAATGTTTGAAACCACCAGCCAGCCAAGCACTCTGGAAGGAAGCCACTGGTAGAGGGCTCGATAAATCCGACGGGTCCAAAAGACCATTCATCAACCAGTTGGAAGAGCAAGGTTTGGGGGGTGAAATCAAAAATAGGGGTTTCCATAAATGGCTAATATATGGTTGATATAATGGTTAGTATATGGTTGATATATGGTTAATATATCTGGTTGGTGGTTTGAACCCCTCTGAAAAATGATGGAGTTCGTCAGTTGGGATAATAAAATTCCCAATATATGGAAAAATAAAACATGTTCCAAACCACCAACCAGTAATTAATGAAGGATCCGCGTTGTGGCCAATATCTCCACATTGCTTGATTTGTTACACCAAACGTCCCAAGAAGGGGATAAGTGATGGTAGGTGCACGTCCATAGATCATCTCTCCCGTTTCTTTTGGAGTTTTCACCCCAAGGATCATGCCAGTGGGGTGTGCAACAGGGTATCAGGCTTTGACCCATCCAGCATACCCATCAAAAATCATCCGATGTTAAATCAGTTACACCCCTACAATGACCTACCATATATAAGGCCCATGTAAGGGCTATGTAAGGGATATACCCCCAATTCATATGGCCAAAAATATGGTACTAACGTGCATCCATTTTAGGATCCTGGAGATCTCCCATTGAATCCCCACAATTTCCATTGGGACATCACATCTATCTGGGTGAATGGTGAATCCGAAGAACGGTAGCGGGCCGTACTGGGTCAAAAAGGGATCGCCCAGGCGCCTTTCTTCTTCACGGCTGGCGCCTAAAAATCAGCAAAAATCATGGGCTTTTACCATCGACTGCCATCAAAGATTGGGATTCTTCGGGATTTAAAATTGGAATAACGTGAGGGGAAAGGAGAAAATAGTACCCATCTGGTTATGACTAACTAACACAGCCATGGAAAGATCCACCATTTTTAATAGGTAAAACATCCATAAATGGGCCATTTCCCATGGCTATGTTAAATAACCAGAGGGTAATTCTTACCATCAAGTCAAGTAACTAGGATTGAACCAGGAGGAATAAATCATATGTTCATATATGTTCCCTCATTTTTTGTATGGTCCATTCAGAAGGAAAATGATGGTCGAAAACCACAAAGGCTTGTGGGGTACCTCAGTCATTTGAACCAAGGTATGGGAGAGCTATATCTGGTCGGTGGCACTCCTTTCGTTTGCGTCGATTCCGGTGGAAAAACCAAAAAACGGTGATACATATATACTTACACAAAGATCACAAAAGAAGAATAAATAGATATGATACAGTAAATAGAGGTAAATAGTCTATGTACATCATTGTACTATATAGTATAATCTAGTATATATTATGGGCCGGAGCCCCCAACTTCCACAGTCTGGGCGCCTCCTTGGACGGGCTCTTCTTCTTTTTCTTCCGCTTCGCCGCTGGGTTTGCGGCGTCAGCATCGGGCTGCTCGCCCAGCTCCTCGCCGGAGGCACCTAGGCAGGATGGTTGAAAAACTATAAATAATGGGATGTTTACCACCTTTTTCAACTGGTGCAAGATTTCCCAACCATATAGATCTTAGAGATAGCTATATAGATAAATAGTTATGTTATTCTTCCACCTACAGATATTGTTAGATATGATCTTACTGGGATGTTCTATAATAACTGGTTGGTGGTTGACCTACCCCTCTGAAAAATATGAAAGTCACATGGGATGATGATATTCCCAAGATGATGGGAAAAATCATCCATTCATGTTCCAAACCACCAACCAGATTATATATTGCCCTTTGGTTCTTGAACATAGCCATGGAAAATCATCACTTTCAATATTTTAATAGGTACATCATCGAACTAAATGGCTCTCAATTAATGATTAAATGTTCTTCTTCCACCTTTTTGGAGCTTTCAATTTCTACCAAACAACTCATCGCAACCCCTCCGTCGCCACGCTGCCGGATGCGATGGATGCCACATCTTCTGCAACCTCCGTCGCCCGACGGAATGACTGGGGATGGTGGAAAATCCTGGCAAAAAATTGTAAAATGGGGATGGTTGTTGACTCCCCTTACTAATCCTTACTATAATGGTTCACAACCCATAGGGGTTTCCATAAATGGCTAATATAAATGGTTGATATAATGGTTAATCTATGGTTGATATATGGTTAATATATCTGGTTGGTGGTTTCAATCCCTCTGAAGAATATGAGTTCGTCAGTTGGGATAATAAAATTCCCAATAGACAAATCAAAAATGTTCCAAACCACCAACCAGTTGCGGATGGCGTACTATTGGGTTACATTAATCAACTATTTCCTATATAGCATATTCTCAGTAGAATCGCTTGGAAATGGCAATCTTAATGAGAACATAAGCTTTGAAATACAGGACTGCAACTATTATTCTAGAAATGGCAGGTTTCATGGGAAAATAGGTTTCTAGAGGAAAAAAAATCAAATCATTGTCCGTTATTTTCCATTTGCCAGGTAGGTCTGTGCAGGTCAAGGCTTTTCAAGGCCAACCACCAATGGGTACTAGCAGTGGGAACAATCTGTTTTTTGAGGTACCAGAGTTGAATTTATCCATCCACTATGGAGATTTTACGTGCTCACCTTCAATTTAGAAGAATATTATTCGGAAATTTAAGCTGGATGTTTACTATGGAGGTAGCACAAGACTCAGTGGTGATCGGTTTTCACGATGTAAGAAAATGATTCCTACTTCCATCTTTAGTGGGTTGCTCAGCAGGCATTGTACTCCTGCAGTGGAAGAACAGTCAGGAATGCCCAGAAGTGTTCTCAAAATGTTTTGACGTCAATTTTGAACAACATTCACTTGTGAAACCTCTGGTAGTTTAACAATAACTACAGAAAATCAACATCTTTGAATAATCTAAATATATAATTACATGGGCACTTTTCCATAGCTACAAAGGGTAGCCAGTTGCAAAACTCCGAAAACGTCTTTTTTTCCAGGGAACAAAACACACACATGCCAGGTAGGGGTGGAACAAATGAACCCAAGATTTCCAGATACCCTCCGACTCCGGCAATCTAACCGAACCTTCCAAAAAGGAAAACCACATGATGGGAACCCTCTAGATAGCTAAGTTGGTTCATAGATGTTTATAGTTTATAATTTGCTTAAAGGATGTTACTGGTGGATAGTTATTATAGTTGATGGATGTTGATGGGATGTTTTTCAACCAACAAACACTGGGGCTTCCCACCTTGGAAAATTGATTACATGGTCATCATGTGATGTTTTTACCGGGCAAATCATCCCCCGAGTTCACCTCGAAATTCTACAGATACACAGGGGCTGAAACTGAGCAAATAAAGAGGTAACGTGACTAATATTTCACCCCAAAAGTGGCTATCAGATATCATTTATACCTATAATCAGCTGGAGCAACCCTGATATAGTATAGGCATTTTCCCCTGCTAAATGTGGGTTCCATGCGTTCTATCTCGCTTAGAAATCATTTATTTACGATTCCTAGTTACCCTCCGGCAATCAAACGTGGCTTGCTGGAAAACTCACCATTTATATAATTCGATGATTTTCCCAGCGAATGAAACCTCCATGGCTCCTTCGGGGGATTTTCAGTTGCCTTGTTTGGATTCTCCCATTCTATATATTCCCATTAAATCCCATTAGATCCCATTACCCTCTGGTAATTTAACATAACTATGGAAAATCACCATTTTTAATGGGAAAATCCACTATAAATGGCCATTTTCAATAGCTTTTTATATGTTTACCGGAGGGTAAATCCCATTAGATCCCATGAAATTCCTGGTTGTTGATGCTTAAACCGGTAATGCCAACTATATAATATCCCTTTGCATCCCCACATTCCACTAATCCATTGATCATCCATTCATCTCCACGGGAAAACGGTGATTTTCCACCGCCAGAAGCAGCTCCCCCCGCCTCCGGCCCTTCGGGTGCTTCGGGTGCTTCGGGTGCTGCTGGACGAGGAGCTTCAGCTTCGTTGGTTTCATCTTCCTTGGGGCTGGCTTCCCCCCTGTAAAATAGACCCACCGGAGAAAACACGTTGTTTGAAATCCCTCTGAAAAATATTAGTCAGTTGGGATGATTATTCTCAATATATGGGGAAAAATGTTCCAAACCACCAACCAGAATAAAGATTGGATTGGCTTAAGGGAAATTTGAAACATCATGAAACCGTTTCAACTTGCTGTGTTTTTCCCAACTCCAGGGTGTTCGTGCATGTGTTTTTCGGCAACTTTCGGGATGTTTGATTGATCTACCCCCACCATCAATGATTGGGTCGTAGATGATGAGATGCACGCAGCAGCCGGTTGTAACGTTTGTAGTGAATGATCCATCAATAGTTGCCACATGATGAGAAAGGATGTTCAACTGCCATCTTCTTTTTTCCAACCTGGCAAAGTGTGAGGGGTTTGTTTTTGTTCACCTTTATTTGAGGCATTTTGAGGCTGATTGGGCCAGCGTCTGATTTGGCAAGAAAACCAGTGTGCACAATGATGACGTTAAAAGAATGTAACCATAGGCTATAGGCCCAATTGAATGCCAACACTCGCTAGTCATCTCGACTTTGAGGAATAACATACTGTCGCGTTCCACCCCTCTGTCCAAAGGTCTTCAATCTGTTCCACCGTCAGCTCTTGCTCTGCAGGAGACGGAAGCTCTTTGGACTCCTTAGGCCCGTGGCAATACAAAAGGTCAATCCCTTTTGAGGGAAACGAATGTAAAAACTATAGGAAGGCATATTCAGGTTTCAAGGACCCAAACACAACTGACTAACTTGCGAGGCCAACAACCTATGAAAATATGAGTCATGCATTGGATCCACTAAACATGGAAATCAACCCTGTGTTGAGAGCTGCCGCTCTCGAATCCTTGCAAATCAACAAGTTGTATCAAGTTATGATATGTATTGTTTCATAGAGTCATAAAAGGTTGTAAAAAAATATACACCTAGTCTATAGCCCATATATATATATATATTTCAATGAACTTCGAGGCTATAGATGAGTAAACTGTTGGTGCAATGGAGCTTTTTGGCTTCCCACCTTACCCCCACCTTACTGCCCACGTCTACAGTAACGCCTGATCATCTCTCCCCACCCTTCAGATCCCTGTAGGGACCATGGGGATGTCTTCCTGTTACACTTTTCCAGAACCAGAAAAAAAAAACACGCTTTCGTAAATAATGTGGGTAAAACAATGCCATAAACCATTCCCAAGTCATCACCATTCTTATAGGTGGTATATATATATAAACCATTCCCAGTCATGGGTGGTTGATGACATTGTTTTTACCACATTACATACAGTATCATACAGTAAATCACCTCGTCACTGTATTATTGTCCTAATCGCTTGTTTGCAGTCATCCTGATCATGTAGAACCAAGAGGGTTCTCATTTGAACCCCCGCTTGACCTGAGGTGCGCAATGTTAGGGAACAAACGTTTTTTTTTTGACTGTGCCCTCCGTGTGGTGGGTTTAAAAAAAAACATTACTTACCTTCATTTATCAGGCTTGGTCAGTGAGTTTAGTTGTTTTTATCTTAGTTGTAAAGACCCGAGGAACCGACCAAATATCCCTGAAAGGTTTCAAAACACAATTTGTTAAACTGGGCGTTGTTAAACCTGGACCCTTGTTAACCCCAAAACTATGGGCATTTACCCCAACATATGTTTTGTGTTTTTTCCAATTTTGGTGGTAAATATGTTCCAATATTGTTCCAATATATCTTCAGTGGGAAACACAGAGTCCGTTCTCTCTCTCCTATTTATGTTCAAACATGCCAATTCTGGCTCATGTGGCTGCCCTCACACTGCCGACCCAAAGGTCTTCAGTCTGCTCCACCACTTCTTGCTCTGCAGGTGTTTCGGGTGCAGGGAGCTCCTTGGGGGTCGTGGTGCGGCGGGTGGCGAAACAGGGAGATGGGGACAATTCCATGGGTTTCAACCCATCCAAAAGCCCAAAACCCAAAACCACAGGGGAACCCTCAAGGATATGAATGTTCTGTCTGATTCTATCTCTCATTTCTACATGTCTAGGATTTGGATATATTTCTGGGTAAATGATAATATTTCACTAACCTGAATAGTTCGGCCATGGCTGGGGATAATTTCCCTCAATCTAAAGCCATGATTCCAGGGTTTGGGAGAACAGTGAGGTCGTGATCAAATTTACCCAGACTTATACATTATATATATATATTATATCCAATGCCATAATAGTCCCATTCTATTCCCATCATATGCCATTACCCTCTGGTAATTTAACAGTTTGCTATTGAAAATGACCCAGTCGAAATAGTGGATTTTCCCATTAATAGCATGGTGGATCTTTCCATAGTTATGTTAAATTACCAGAGGGTACATTATCACCTGTGAATCTGGATAAAACATATGATAAAACATGATAAATACATGATAAACTCATAAATCTGGAGACTATTAACCCATTAAATCCCTATTTACCCAGATATTTGGATTTGTACAGCACCCTCCGGTGTCATCAGCTCCATGGCTGGAAAATCCACCATGGCTCCCATCTGGGGGATTTCCCAATGTCGCCATGGCGATTGGAGGTACCTACCATATATAACTGCTTGGTGGTTGAGCCACCAATGGTTGATATAAATGGTTAATCTATGGTTGATATAAATGGTTAATCTATGGTTGATATAATGGTTAATCTATGGTTGATATATGGTTGATATATGGTTAATATACAGTATCTGGTTGGTGTTTTTTCGCCACCCCTCTGAAAAATGATGGAGTGAAAGTCAGTTGGGATGATAAAATTCCCAATATATATGGAAAAATAATCCAAATGTTCCAAACCACCAACCAGAAATATTGCTATTCCAATTATTAACCATAGATTAACCATTATTAACCATGTTCCAAACCACCAACCAGGAATATGTAAGAGAATATCCCCACAAACTTAGTAACTATGCCCTTAAATGGGAATTCCTACTGATATAATGGATGCTTTAAACACTTTAAAACTAAAAATTAAAAACAAAATGGTTTCAAATGGCCACAACATCATAAATGGATGGATAAATAATACACACTTTTCAGACAGACCCAACCCAAATCCATTATTTATCGTTCAAACCCTTATCTTCAATGGCTAATTCCTCATGTTGGCGGATTTTCCCTCCAGCTTTGAAAGGTTCTTTTCCTTCCACATTTCCCATATGGAAATTGGTGGATCCAAACAACTTTCGCCCTATCGGTGTCCAAGTCGCTTCCACGGCTTTCTCGCCCATTTCCTGCGTTTCTTCGGACGCATCTGGGACTGGGACCTCTTCAGCTTTCTCACCAGCGTCGTCCGGGTCCTGTGAGGTGGTGTTCATTTAATCCAATGCTCATCCATAGTGAATGTTATTTGGTTTAAATAATGGGAATGAATCTTATAATTATATAATATTATAACCGCTTATAATTATAATGTTCTTTGACAATGAATCGTTGTTGGGACTGGCGTTTCGTAAGGCGTTTGAGTGCCGAATTTTTACGGCCAGATTCTGTTTGGGGATGTTTTTCAAAACAGCCAGGACTTCACCCTCAAAAATTGATGACCCTCTGGTAAACTAACATCGCGAACTGGAAAAATCACCATCTTTAATAGGTAAATCAACGAACCAAATGGGCCATTTTCAGGTTCGCATACTGTTAAATTACCAGAGGGTACTCAATCCAAATCACTTGAACTTCCAAGGTTGGAACAAGCCTCTGGACCAAGTCTTTTCCGTACTACAAATGGAAGGAATCCTTTCATAAGCCCTCTTCAATATGGCGATTATGTTGGGGTTTATTGGATTTACCTTAGAATAGTGAATGTTTAATCAGGGGGCGAAGGACCCTAGAAACCAAAAATGAAAATTGATTTACCACACTAGGTACAAGAAATGGAAACTGAACTAGTGGAAACCAGCAGAAATTCGTAGAATGATATACTTTTCGCTACCCCAACGTTTTCCCAGGCATGACTGGGGTGAAACTAGGAATGGTTGAGGATCACCAGGTCCATATGTGGGTCCTGTCAGGGCGTTGGTGACAAACTTTCCACGTAAAAACTTCCAGGTCAACCGTCCATGTTGAAGGGATCAATAGTTATGGATGCCAATAAAATTCTATTGCTTCCCCAAATCATGCTGATTTTTGAACATAAATAGGTAGTTTGGGATCGATAGTGATGGACTGGAAACCTAAAAATGACACATTTGGACCCATAATCAGATGGTTTCTCCCATGTTTGGAGACCACAATTTCACCGCACCACAGCTTACACATATTTACACCCCAAAAAATTCACATGAAACCAGAGAAAATGATGCTTTTCCATGCTCTGGTTGGTGGTTTTAACCATCTTGGAAAATATGAGTTCGTCAATGGGAAGGATGACATCCCATATATGAAATGGAAAATAATCCAGTCATGTTTGAAACCACCAACCAGAGTTTGTTGGATTATAATATATTATAATCCCATCTCACTATAGATTACTAGAGATATATCCATCATAAATCATCATAAATCCTATGGGAAACTGGGAGATGATCACTTCCCAGTGCTTCTCCTTTGGAGTCTCTTCCTCCCTGGTCGAAGAGGGCGACTTCGGAGTCCGCTCCATGGCGCGGTTGCGCAAGGTCTTTGGCTCCATGCCTGAGCCGGATACTCGGGAGGGATGTGGCATGGGGCATGGAAAATGACATTCAGGGTTTAACCATCAAAAATGGTGGTTTAATGTGGTTTAATATGGTTTAATATGGTTTAATATGGGTGGGTAAAACAATGCCATGTTTACCACCCATGACTGGGAATGGGAAACATATAGCACCTAATTATTTATCTATTTATGGTGATGACTGGGGGATGGTAACCATGGCATTGTTTTAACCACAGTGGATCATGATCCCCGAACTCACCATTGCGCGAGTTTTGCATCCCAAATCGCCGTCCAGAAATGGGACAGCAAACCCTGGACCAATCTGTGGTCGCGACATCCGAATCACCAGTTGGTCACTCTTGGGTAACTATGAATGAAACACCGTCAATAGTGGGATGTAATGGGATTATGATGGGATAAAGCACCTGGTGATTCGGATTTCGCAACCATCCTAACTGTAAGTCTTCCATCATCTCATCAGTGATATGGATGATGGATGGGTATGGATGGGTTGAACCTAATATGGATGGGTTGCTTTACGGCTGCTTGGATAATAATCTCCACTTAGCAACTGGATAGTGACCATGATCCACCCATAAAGATCCATAAAGTAGGGAGCAATTTGGGAAACACCTCGGCATTTTGAACAAAACATTGTAGTGATTAATGATGGTTATAGGGTATGTTAGGGTATGTTAAGGTATATTGAAGTACCCTTCGCCAAGCCCAGTTTTAGCAAAATATTATCGTTCTACTCAATCAAAAGTTTGCTATTGAACATGTACCATTCAAAGATGATTTACCTGTCAAAAATCGTGATTTTCCAGTTCGTAAACTCTTTAATTACCATTAAAACCTGGCTGACTTGCAACAGCCATGCAGGGATGATCATGATGATTCCCCGAATGCAATTGCCATCATTCCAGTGACGGAAAACCACGTGACTTATCGTGAAATCATGGTCCAGTTCATGCAGGAAAAATATGGGCCATCACCATTCGTAGAATAGTGTTATTACACTATATAACCAGGATGTATTAACCAGGATGTATTATGGAATATCCTGGCTGTACTACTTAATACCAAACGTCATATGAAGGATGTTATTAAGTAGTAGTACAGCCAGGATATTCCATTGGCCCGGAATGAACTAGATAATGTTTTGATGAGTGGCTAAAGCCTTGAGATTTCTCGTACAATATCACCTTCCCCACATATCTTGACATGCTATGGCGCTTCAGCGCCGAGGGCTTTACAAATGAAAGTTGTGTAAAGGTCCACAGCTTGAAGACCTTCACTCAGTGTAATAGTTCAACAGGGTTGGGGGATTTGATCCCACACTGAACATCTTCAACATGAAAGCCCAGCATGTGTGTATAGTATAAAGTATTCAACTAATATTGTGGGAATCACTTACCTATAATGATTATGATGAGGGAAACACCTCCCTTCAAAAGAACGTATTCTAGTGATAATAGTCAAAGTGCTATTCCTACTATTATGACGTATGCCTATGATTATTATCTTTATGGTGATCAATGATAATGATAGTTAGATGACGATTATGTATAGTTAGTGTATTATGATGATTTTTTTTGCCATATCTTATCATACATTGACCAACAATCATTCATCTGGGTAAATTATACTATTTCACTAACCTGAAATAATGCCATTTTGGGATGATTTCCCTCAATCTAACCATGATTTCCAGTGAGTGAGGTCGCAGTGAGGTCGTGATCAAATTTACCCAGATATATGTGTATATATATATTATATCCAATGCCATAATAGTCCCATTCTATTCCCATCATATCCCATTAAATCCCTATTTACCCAGATCAACCACCAAGGTGCCACGCTTCTTCCCCAGCTTGTCTCGCTTGGCGCGTTTGTGCTTGGCATGCAAGGCCGGCCGCACGTGCTTGCGCCACCGGGACAGGCCCACCTCAAAGGATGTGGGAAACTGATGTGGGAAACTCGCGGGAAATCGGACGGGAAACCCGGCCTGGTAAACGTAGAAAAAGCTATTAAAAATAGCCATTTATAGTGGATTTACCCATGAAAAATGGTGAAACTAACAGTTTGCCATGGAAAATTGCCATTTATAGTTGATTTGCCCATGAAAAATGGTGATGTTCCATAGTTTTTTGTATGTTTACCGGAGGGTAACATAGAAATCATTGACATTCATGGGGATTTTGCAAGCCAGAGTGACCTCAAAAGCTATGAAAACATATGTTCCAAACCGACCAACAAAATGCTAGCTGCAAAATGTGGCCGGAAACAAATCGAAACTGAACATCTACCGTGGCAAACCATGGCCAACCAAATGATAAATTCAGACAAGCCACGAACTCCCAAATACACACACACACATATATATATATATTATATATGTGTGTGTTGTTTAAAAAAAACACCATAAGACATGTTAAGACATATTGAGGCAACACATCAATAGGCATACCCTCTGGTAAACATTCACATAGCTATTGAAAATTGCCATTGAAATCGTTGATTTACCCAAAAAAATGGTGATTTTCCATAGTTTTTTGTATGTTTACCGGAGGGTACATGAATTGAAACCTCGAAATCAGGAACATCCGTGCCAGGCCTGGATCCGTGCCAGGGCCCAGATCCATTGCACCGTGACCGGTGCCTTGGTCTCCTGCGATGCCGAGTTCCAACTCTTTGACACGCTCAAAACTTCGTAAAGTGATTGGATTAATACATGTTTTTATGGGATCAATTGGAGGAAACTCACATAATCAGAATTTATCAAAATGATATATAAATACCATTGGATACCTACATTGAATAATCAAGAAATACCTAGAAATACCAGTCAGACAGGTGGCACTTTACCTGGCCGCACCTGAACTTCTTCATCTGCCCTATCCACTGGCGTCTGCACATCATCCACTGGTGTAGCAACTGGAGCAGCGGCCTTGGAGCAGTCTTTCAATGGAAATCCAAGGGGGTTGTGCAGCAATGGGGGGAATGTCAAATGATTCCAGCCAACTGGCTGGTGGTTGAGCCACCCCTCTGAAAAATATGAAAGTCAGTTGGAATAATCAAATTCCCAATATATGGAAACCTAAAAAAAAAATAGTCCAAACCACCAACCAGTGAACATTTCTATGACCAACACACAGAACACACTTAGGCGATACGATGCGATGAATTTAACCAACATCCATCGGGACTACTCGTCAAGAATCCCACGGCCGGAAGGCTGAAGAAAACTTACTGGTGCGTTTTACGTGGGGAATGGATGGGTTGCTGGGGGTTGCTGGGATGATTATTGATAGTTAGCCAGTGGATCATTTCCCGAAAATTCCCTACTAAGCACAAGTAAGAAAATCTAACCCCCCCCAAACAAAAAAGCAAGGAAGAAAACAGATAGAACAACTGCAACCAAGCAGCATCCGTCTGACCGTCCTCTTCTCCAACATCTCTTCCAGTCTCAACTGCACCAGGCCCATAGGCAACAACAGCGGGATCCTCGGGCCGAATCTTGCGCTTTTCATCAGCCTCTTCAACTGGAGTGCTAGCCTTGGAGAGGTTGGATTCAGAGGCCAGTACTGAAGAGGGATACCAAAGTCATCATATCTGGGCAAATTAAATTACCCTCTGGTAATTTAACATAGCGAACTGGAAAATGGCCATAGAAATAGTGAGTTCTCCCAGCTATAAAATGGTGGATCTTTCCAGTTCGCAAACTGTTAGTTTAGAGGCTACACCCAGTTATAAGTTGGTTTATAATCCCCATTAACTATAGATATAACCCCCATAAACCCTAGTTATTGGACTTATAAACCAACTTAGGCTAACTATGGGGCACCACCTAGTAATTCACCAACCTGAAACTTGCGGCCTCGCTAACCTTGTCATAAAGCGGCCCGACCAAAGGGCGCCACGCAGAGCCGGACCAGTACCGGCGAATTCTTGGGCCATTTTGGGATGACTCCCCACAATCTAACTATCTAATGGCTACTGGTTTATAGCAATAATGGTAAATATATGGGAAATATATGGTAAATATCAACTTCACCAACTTAAGACTTCTGGTTGGTGGTTTGAACCCCTCTAAAAAATGATGGAGTGAAAGTCAGTTGGGATGATGACATTCCCATTCCCAATATATGGAAAATAATCCAAATGTTCCAAACCACCAACCAGCTATGATTATAGTGAGGGAGAACAGTGAGGTCGTTATAATTTACCCAGATCTAATATGGGATAAACACTGATAAACCGAATCACTGATGAATGATGCTGACTTTTGGACACGTCAGGGTGCTTGATTTGCCCATTCTCGACTCATTTTCTACCTGCAAAGTGAGGGCCATGCTATCCGCAAGACTTGGTAAGTAGATATAGTTGGGATGTCCTCGGGTACAGTACCCATGGATATCCTCCTTCCTTTTTTAAGGCGATATATACGAAATGTATCCCACCGCCCACTGCCCAATCGCTTCAACCAAGAGGCTTCTGTCTTAGGGCCACCCTCTCCTCTAACTTGCGCTGCATTCTCGAACGTCTCCGCACCTTGCGCTTCCTCATGTGGACTGCCGCCCGCAGGACTCGGGACCGCTTGAACAGGCTGGCCATAGGCGTCGACACCACGACGGTCAGGTCGAACTTTGCGCTTGCCATCTGTGGTAGGCACCAAACCACCCTCTTCAGCTGGAAGAGAAGTACCCTTGGAGGGAACAGCTGTCGCAAAATAGACCTACCCTTTTTTTGGCAATTTATGATTGGAATTGCAATAAGTTGGAATCTGAATCCCTGACATTGTGACTGTGGATGATGATAGCTCATGAAATTCCCTTCCCAACATCCTTATATAAAACGTGGATGAATAATAAACAAGAAATGGCGGAACATCAACAGATGATGATGATGATGATGATGATGATGATGATGGTGGTGGTGGTGATGAAATGATGGTGATGAAATGATGGTGATGATGGTGATGATGATGATGATCATGATGATGGTGATGCTGATGATGATGATGCTGATGCTAATGCTAATGCTATATTCTGGGCTCTTCTGTGGGTCAAAATCCTGCCCCCTAGAATCCAGAAAAACATCTTCAAACTTGTGAAAGAAAGTCCATTCTATTGGGATTCCATGGGATAACAAATGTTCACCTGTCGGTGGTAGTTTAGTTGATCTCACTCCACAGCCCAATGACCGCTTGAACCGAGCAGCGTCTGTCTCAGCTCCACTCATTTCTCCAACTTGTCCGTCTTCAAACTGCTCTGCCTCTCCTTGTTCTTCCGGGCCAGCATCGACCACGTGAACAGGTTGCCCATAGGCATCCACACCACGCCGGCCAGGTCGAAGTTTGCGCTTGCCATCCGTGGTATCAGGTCCCAAACGCTGTGCTGGAAGAGTGGTGCCCTTGGACCGGTTCACTTAGGCAAAACGAACATACTGTGAATTACAAAAGATATACAGAAGCATCATGCAGGAATTGAAAATCCAGCTACCCCCCAAGAGGATGGTCGTAAAGGTTGGAACTCCTCCCGACTTGATTTGAAACATTGATAAAGGCAAGGTATGGCAAGGCATCAACTACATGCCAAAAGGAATGTCATCCAACCTCCCCAGTTCCAACCCGTTCCATACCAGCTTCCAGATGTGGTCTTTTTTTCATGTTTTTCCACTTCAACCAAGCCACTTCCATCTCAGTTCCGCCCATTCCTGCGACTTCATCTTCAAAGTCCTCAACATCACCATCTTCCGCGCCCAGAATGCCGGGGATCAGCTGTCCATAGGCGTCAACACCACGGCGGCCGGGTCGAACTTTGCGCTTGCGATCTGATGCTTCAGGCGCTGAAGCATCCTTGGAATGGGTGGCCTACAAGGATGCAAATATATGCAAATCATAAAGTATCGAGGTTGAAATGTGTACACAGACATATGTATGTACACATACTCTATATATATATGCGTGTGTGTGTGTATGTCTGTATGTCTGTATGTCTGTGAGTGTGTGTGTGTATGTTTGTATGCATGGATGGATGGATGCATGCATGCATGCATGTATGTATTTATGTATTCATGTATTCATGTATGTGAATGCATGAATGGCGCACGTGTATGCATATACACAATGTATAGTTATAGAACTGTTCAAACTTCACTAAAATGATGCAGAAGTTTTGGGCATTGCCAGATGTGTGTTGGTACTTGAGGGGACCAGGATTAAAAGTGAACCATTCCAAGAAAGAAAACTTTAAATGAATCACTTTTCAAATTGGAAGTCTAGATCGATCTTGTATAAATCTCCTGCTTGCGGATTACGATGGAAATATTCTTGGACATAGGCCTGAACAGCTGGAAACTCACCCTGCACAAACAAAATTCCTAGGTAAAAAACAGCCTGGCTGGTGGTTTCAACCCCCTGTTTTTTGGGGGGGATCAAGTTACAGCAGTACCCATTTGAAGCCATCAGCCATTCTCTGGCATCTTTCAACCCCACTTCAACCAAGCCACTTCCATCTCAGATATCTCAGTTCCGCCCATTCCTGCGACTTCATCTTCAAAGTCCTCAACATCACCATCTTCCGCGCCCAGAATGCCGGGGACCAGCTGTCCATAGGCGTCAACACCACGGCGGCCGGGTCGAACTTTGCGCTTGCGATCTGATGCTTCAAGCACCGAAGCATCCTTAGAAAAGCTTGGTCCAAATTTTAAAAAAACAAAACGTGTAAAAATATAGGCTTAATCCATTTATTTCAGATATTTTATGATACATCTTGTAGCTATTTTTGGACATATTACACACATATATATATATATATATATGTGTGTGTTATATAATTGAATACCTACATAGCGATATCAGCCAAGAGATATGACTGCTGGTGAGATCTGAGCGGTCAGCAAAGGAGTTTTATGAAGAAACTGTGGGCAGCTGATAATTCTTTAGAAGCATTCTTTCTTCGTTAGGGATCGGCCTTTCGTTGTCAAAAATATAATCTACAGTATTTGTAATTGTATCATCAATGCCGTTTGTATTGTGCTGACTAAACGCACTCCCATGTTTAAAGGGCATTGGGAAGAGAGTGGAATATGTAAATTTACATATTTGATCATATTTGTGTATGTGTGTGTGCGGGTTACCATATATACTTGTGCATGCATAGTGTTCATGAACATATATATATATATAGTTACTGTTATTGCCATTGTTCTTACTCTTTAGAGTACCGTTCATCATAACCATTGTCATTGCAATATTTGCCATTCAAATTACTGTTATTGATGCTAGTACGATGTAGTACGTAACAATTATAGCAATCTCCCCCAAACAAGAAAAGTGTTTGCAGGAGGTTATAGATGATATGTACAGTACTTCATATTACCAGGGTTTTCCACTGTTCTATCCGTTTTGGGGTTGCTGTACAGAACAAGGTTGCTCCCAACACCCCAGATACAAGAGAGGGAAACTGGGTAGATAAAGAGGTAAAATGACCAATGTTTACCTCCCTTGTGGCTATCATTTACCTACAATGGATTGGATGTATCCCATTATATCCCATTAATACCATCGTGATATCCGATTAAATGCCAATAAATCCCATTAAACGGCAATAAATACTATATAATCTCAATGAATCCAAATAAACCCTCATGAAATCACCATGAAATGCTATGAGAATCCATTCATAACCATTAAATCCCCGTTCATGGCACAAGAGTTCCGCCGAGCCTCCGCCTCCGCGTCCGAAGCCTCCGGGCTCCCCGGGCTCCCTCCGTCGGACTCATCCACCTGGAAACCAGGCCATTGATGGTTGAGTCATGTTGAGTCACCAAACTATGCTTGTCAACTGGGGATCGCATGGATATATCAATGGATTGGTTTAAGGGAAAATCTACAGGAAGCCATACATTTTCCCAGTAAATGTGGTTTTTTCCTGTAATTTTTCCCTCAAATCAATCCATTGAATATAGCTAGGCTTGAAAAAAAGACGATGTCACTATGTCAAACCACCAGCCAGTGATTTCTTTCAACAAAGTGAAATGTGGATGTTTCAAAAAAAACTGAAGGGTAAGTTCACTATGTATGATTATGCATGATATTCTCCAACTTTACTGTTCACTATGTCAAGTTTCTTGGAGCCATGTTTGTGCTTTGAACTCGCTCAGACCTGTAGAAGCTATGACGGTCCAAGGGTTTGGCACCATGAAAACGGAGTGCTCCATGTTTTCGCTCTATATTTCTTACAGCTGTGATGTAAAATACTATGTCTATCATATATGTATATAATATTATATTTAAAAAAAATATGTATGACATATATGCATACAATATTACGTCAGTAAATATTATGACTCTTCTGTGTTGCGGGGACACGCCCGCTTCTTGTAGATTATGTACCTGTCACTCAGTTCCTTCCTGTCAACTGGCCGTGTGATGTTGAGTTCGTTGGTGATGGACCGAAGTTGGGAACCGAGAAATCATTGTGTTTCCATCTGCTTGCCAACTGTAATTCATAGGAATTCTTAGGAAGTACAATGCAATTTGCCAACATCTGTTTGCCAGTCTATCGCTCAAGTAGATCAAAATAAACGAAAATAGATCTGTATCTTGGTGGCTTGGTGGTGAATCATTAAAAATCAACATAAGCGATTAGCAACCCGCAAAAAACATAGAAAAAATTAAATCGGACCTTAAAATAGTGATTTTCCGCACTATCCATTGTTGGGAGGCTATATGGCACAATTCATCTACTGGTAGAAACTCCCCAGGAAGTCGAACCTCTTCCGCCTCCACACGCTGACTGGGGACGCCTGCGGGGCTGAAAACCTTGATGTCTCTGCACGTTTTTTTACGCCAAAAAATGGGTTTGGACTGGTTTGGACATGTTTGGAACATGGCTCTGCTTTTTTTGGTCCAAATTTTTCCTGAACCTAAAACATTGGTTTGGAATGGGAAAAGGATGTCAAGTTGCCATGTTTGGGTAGAAAGGGCATCAATGGCACCACCAAGTGGATGCCAGCAATCAAGTTGACGATCGTAATATGCACGGGAAATTATGGTAAACCTGCAAGAAAAGAGTGGATGGTCGGAAAATATTGTCAGTCATAGTGGCTATATGATCTTTTTTCATTACACATATTAATAATCATAAATATATCTATATTATATATATGAACTAAAAAAAAAAAACATTTTTTCAAGTTTCATATTTATATATATGTATATATATATGTGTGTATATATCAAATATCAAATATCAACTATTGTTCAAAAGAAAAGGTGCTGATATCCAGCGCCCTCACAAGCCGAATTGTACAACGGTACCTTCTATCTCTTTGCTGTCAGCGTTTTGGGGCCTCAGCGAGTCAAAGCGGAAAAAAACAGTGAGGTCCCAGTGAAGTGGCTCGAAATTAATGGAATTTACCCAAATACACTCTGGTAAACTAACATAGCTATGGAAAATCACCATCATTTTTAACAGGTAAATCAACTATAAATGGTCCATGTTCAATATAATTAGCTATGTTAAATTACCAGAGGGTATATCTGATTATAAGGGTATTTGCCTGTATTAACCCATATTTCCCCGAGAATTACCCAAGTATATCCATTGGTTTTGAAGGTTTTTGACTGAGGGATAAAATCACCATCGGCGCCTTAGCTTCTAGTTGATCCTCCTATCCCCCAAGTTCTGCCGGGTGCTTTACGAAGGTGTTTGATAAAAATACTTGCGCCACGCTCACGGGAGGCCCTCCCGAATGCCATAGTTACACGTGGGATTTACCCTCTGGTAATTTAACATAGCTATATTGATGCTATATTGAAAATGGACCATTTATAGTTGCTTTACCCATTAAAAATGATGGTGATTTTCAATAGCTATGTTAGTTTAACAGAGGGTAAAATCAAATTAGTTGCTTATTGACCACCTGATCAACTGATCAACTGATCCGACATTAATTAACATTGTCAAACTCCCAGGCATCAACTTAACAACTCTGATATTAGTGGCACTATCCAATGCATATACAAGTTTACAATGTTATATCTATCATCCGGTTGAATTAGAATATTTCACGACCCTGAAAATTTGTGTTAGTTCAGCCATCTCAGGATGATTCCCCTTACAATTCCATCCAATTCCAATCATCCCATTCATCCAGCAATAGGATAGCGCTATGCATGTACATGCCGATATACTGTACCATACAGTAACCTTCCAAAAAAAAATATGCCGAAACATTGGAAACCCGGAAATCCGGGGGAAGATATGATCGAACGACCATCCTGGTTTTTCATAGTTGCTATATCTTGCTATAGAATATATCCATCACTGGGGCTCCAGGCTCAACCTTCTCATCTCGCTTGGACACCTGTCATGTGTATAACCACCTGGTAATTTAGCATGATAAATAGCATTATTTTAGATGATTTAGCCATTAAAAAGTATAATTTCCCGGACTATGTTAAATTGCTAGAAGGTAACCTGTCTTGTTGGTTTGCTCTCCATAGTGTCGTCAATGAACTTGAAATGCACTGCAGTGCAATCCTGTCAACTCCACAATCTTCTCGGCTTTTGCCTGATCAATCATCCCAGTTCCAACAACACTTCAAAAGGTTCCTTCGAATTCCAAGTTCTCATCCCATTCTTTTCCAACTTGTCATAATTTGTCTGGTTGGTGGTTTGAACCCCTCTGAAAAATATGAAAGTCAGTTGGGATTACTATTCCCAACATACGGGAAAATAAAATTCATGTTCCAAACCACCAACCAGTTGTCATAATTTGCCACCCCGCAAAACATCACCCAAACTCCTGGGCAAACCCTCCGCCTCCGGAGGCAAGATGTGCTGCAACTTGCTGGTCCATTGCATCAGCGCCTCCAACGATGCCGCCTTCGCTTGCTTCGCTTGGCGCGCCGCATCGACGTCCTTCTTGGGCGCGACGGCTTTGGGCTTCGGCGGCGCCTGGCTGGGGACTGTTAGGATTTAAGGTTTGTTTCTACTCGTTCAGCATTCGCCTTAAGATTTTCCCAAAGGGTCCAATGTATGAGATAAATAAGCATGACTGCTTCCAAATTCCAACACCGTCCGTAGGTTTTCCAGGCGTGTTCACGATCCTGTGATAGCATAATTATACAACCAAACACGCGTCAATATATGTGAATATGTTCTTGATGATCCGTTACGTGGTTTCGGACACCGGCCGGACCCCCACAAAAAATCTTAGCAGGATATTAGAGTTGTCCCTATGGCCGAAGATCAGCCCATGTTCACAACAATTCACCTAAAAATCTTTGCAAATCCCTTACCCTACCCCCAACCATCTGGCGTCCCATTCATTGGTTTACCTGCTTCTTGTTGTCCATAGTCTGATGCTGAAGAAATCCCCATACGACATGGCGAAGAAAAAATCTTGATACCGTGCATTCATGGAAAATCATTCAGAATAATACGTATAATGTGGGTACAACAATAATAAACCAGCCATTTGGGAATGGTTTATAGAACCTATTTACGGTGATTTGGGGATGTGTTGATTATTGTTTTACCCACATTATTCCCAGTTGTGGGAAAACTGAAACAATCAAACTACTCACTACCCTTGAGCACAGGTTTAGCCAGGATAGCCAGCTGGCCAGCAGAATTGGTGAAGCTAAAAGACCCCATAGTCGAATCATGTTGAATCATCCTAAAACCTCCGTTTTCCTCTGCCATGTCCATTCAATCACTTCAATCATCTAAAATCATCTACCCTCTGGTAAACTGGTAAACGTTTACATAACCATGGAAAATCCACCAGGTTTAATGTGTAAATCCACTATTTCAATGGCAACTTTCAATAGCTGTTTTGACATAACCAGATGGTAAAATCATCTCTCGCTCTGACCCCCCATTTCTCCATATCTTCGTTGGGTTTTTTCCATCCCCAGGCCCCCAGGCCCCCAGTAGCGCCTGTTTCGGCACCGCCACCGCACCATCCTGGCGCACCATGCCGTGCACCGTGCGGCCGAAGTGGTCCACATGGCTCCGACCCAGGTAAGCCTCGTGCTGCAGAAGCTCCTTCGCACCAGGGATATCACGGCATATCCCTAAATTGTGTTATAAGTTATTTTACTATTGATAATAGTGTTATATTACTATTATTTGATAATATTACCACTATTAATTGTGTTATATTACTACTATTGGTAATATATTGGTAATCATATTAAAAAATACTACTATTGATAATCATATTCTGTAAAAAAACAACAAGTTGTTTTTTTTGAAATTACCCTCCGGTAATCAAATGTGGCAATGGACAATTCACCCACTATTATGCTCCCATTAAAGATTAAAGACTCCATTTAGTTCGGGGATTTTCGGTTGCCAAGTTTGATTACCTCAGGGTATACCCCAAAATAAATCAACCATAGCTACAGCTTTAGAGATTCAGCATGAATGATCCTATAATCAATTGAGCCATTAAAGTTCTATACCCTAGTTGATTGGCTATTTGTAAAGGGTTCTACTACCTGGGTTATTCGGGATGATCATAACCGATAGTAATGTAGTAAACCAAATGCCATCTGCCCCATCCCCAAAAATCACCATGTTTATGGACTTCAACCATCCCCAAATGGTAGGTTTATGGCACGCTAGTCTCTGATAAGCAGGACTAATAAGATCCTAGCCATGTGGGGCCATCCTGTGGGGTATATCCTGGGAGGCATCCTGGAGTACCGAATCTTCTTTTCGAGATTTCATAGGTTTTTTCTCAGGGGATTCCGTTAGTTTTGGGGGAAATTGTGGAAGATTCGGGGGGGATTAATTTTTGGTTGGTACATGTGCAGATTTGTTGAAGCTCCTTCTCGGGATTTGTTTAAACATGTCTTCTTGTTTTGGTGGATGTTTTTCTTCACTTTCAGGACGTGTATGAAGATTCCGTTTAGGATGTGTGCAACAAAATCAAAAAAGATTTTTCTTTTTGGCGGATTTGATCGGTTTGTTGCTTCTGTTGGGACATGTTGAGCTTTGTTGGTTAACAAAAAGTGATGTTTTCAGGGATAGGTTTTGTTGAAATATCCTGAAATATCTGTACGGTGAAGACAGCTTATGGAAATTTGCCCTCGGCCTAGTTACCTATAGTTACCCCATCTGTTTCTAACAGGGCTCGACATGAATAAATCATCATAGATCCACCATGTTTCTTTGCTGGTTGAGTCCCAGCAAGACCCATCGACCGAGTTTTGGACAGAATGGCAGCTGATCTGCATGATGAAAGACGAGAGTGATGGTGGTTGAAGAGGTTGTTGACAAAAAAAGGAACTAATTAGCAAATGGGATGGTATCAACATTTCTGGTTGGTGGTATACCTACCCCCTGAAAAATATGAAAGTCAGATTGGATCATCATCCCAACTATATGGGAAAATACAATATGTTTGAAACCAGCAACCAGGGATAGTATCACCATTTATTCTGGCTGAATTATCAGGATTCAGCAACGTGAGAATAGCTATGAATAGTTTGGCCATTTGGGGATGATCCCCCTTGCATTCACCATCATTCCAGCGACGTCACGGCGTGAGGTCACGATCAAATTCACACAGAATATATCAACCATCATTATTAATCTTGCTACTAATTAGAATGCATTATTGTCCAGAAACCTCATGATATGGTTTGCAGTGGTTTGCATCATTTTTCAATAGTATTATGACCATGATGGCTGTTATATGAACCATAACATTTACCAACAATCAAAGTTATCAAAAACATCACATATTCAATAACACTATGACCTTTATTAACCAACAAACAATATTATTAACCGACAATCATCAACGACAAAAATCCGTCAACAACCAACGCATCTCCTGACAGATGTCGCGATGCCCTCGGCTCGTGGCGAAGTGCAACCTGGGGTCAGACGGCTTTCCCGGAGAAAAATGACTCCCCCGAGCCGACTCATCATTTACCGGTTCGTCGCGACGTGAGGTCGCTATAACTTACCCAGATAGAAAGATAGATAGATAGATAGATAGGTAGATAGATAGGTAGATAGATAGATAGATAGATTAATTAGATTAGATTAGATTAGATTAGATTAGATTAGATTAGATTAATAGATAGATAGATAAATAGGTAGGTAGGTAGGTAGATAGACAGATAGATTAATTATATTACTTAGTTAGTTAGTTGGTTAGTTAGTTGGGTTAGTTAGTTAGTTAGTTAGTTAGTTAGTTAGTTAGTTGGGTTAGTTAGTTAGTTTGTTAGTTAGTTAGATAGATAGATAGATAGATAAGATAGATAGATAGATAGATAGATAGATAGATTAATTAGATTAGATTAGTTAGTTAGATAGATAGGTAGATAGATAGGTTGATAGATTAATTAGATTAGATTAGTTAGTTAGATAGATAGATAGATGGATGGATAGATAGATACACAGGATATAATGAGTTTATGTCTATGTGGTGAATATCCATACTTACTGGATACGACATGTCCATCATGATTTTTTCCCAGGCAGGCAACTTGGGGGAGCCCACCGTATATATGGTGCCCCTCCAGTTATGTTTGTTGGTTATTGTAGCCTCCACCAACTAGTTCGTTATATATCTACCATAAACCATCATAAATCCCATGGTTATATTGGTTATAAACCAACTTAGCTATACTTAGCTAATTCAAACCACTGAGAAATCCATATCTCTGTCCCCTTTTCCCTGGCCAAAAGCCCACTTTTTTATAGGGCACCACCCTGTCGGACCAGAGACGCCGTCATGCCATCCTTGTCCCGCGCCGCCGCCGACTTGAAGCGAGGGCTATGCAGAACAGCTGCGCACAAATCCTCACGCGGCCCCATGGGATGATCGCTGCAAAGTTCGCCATGGAAGCCATGGATGCCATGGCCCTAATCGAAATAGATGGTTTACCGTTCTTAAAAGTGGTGGACCTTTCCATGGCGAACTGTTAGTCAGAACCACATGGTAAAAAAAAAAAAGTAACATGGGGCACAACTAACAAGCCAACTAACAAATTCAGCCAACTAAGATCATCTCAACTCATCTCAACTCAACTGCAATTGGCAAAATGGGAATGACCACCGAATCCTGTGCGACGGCAAGAGCCTGGTTTCCTGATAGCTCAATCCCTATAGTCACAAGTAACCCATTCATGTCCCATGAAATCCTTTGAATTATCATCACATATCTCATTGCAACATATTACAGTTTTTGTTATATCAATTCACGATGCCTCATGATGATACAGTATCGTACAGTATCATAGAGTATCAATGTATCAACTCCATATTCTCAGGGGGAGTATTTGATGTTGATATCTCCTCCCCATCCACTCATCCACCCGTCCTCCCCATCCCGACCGGTCCCCAGCGGTCCCGACCCCTCTCCTTCCGGCCGTGCGCGGCCGCCGCATGCAGCGCCGTCCAGCCGTTCCAGTCCTGCGCGTTCTGCGCCGTGAAGCGGAGGTGCTGCAGCAAGATGTGGCAGACCGCCAGGTGCCCCTTGATGCAGGCGTAGTGCAGAGCCGTGCAGCCCTGAGGTGAAGCCCGGGGATTGGAGATACTTGGACTTTGCCTTCTGAAAATAGCTGTTCATTGTTCGGCTATTTGCCAGATAGATAGCTAGATAGCTAGATTCCTAGGTAGCTAGATTCCTAGATAGCTAGATAGATATACATACAATTACATGCGTAAACTGTTTACAAATACTGTCCAATACATTTTTGTTTCACTGCCTGGCTATCCTGATGATTCAAAAGCCATTATCATTCAAATATCATATACTTCCAAATATCATCAAATATCAAGATGATAATATATGATAATATATGATAATTCAAAATCTATACCCTCTGGCAAACTAACATAGCTATAGCTATAGAAAATGGCCATTGAGTTTGATACCATTCAAAATGCCGATGTTCCGTCGTTTTTTCTATGTTTTCCGGCCTGGCTATCCTGATCGTTGACCCCAAAAAAGTTAGGATTCTCCAGGAGCTCTTGGCAGAGCTCCGCATAGCCCGCGGCCGCCGCGTAGTGCAGCGCCGTCCCGCCGTTGTCGCAGCGCGCGTTGAGGCTGGCGTCGTCCGCCTGGAAGGCGACCTCCAAACTGGCCGCCTGGCCGGTGCTTGGGGTGGATATCAACCTATCACAGGAATCTCAGGTGCTGAAACTGGAGGTACTGTACCGTATAAATCTATATTATTATATATAGATTATATAGCATATAATATAAAGCCATCTTTGGGGGCATATCCCCTTAGGCCTGAAAAAATAGGCCTTATGTATGGTAGGTACCTCCAGGTTCCTGAAGTGGCCATTGGTCATATCGAGGAAAACCGTCGGGATACCATCCGGCAATTTAAGATAGTTATGAAAAATTGCCCGTTTACAGATGATTTACGTGTTGAAAATTGTGATTTTCCATGGCTGCGTTATATTCGCAGATGGTATACAGAACAAACAGATGAAGAAATTGGGATTTAACTTTTTAACTAGAGCACAAGTGGAAACAATCAAATGAGGATTTAACCGGCATTAAGACCTAGATCTAGCAAGAACAAGCTTCAGGAGTTGGAATTTGACCAGCCAAAAATAGGGGTGTTGCCGTCAGGGATGTACTCCTTTGACCAAAATCGAGGGACCTACCATGATCCACCAAGCAACAGTGGGAATTCAGCCAATGACAAGGCTTTCACCCATTGACCATCTGGGGAAGGGGCATCCAATGGGCATCCATGAAACCAAGGAGATCGAACAGGGCTGGAAAATGTGGACATTTCCAGGGTCAAACGTTGGAAGTTGCTGGAACCCAGTTCGTCGCACTGGTTGAAACCCAATGTTTTTAATGGAAAAGGGAAACGACACATTAGTTCCTGCAATTCCTGTGAGCAGAGATGAGGTTTGAAGGGATTTCCAGCAAAATGGTTGGCATCTGTGGGTTTATGAGGGCTCTTCACTAGTAGTTAGTTAGCCTCCGGTAAGCTAAGATGGAAAAACGAGCCATTTGTAGATAATTTTCCGTAAGAAACCCATGGGTTTTCCACATCCTTGTTGGTTTACCCCGGGGTGGTTATTGATATCCATGATCCCCCATAAAATTATCCAATCAAAAAAACATGAAATCCTTCCAAAATTGCATCCACCGATTCAACCCCACCATATCGCTGTTGAATTCGCACCTGTCCGGCCTTCAAGATGGCACGGAGCATGGCGTTTTCACGGCCGATTGCATGGTGGTGTAATGGATATTTCATTGGATTTGATGGTGGGTGGGATTCAATGGGTGTTGATTGGTGTTTAATGGGTGTTTAATGGTGGTTGAATGGTGAGAAAAACTATTAACCATTCGCACAATGATGCTTGGTTAGTGGTAATTCTAGTGGTTCATCATTTTGAAAAGGTGGACTGGCACTAGATTTCTATCATCCCTTCCCCCTTTTCGAATAAAGACCGTTCCAGAACCCAGCAGCAGAATGGGATCTATCGATGGGTGCCATGACTAGAGGGGAGTTATGACCGCTTACTGCTTT
Organism: Cladocopium goreaui; assembly: GCA_947184155.2. NCBI lineage: Eukaryota > Dinophyceae > Suessiales > Symbiodiniaceae > Cladocopium > Cladocopium goreaui. Next base: position 818,805 of record CAMXCT020006112.1, on the reverse strand, counting down.
GGCATGCTATGGCTGGATTCACATTAGCCGCATTAGCGCCTGCAGTCACCTGGCGACGGCCATCTGCCCTCCATGATGCATATCCAGATGCCGACGGAAAACGCAAACAAAAAAAGACACAAGCTGACAGGTAGCCCTGGAAACAAACGGATAAATATAGCATATACAATCATATACATATTTTCGTGGTGTGTGTGCGTGCATTTATTTATTTATTAATCTATTGATTTGGCTATTTAGTCGTTTACCGTGTATAAAAACATGCAGGTATCAATAAAAGCAGCCATCATTTCACAGCACCATACATCCAGCTGTCATCCTGGACTTGCCACAGCAAGAGTTGCCATGAAATGGGGACTCGAGTAACCACCAAACTGCATCTTTATTTGTACCCTCTGGAAAAAATCACAGTTTGCGAACTGGAACATGACCATTTTTAAGAGGTAATTCAATGAACTCAATGGGTGATTTCTATAGCTATGTTACCATGTTATTTTACCAGACTGGACGGAAGATCAATGTCCAAACAAGCACAGAGCGACCACGTCAGGAAAGGCCTGGCATTTGGGGAGAAACTTCTGGAAGCTTCATAAATCCATGTGGATTGCGGTATAGTATCATTGGATTGGTTTAATGGAAAATTTACAGGAAACCCCTATATTTCATGGTAAAAACCATGGTTTCCTGTAGATTTTCCTTGAACCAATCCAATGATAGTAACTTGCTGGGCAATGTCACCCTTTAAGTTGAAAACATCTTGGAATCAACCAAACTAGGACGATCTAAGATGGGGGACATCCTCATATGTTCCAACTGGTAAACATAGAAAAAACTATGGAAAATCACCATTTTCATCGCCATTTTCATGGGAAACTCACAATTTCTATGGCCATTTTCAATAGCTATGTTGTAATATTGGTGAAATCATGAAGGACGAAGTACCTACGTTTTTTTGGTGTGAGTTCGACCGTTCAAGCCCTACAAGTGAGGATGTGGATCAGTGGTGCACCTCGCCGAAAACTAAAACTAACCTTTCTAGCACCCACTCAATCAAAGGATATCTTACTGGTGCTTAGGGAATGGATGTGTTGCTGGGGGTTGCTGGGATGATTATTCATAGTTGGCCAGTGGATCATTCCCTACGTTTAGCACAAGTAAGATACAAAATGATGATTCCTAATGGAAATCATTTAAAAAAAAAACAAATTTACTCTGCGGGAATCAAACATGGCTAGCTGGGAAATCCCCAATTGATAGAGGTTCTGACGGTAAACTCATCTGTAACTAAGGGATTTTCCATTGCCATGTTTGATTGCCGAAGGGTGAGCTTGCCAAGATACTATAATTAGCAACAAAAATGGGCCCTGCTCCATCTTATATCTGCATTTGTTCACCCCATTTCACTCTTGAGATGATTGACCCTCAATGGAGCAGTATGGAGCAGTGTCAAAGCCCCGGTGAGAAAAAAAAAAAACGAGCAGTCCCACAATGGATTTTGGCAATCCCCAACATGTACAATTTTCTCCTCTATGATCATCAACCAATAACCATTAATTATCAGTTGTATCCGCAGATATTTGATGGTTAAAACCCGTGTAAATGATAAAGTCATGATCCAAATGATCCTCAACCAGCCATCATTTATATCACATGAAATCACCACGGTTTTCCATAGCTTTGGTTGGTAACTCCTTTTTTCCAGCCCACATTGGCTAAGCCACCCATTGGGCATAATCGCGCTAATCCCACGGCCGCCTGCTTCACGTTTCGGATGGCCCTCTGAGCTAAGCCCTCGGGGTTGAAGCACTCCTGCCGCACCATGGTCCAGGGTTAAGGATGTGAAAGAAATGAGGCAAAATCATGGAAAATCATGAAAAATCTATAGGAAAGTCATGGTTTAAATGGTGTATTATTGATTTATTTGGATGTTATAGCGATATTAAATAATCATCAACAACAGGGACTCGACTATGAAAAATGGGGATCCATGGCTTAATTTCATGTTATTATCCATTTCTTGACTAGCTTGTTGGGAAAATGATTGGGACATGGAAATGCAGGTGTTGACCTCCAATCAACTGGGAAAGCGAGGGATGACCATGAATTTTGCAAGGTGCTCCATCATTTTTGGGATTTATGGCTATTATAACCACGCTTAGATGAGGCTATAAACTTTAAACCAACTTGTCGCCGGTGGCGGGCACCACCTTGTATAGAAGTGTCTGGCACATGTTCCAATAAACTCTGGGACAAACTGTTACAATCCTAGCAATGGACGTTATTGTTTATCGGGGCAAGTTGATGGTGGATGTCCTATTGCAAGATTTGGACCACCGGAGGGTATAACTAGCTGAAAAGTTCTGAGCCTTTCAGACCAAGATGTGGATATTCTAGCGCAGGGAAGCCTTAAATTGGCTCAATAGAACGACAGTACAAGATATATAGTATTAACAGATGCAACCCCTAAATTTCAACATCAGTTTTGCTTTCGACACATAATTCAATGAAACAATGTATCCCTTAAAAATATCATATATCCAAAGATTTCCTTTTTACACCTTGGATATGCTCAAGAAACCCTTAAGAAAAAAACACATATTTGATATAGTGAAATAGTTTCCCCAATTAGCGGATTTCCCAGAGGGAAACTAAGCCAAATCACTCAGCAAATAGAGGTTTTTGGATGAATCCCGCATTACAGGGTGGTGCCCGGTTTAGCTTCACCTAATTTACTAGTTCGATATATCTACCACAACCCATAGAATTCACCTACTTCACCATGGTTTTTATCCCTAAAATCAACCTCTCAAAAGAAAATAGATATGATCATAACATATATATATATATATATCATATATCATATCCCTATATTTGATCATCTATTTTCCATCGATTGTATCGATCTATCATCTGTGATCATGATCATAATATATATATATACTTAAATATATATACTCATATATATATACTTATATCCCGGAATATGACCTATATCAGGCTATATCCCATAAATACCATGAAGTCCAATGATTTACCATGATTATAGATTGATCATAGCTATTTAGCCCATGGAATTCCCCATCGACTTCCACCTCCGCGGTCTGCGTCTTCAACTCATCGGGAGTTTTGGGGAAGAGCACCACGGACTTCACACCCAGCTGGACCGCCTCTGGTCATTTCGCGAGGGATGTTTGGTCAGGGATTTTTCGATGGGATTTTCTATAGGGATTTTGTTGGTTCTTTTTGGAATTTGAGATGCTTTTCCGTGATATACTATGGGATGTGTAGGGATTTTGTGAAGGTTTTAGAGGCATGATGTCAAGGTCCGTAGGTAACATATGGTAACACAGGTTCCTAGAGATGCTGTGAAGCTCAAAATGTGGACTTTGCTCCGAAAAGAAGCAGCTACTACAGCAATATTTCGATCAAAGAACGTGACGATCTGATTTCAATCCATACGGGGTTGTCTTTAAATTTGTGACCAACACAAATGGGATGATATGGGACGATATGGAGGTACCTCCACTTTAACCCCCAACTGATCAACTAGAACAACGTTCAGATCAATTTTGCTACCTGTACTTCCTATGAATTTTCCCCACCCCTAAAATTCCATAGTTCCCAATTCCATATGAATCAGCCAGCCGTTGCCTCTTCAACCTCTTTCAGGAGTCCTGTGTCCACCTCAGGATCTCTGGAGGTTAACAGCGCCCTAAATGGGGAGGTGTGACCGTGGGCTTTTCAAGCAAAGTAGGGCTATCTATCAGTTCAATGGGATTCCAAGGCTGTACCTGTTTGAACCTCTTAAAAGAAACCGCGAATGTGCAGATATCAATAATTAAGCATCAAATCATCTTAATCCAAACGCCAGCCAATTTTGCAGGTCCATCGGTGCCCTATTCTTGTCTCATACCCCATGTAGTTGTTGTTGGTTTAGTTTAACCTTTAGCTGGATGATAGCGGTAAGCCCATTGCATGCGCATGCGTGGCCAACATTCATCCATCAGGCTTGAAAATCAACAGGATCTGAATCAATAGCCTAATAGCAACCCCTTCCCCCTGATAAACACCTCAGGAAAACCCTTTGTTTAGTAGTATCTCATCATTTGACCTTTGCATGGGAGACAGGAACAAGTGCTATCACTTATCTGATTATTAAAAAAACGTGTTATCAAGTATTGTCATACCAGAATGAGGTTGGAAGATCAAACATAAGCCGGCAAGATAAATGGTTGATATGGGTTTAGTTTATATATGAAAATTGGGGTTCATCTCACATCTGCTGTGATCTTAGAGATCTGAAATCTGACCGAACGATCTGCAGAAAGCAAAACGGTGGTGGTTCATGTAGTACATACGTAATTTCCTCAAAAAACACTTTAACACTTCGAAAAATAGGTCTGCAGCTACAACAACACTTGCATACAGGAGAAAAACGATGACTGGTTGGTGGTTTCAACCCCTCTGAAAAATATTAGTCAGTTGGGATGATTATTCCCAACATATGGAAGAATAATCCAAATGTTCTAAACCACCAACCAAATGATGTGAACATTAACAAAACCATGGTTTTCTGGGCCTTCGGACGCCCCTCCGGCAAACGCCAGGCATAGAACTGATTGGGATATCCTCCGTACCCTGCGAGCCAGGGTGGGCGCCAGGGCGCCAGGGGGCCAGGGGGCCAGCCATTTCGGCCAGTGGCATCCACCTACCCTCCAGTAAACTAAGAGTTTGCCATGGAAAATCACCATGTTTGAAAGGTAAGTGATCTAGAATTACTCAAAATTGGACATGTTAGATTCCCTCCAGGGTACCTGGTGGTAAACTAACGTAGCGAATTGGCAAATCCCTCCATTTTTGATAAGTAAATCAACGAACTAAATGCGCCATTTTCCATAACTATGTTAGATTACCAGATGGTATAGATCGTAATCTTGATATTTGATGATATGTGGAAGTATATGATATTTGAATGATAATAACTAATGCTAATAACTAATGATTATCATATTTGTTTCAAACTCTGGAAGGTCTTCGATTCCCAGATCCAAATTCCTCACAGTTTTCCTGGACCCTCCCCGGTGGACTCCTCATGCACAAAAATGGGCAGGATGAAGTTGGACGCGGTGAGCCTCAAATCTGGAGCTCAAATCGCGGTTGGTTTTTGGTATATTTATCATCATTGTTCATCTACATTCATCATTCACCTATATAATTATATATATATCTCTCTATCTATTGGTTGGTTTTCATGGGTTCCCCCTCTTTTTTTCATGGGGCCCTAAGATCTGATGGAACAGATCGCGCAGCTTCGTTGACAAAACTGAGCCGAATCACTTGGCCCAACTTGGCTAAGCCCAACTGGAAAGTCAAGCGCAGCAAGGAGTGTGAGTATAGAGTACTATAGTACTTTGGGGAATGAAAAATGCTATGGTCTGAGCATTTTGAATCTGGTTGGTGGTTTTAACAATCTTGAAAAATATTGGTCAATGGGAAGGATTATCCCATATATTATGGAAAATAAAAAATGTTTGAAACCACCAACCAGGAATTCTCTCTCAGAAACACATGTTCGGGTCAGATCGCAGCTAGAATCACCCATAACTAAGAGTAATTAGGGTTCTGAACTGCATGGCTTCTAAGCGGCGAATGATCATGGTTTCCCCAGTCATATGTGTATACGCATGCGCGTGTGACATACCTTGGGACTCCGTTATGAACAGCTTATTACGAGGAACAATTCTCCAAACATTGGGATGATTTTTGTAAGTGATACCTCTGGTAAACAAACATAGCTATTGAAAATTGCCATTTATAGTGAGTTTTCCCATTAAAAACGGTGATTTTCCATAGTTATGTTAGTCATAACCAGAGGGTAAGTGGTATGCTGCTCTCCGGTGTCCAACATGCTGGGCTGGAAATCTGGGAAATTACCACGTCCGGAAGGCCTATCGGCCTGTATGAACTTGCCAGGGTTCGGCACCCAAAAAAAAATTGTTGTCGTTGAACACGTAGCTCGGATGGTCAAAAGTGCAATTGTGAGCTACATCCCGTTGTGTTGGGGAAATATTCCCATTGTTCATAGCTCAATCAAGTTCAATCACCAAATTTGTTAAACGTTTGACAAAATAAGCAGGAAAATTGATGTCAAACCCCATGAAATTCCACGAATTTCCGTGAATTTTCCATGAAATCCCATTAATTCCTATGAAATCCACTTGAAATCCCAAGAGAAATCCACACCTCCCGCCGTCGGTCCTGGTCTCAGCGAACATGTCGCGCTGCGCTGCGGAGCGGCGATTGCGGCGGGGCCTGCCGTGAGATGATCAGATGCAGTCCTGATCGTGGGGATATGGATATGATATGGGTAAATGATGGTAAATGAAAATATTGTCATATACTGCAAATGATATTGGTAAATGAATATGGCTAAATGATGGTTAGTGATCATATAATATGATAATGATGGCACATTGTGGGAAAATTGAACAATGATTCACTAACCTTTATTCCAGGTTATATTGGGATAATTCCCCTAATCCTAACCATTTTAACCCAGCGAAGTCGCAATGATGTCGCTATGATTTACCCAGATGGATATGGAGGTTTCCGAAAATCTGGGTTTGGGGATGATTTCCCCAAACCAATTCCCATCATGCCAGTGACGGAAAACGACGTGAGGTCATGATCAATTGTTATTTCCGCCATTGTTGTGGATAGTATTGTTATTACAATGCATTAAGCATCATTGTATGGTTTATATACTTACTAAGACATACTATGACATACTATGACTGCTAAGAATTATCGCATAGTTCATCAGTAATGGTTCAATAATTATTTTTACTATGACATACTATGACTCTCATGTGGTTGGGAACCTCTTAGTAGCTCCAACTGCTTGGAGACCTGCATCCAGGTCCGCATCGCTCCCAACCCGTTGAATAGATGATAAACCGTTCACCATTCACCATATAATAAAATTTGTAATAAAAAATAACCATCATATTGTGGTTAATTACTATGGTTTATATTAAGTTTGTATTGGGTTGTTGTACAAACAGTATTGCTACCATTCTTCACCACACATTCGGGATACATATATATATATAGGAAAATGGAACAATGATTCACTTGCCTGAAAAAGGCTATATTGGGAGAATTCCCGAAATCCAATTCCCATCATTCCAGTGATCTCACATGATCTAACCATCATGTTTATTGGTCTGTATTTGTCCATATACTTTTGAAGTCAAGTTAGTATCCCGTAATGACATAGAATTACCATAGTATTAATGTTGCTAAAACCATGCCATAAACCATCCCCCAGTCATCACCATGTTTATTGGTTGTACGTTCACCATTCCCAATTTTGTGGTTTATGACATTGTTTTACCCACATTAGTTGAATAAGTTGGGTTAGGGTAACTATGGTTTAGGTAGATATATCTATTATTAGTGGGGGTTATAAACATTATTGTTTTACCCACATGAAAATCACCATTAAACCATCATTAAGCCCCATTAAATCAGGTAAAGCCCCCTATTAATCACCATTAAATCACCATATCATCCGATCAATATCTACCCCACATCAATCCACATACCCTCTGGTAAACATACAAAAACTATGGAAAGATCCACCATTTTATAGCTGGGTAAATCAACTATTTCTATGACCATTTTCAATGGCAATGTAACAAATTACCAGAGGGTATACCATCATATATCCTGATAAACCCCATTGAATCCCATTAAAATCCCATTAAAACACCATTAAAATCCTATTAAAATCCCATTAAAATCCCCTTAAATCCCATTAAATCCCCATGAAATCCCCATTAAAATCCCATTAAAACACCAGGCCGGGTAAATCACCATAGGTTTCACCACACATTCACCAGCTCCAAGGCCACTGGTGTCCACCGTCCGGCCGAGTGGCCTCTTGCGGATGGTCATGGGATGCGGCTCGGGCGTCCCCTCCGGGATGCGGGTGCCCGGGGGATGCTGCGTGCCCTGAGCCATGGCGCAGCCGGGGGGTTCAGCTGGGGTGGAAACACATGGTAAGACCATGGTAAAACATGGTTAAAAAACACAAAAATACACGATATGATACAAGTTTAATTTAAATGATCTAGTTTTTGCTAACGCCTCCGTTAGCGACCCCATAGCACTATTGTCGACGCGTGCTTTGGCCAGGTCAGAATCTCAGAGGGGAAGCTTTGGTTCGACAACGCTTGGTTGCACTTTAGCTGGGCTTGGTGGCTTGTTGTATCTGATCTTGCTTCTACCCACATGAGTAGATAGGGGTCGGGGTGGGGTAGGGTGGGGTGGGGTGGGGCATGTTGACGTTGGTTTGAAGTTGCATCGGATGTGCACGCTACGTTGGACATAGGGTTGGGTGGGGTGGGGTGGGGTGGGGCATGTTGACGTTGGTTTGAAGTTGCATCGGATGTGCACGCTACGTTGGACATAGGGTTGGGTGGGGTGGGGTGGGGTGGGGCATGTTGACGTTGGTTTGAAGTTGCATCGGATGTGCACGCTACGTTGGACATAGGGTTGGGTGGGGTGGGGTGGGGCATGTTGACGTTGGTTTGAAGTTGCATCGGATGTGCACGCTACGTTGGACATAGGGTTGGGTGGGGTGGGGTGGGGTGGGGCATGTTGACGTTGGTTTGAAGTTGCATCGGATGTGCACGCTACGTTGGACATAGGGTTGGGTGGGGTGGGGTGGGGTGGGGCATGTTGACGTTGGTTTGAAGTTGCATCGGATGTGCACGCTACGTTGGACATAGGGTTGGGTGGGGTGGGGTGGGGCATGTTGACGTTGGTTTGAAGTTGCATCGGATGTGCACGCTACGTTGGACATAGGGTTGGGTGGGGTGGGGTGGGGTGGGGCATGTTGACGTTGGTTTGAAGTTGCATCGGATGTGCACGCTACGTTGGACATAGGGTTGGGTGGGGTGGGGTGGGGTGGGGCATGTTGACGTTGGTTTGAAGTTGCATCGGATGTGCACGCTACGTTGGACATAGGGTTGGGTGGTTGGACACAATTGCTCGATCAGGTGTGGCGCCAACTGAAAAAGTATGTGCCCAAAGAGTTAAGCACTCGTGAAGGATTGGGCACAAGAGATGCTGCACGGCTTGAGCAGTATGTGCGATCCTCTCAGTTTCGCTGGAATCATAAAATGAATCTGGCAGATGCGTTGGCCAAAAGAGCTGCAAAGCATCAAGGATAAGAGTCCGAAAACGTGCCCACGCAGAAAAAACCGAGGTTTGCATCGCAACTACAATGCAAATCGCACATGATGGACATGCCCCCATGCAAAAAATGGGGCAAAATGCACGTGTGCAAATTTCCAATATGAATGAAAACGTGCAAAACGTGGGACATTGGATACAAACATGTATGAGTATGGTGATGAAAGGCCCAGGGTCGCTATCAGCGGCGCTACCTAGTTTTTGAAAAATGGTAAACTATGGTAAAACGATAAAATCTACATGATTTAGATGACTTGAATATGTTTTCTTTGGAATCCATTGGGGTTCACCCCCAGAAGTTCGGGCACAAGTCCACTTACAGCTGGCAACTGCACCCCCGACCAACCAGAACGGAGCGATTAATTGAGACTCAGATGGCTGGTGTTTTGGCTCCAGAATGTGTATATATAAATATATATATGTTTGTGTGTATGTTTATGTGTATGTATGCGTGTATGTAATGTAATGTTATGTAGTGCAATGTTATGAAATGATATGTAATATGTAATGTTATGCAATGTTGTGCAATGTTTTGTCATGTTATGTAATGTTATGTAATGTTATGTAACTTTACGTAATGTTACGTAATGTTATGTAATGTAATGAGTTGTAATGTTATGTATGTATGTATGTATGTATGTATGTATGTATGTATGTATGTATGTATGTATGTATGTATGTATGTATGTATGTATGTATGTATGTATGTATGTATGTATGTATGTATGTATGTATGTATGTATGTATGTATGTATGTATGTATGTATGTATGTATGTATGTATGTATGTATGTATGTATGTATGTATGTATGTATGTATGTATGTATGTATGTATGTATGTATGTATGTATGTATGTATGTATGTATGTATGTATGTATGTATGTATGTATGTATGTATATGCTCATCCTTGGCAAAATGGAGTATGAGAATTAAAGAGAAACTGTACTAAAATGGGAATATGTTTGACACAACATGTGTTTTCTACTCCAGGATATGGGTTCATTGCCTCTATTAACGTACTACACCTATCAAAAATCACAAGAATGCAAAAAAAAGCATTGGTAATAGTATTTGTTATATATATATATATTATTTATTACATTATATATGTATATGTGTGTATATTCAAAAAAAAACATGTTTGTGTACTGCAAATGATTGTCCATACATATCCCGGATACATCAAACCATAAGAAGCAATACTATCATTAATGTTAACCATATGTTAAAACCAACAATCAAGGCCACCAAGGCCATTATTAAGCAGCATAATTGTTATTATCATTCACCGTGTATCAACCTTTTACAACCATTCACCCAGAGTATGTCTAAATGTAAATATCTGTACCTATCACATGTGGTGCATATATATATATACAATGTCAACCCTGGATTAATAAACCCCTAGATTGTTTTAATTGGGGGGATACCTTTTAAGTATCATATTGTGACTATTTGGAGGGTACCCCCACAATTAATAAACCATGGTTTATTAGTCCGGGGTTAACATTATATAATGTTAATGTGGTTGTATACCATAGTTATGTTAGTTTACCAGAGGGTAGTTAATAAGTGGCATTACTATCCTGGACTATTGTTAACCAGGTCTTAGCCATATCTTAGCCACATCTTAACCATTGACTAACCAACAATCATATCCTAGAAGATGATTAACCAAAGATCAACCATAGACCAACCATAGATATACCAATTAACCGTAGATGAACCAAATATTTACCCTAGATTTACCAATATACCATCAACCATTAATCATAGATTAACCATATCTTAACATTTAACCATATATTTACCTATTATAGATGACATTTAACATATTAACTATAGATATAACCATATATCCCAATGTTGTTAACCATATCTTAACCATATCTTAACCAATGTTGTTAACCATATCTTATTTATAGTGAATTTTCCCATTGAACATGGTGGATCTTTCCAGTTCGTGTAATGTAAACGTTTACTAACAGTTTGCTTTTGAAAATGGCCATTGCAATAGTGAATTTTCCCATTAAAATGGTGGATCTTTCCATAGTTTTTCAAAGTAAAATGGTGATTTTTCATAGTTTTTTGTGAACCTTTGCCAGGCCGGGTACCATAGATCAACGATGAACCAAATCCCATCCCCACCATCTCGCCTTTTGGTGCACCTCCACCGTCTCCGTGGTGGTGGTCGTCTCTGGCTCCCCGAAGAAGTGGCGGGACGTCTGCAACGGCGTAACCGCCAAGTGGGCGGGGGGTTTCCCAGGTGAAGATGGAGATTTTACGGGATTTTACGGGGAAAAAGAAGTTTGAATGGGTGATGTAGCAGGTGAATTTATCTATGTGTCATTGATTATTAGATTTTACTGGGGACCTGATGCTTAATGGTTGGTTTCATTGGAATTTGTTAAGACAAAAGGCGGCTTAACGAAGTAAAACACGGGAGTCGAGTTGGGGATGAACACCAACAGGGAGTAAACCAACGGAACTCCCGGTGAAGTCATGATCACCCAGTTTACCAACCAGCAGATGCAGAAGTGCAAAGAGCTCCAATATCACAATGCGATGACATGTAGGATGCCAATTTGTCATTAAGTTATGCATCTCTTGCTCAGTGTTTGGATATGTTTGGACGATCTGCTTGAGGTCTCCGTGCGGATGAAGCGACTTGATTTTCATTCGGAGCTTCAGAAACCTGTGGGGATGGTTTATGGCAGTTTATGGCATTGGCTTTGCCACTATAATTCACGAAGCTGTTACATGTTATCCATGAATTATTTCTGTTCCATTCAATCCAAAACAGCAACAACTTGAAAAACATGGTTTTGGGACTTGAAAAAGGAAAAAATGCAGGACCCCCCAAAAAACGCAGGACCCCCCCAAAAAAATGTGTTAGGCCAATAAACTCTCTGGACAGTTTACACACATTCAAGACCTAGCCGCGAAATAGACTTTGGATGACTTCGGAAGATGATGTCCAAGCCACCATTGCGATATTGCTCACAACGTGTTTTGTCATGTTTCGCCGTTCTTTCACAATTGTTGACCACTTGCTTGGCAGTGTCCATCATGTTTCATATTTGAATGTAGGTCAAAGCCATCAAGCTCTGGTGAGCACCAAAATAGGAGGCGAATTTTAAGTTCATCGCCTCCAAAAATGGAAATCTTAAAGTCCTAGGTGAGTTGGGTTGTAACTCTATATGTATACAACCACATTAACATTATATAATGTTAACCCCGGATTAATAAACCAGTGTTTATTAATCAGGGGGGTACTCCTCCAATAGTCATAATCTGATACTTAAATGGTACCCTCCCACTTAAACAGCCGTTTGGGGTTTATTAATCCAGGGTTGATTTTTTAAAACTGCCATTTATAGTATTTAAATGAAGCAATTACCGTAAAATTGCCACCTATAGTTGATTTACCAATTGAAAATGGTGATTATTATCCCATGCAATAATGTCCTTTTGGTAAGAATAGAGGGGCCGGTTTGGTATACCATCTATCATCATTTACCTGTTGTTAAAGGGGTTTCTTCAATACCCTCTATTAATCAACCAACCAATGGGAAAAGGACATCTATGATCCCATCATTGATAACCTCTGGTAAACTAACATAGCTATTGAAAATGGCCATTTATAGTGAGTTTTCCCATTAAAAATTGTGATTTTCTATAGTTATGTGAACGTTTACCAGAGGGTATCCCATCATCGATAACATTACTGCAATCCCCTTTCTGCCGCCCTGCCTTGCTCTTTCGCGTCGACACCAGGCCCGCTAGGCCCGCCAGAGCCGCAACGCTGGCGACACAGCCACTGGGCCTGCGATTGCCGTGTGGAGACTGTTAAAAATCCCCCTGCTATCGGGTGATCTCTATGGGAAAATAGGGGTTTTATGGAATATAGTGGTGTTTGATGGAAATATCATGGACTGTCACGGTGGGAAAATTGGGGATTTATGTAAGTCAGCATAGTTCAGCGGTGTTTAATGGCAATATCATGGAAAGTCAAGCTGGCTCCCAAATTCCGAAAATGCTAAGCTGGTGCAAGTTTACTAGGTGAATTCTACGTATGTTTTGTGGTAGATATTGAACGAATTAATGGGCTGCAACTCAAACCGACAAACATCACTGGGGGGGCACCACCTTGTATTACCGCTTATAATTATCCCGAATGACCCAGGTGGCATAACTTCTTACAATGACCAATCAACCAAGGTATGACTTGCATGGCTCATTTGAGATTATTGGGTGATTAATGGTTTCGCTCTAAAGATGTGGCTACGGGTGATTTTTGGATACAATTCTATTAATTTATATAGGATGCTTAGCTAATTATAGGTTGAGCCCCAAATTCCACAGAGCGTGGGTACAATTTGGATGAAATTAGATCATGCTTTGGGCCCCAAACAAAATGGATTGAACATGATTTACCCTCTGGTAAACTAACATAGCTATTGAAAATGGCCATTTATAGTGACATAGTGGATTTATCCATGAAAAATTGTGATTTTCCATAGTTACGTTAGTTTACCAGAGGGTAAGCAACAAATGACTGGTAGGTTGAGCACCGTTGGTTTGTTCTACTGGGGTGAAAAACTGCAGCCTGCACAGTTTGATCCAACGGGGGAATTTTTATCCCAGTCGTCAGCGATCCAAAATGATCACCGCAAGGATGATGGAAAGCCAATGAGTGCTAAAAGCTATATCTGACTTGGATGATGATAGCTCATCAAATTCCCTTCCCAACAACCTTATATGAAACGTGGATGAATGATAAACAAGAAATGGAGGAACATCAGCAGATGATGATGATGATGATGAGGATGAGGATGAGGATGAGGAGGAGGAGGAGGAGGAGGATGGTTATGATGATAATGATGATGCTGATGCTGATGATGATACGGGTGATCATGGATATAAAGTCAAATTGATCAGAGTCTCAGAATGATGATCAATACTAGTGATACTGGTTGGTGGTTTCAACCCCTCTGAAAATGAATAGTCAGTTGGGATGATTATTCCCAATGTATGGAAAAATAAAAAATGTTCCAAACCACCAACTAGATATAATCACTCTAGATATAATGGGCTTATGTCTGGGAATCTGGGAACATCCTGAACGACAGGTAAGTTGGAGTATGGCTCATGGCTGGCCGTTCCCAGTTCTGGTTGTGAATCATCCGAAGCGGAATGAACCATATTTGAAACCACCAGCCATTGCTACATCACCGCCAGGTGGACCAATTGAAGATAAGACTTGGTTTGATCCTGATGTTGCTGATGCTGGTGGCTTTTAAAGGTTTATTTGAATCAAATTTCAAACCAACCGACATAGAAATACTCTCTAGTTCTTTCGACCGGAAAAATGTGGGCGGCATATTTTACGCCATATACTAGTGCCGGAGAACGCCAAAAATGGTGATGGCACACTGACCCCGGCCCTGAAAATAGCTGTTATCACGTGGCCGTTTGGGGATGAGTCCCTGAAAAAACCCATGGAAAATCCCATTGACATCCATTATAAAATCCATGGAAAAACACTATAAAACCCAATGAAATTCACATCATTCCAATGGATCCATATTTCATTGGGTTTTATAATGGGATGTCAATGGGATTTTCATTTTATGGATCCCAATTCAATTTAGCCACCTATGATTCCTGGGGCGCCCAAGGTACTATGGCCACTGTACATTGAGTGTTCCGACGCCGAAGTCATCCTTGGTTCTGGCCCCAAAGGCGCCGAGGGAGGTGCTTCAACCAGCCTGGTTGCAACAGAGGGATGGGAGGGGGATTGTCACATAGTACCGGGGAAGGTGCACAGACTAGCCACCCCGTCATCGAGTGGCAAAACAAGCAAAAAATTAGTACCGGGGATGGAAGAAATCCTGCATCAGTTGGTAACTATCGGCAACGGTGAAACACGATAAGCAGTTTGCCAACTGATGCACGATTTCTTCCATCCACAGTATCATTACCCTCTGGCAATTTAACGTAGAAAACCACCATTTGATTTTTAATAGGTAAACCATCAAACAAAATGGGCCATGGCTGCCATAGTAAACTGTTAAATTGCAAGAGGGCATGCTATGGAGTCCTGGGCCATCTCCAGCATACCAACCCACCACTAGCCTTCCAAAAACTGACTGCTGCTATGGCGACGCACCACTCCCAACTGTGATGGTCATCCACAAATGGTGCCACCATCAAAGCCACTGGGCGAATTTTGGAACCAATACATGGAAGGTAAAACTCCGATTTAAAGACTGTTGATCCTGATACTTAGTTGGGGATTTTTGCCCACAAATCATAGGTAAACAGACTAGTCAAAGGTGAACGCAAACTCCAATAAAAGCCCGATGGTTATTGGGGTGCACACTGGTGTGCAATATGTTGACTATGTGTTTCGACGATGAAAAAGGCTCGGCATCTGACTTCACATGCTATAAATACACTGAGGCACATATACTAAACATTGGCACACCCCTAAAAAAATACCATGCTGTAAGATGCACATGCACTGGGCTAATATCACCCTACCCACTAACAGTCGACAGTGAAGATCAATATTGGATTAACATGGTTACATCATTTTTCAAAGGTAAATCACCAATTTAAATCGCTATTTCATAGCCAAACCACAATTTTTCATAGGCAAATCGCCATTTGTCATGCAGCAAACATGTGATGCTCATGTCATGATGATCCTGGTGATGATTGGCACCCAGACATGATAAGGGAAAAGGGAAGGTGTAGCGCCAAGAAAATGGAGACATCAATCAACAACCGGCACCCATTCCCAACACTATCATACATGTGCTTTTTTCTATCAATATTCCCGCTATACCTAGAAAACCCTCATCCAAAAATCAACCAATAAGAAGAACTCTAGTAACCCCAACAAAGATAGGCAAGTAAATCATCACTTTTCAAGTGGGAATTGACTTTCCCTACAGACACCTCCTGAGAAGGCACTTAACCTCCCAAATCGCAACCCCAAACACTTCCTAAGAAGGTACTTGGATCCAAAGGGACAGTAGTACTATATAGTATATAGTAACGATGGTTAATTATGGTTAATGATGATTCACGGATGGTTGATGGATGACTAATGATGATTCTATCTTTGTTGGGTCAATGGGAATTCCAGGACCCTAAAATGGAGGTACTGTACCATTGTTTTGGCCATATTTTGGGGGTATATCCTCTTACATAGGCCTGAAAAATATGCCAAAAATATATGGTAGGTACCTCCAATAAATCGTTTCCTGAGTCATGGCCATTGGTCATATCGAGGAACACCACCGGGATACCATCCGGTAATTTAAGATAGTTATTATTTTTTGCTCATTTACAGATGATTTACGTGTTGAAAATGGATTGGGGGTGACTCCATCGCCACAAATCGCTACGGTTGCAACCAGCGCACGGCCGCGCACCTTGCCGACAGCGGCCCGGCAGAAGGCACTGTGAAGGTCACTGCGGCGATGCAGCTGCCTGTGGCATGGAACAAGGTGGTGCCCCCCCAGTTATGTTTGTTAGTTTATAACCGTTATAACCCCCATGAAGTATAGTTTTTATATCCAATCTACCATAAACCAAGTGACATTGCAGTTAATTATAAACCAACTTAGCGATTCCGAACTGGGGCACCACCTTGAATATATATATATATATATTAATATTAATATTAATATATTAATATAATAAACTTTAAGTAAACTAAATATAAACCGTATATAAGAACCAGTGATTATATCTATAGTTGGCTTGTAAGTAACTATAGTCGGTAATTATAATTGGTATGGAAGTAACGATATAAAAGTAGATATGTAGCTGTAAGATGCTGTAAGTAGATATGATATGTAATCCTACTTGGCGTTTAAATAGATATATATAAAACCATAGCTTCATCACTGGGCTAAAAAATATATAAGCTATAGTTTGTAACTGTCGTAACCAATGATAAGATTCGAAGTTGACTATATCTTTGTAGTAGATGTGTCACTATACGAACTACTTAGTTGGTTTATAACTATAAACTAGTTCACTACATTATACTTTTTTCAGCACCATTGGTATATTATCGTTTTTGCCTTTGAATGGTGTGCATTCTAAACAAGTATGTATGTATGTATGTATGTATGTATGTATGTATGTATGTATGTATGTATGTATGTTGTATGTATGTATGTATGTATGTATGTATGTATGTATGTATGTATGTATGTATGTATGTATGTATGTATGTATGTATGTATGTATGTATGTATGTATGTATGTATGTATGTATGTATGTATGTATGTGTATGGAAAGCGTGTTTGTGTGCGTGCACCTTCTCTTCGTCTACAACATAATAATGCAAAACGTGCTGCATATATTTGCAAAAATCGATAGATATGTATGGTTCAAGATGTGAGGCCTTGGGGACCTTAAGTCTCAACCATCCAAGTTTCGACTATACCCACATGCGTGTGTGGTTCTGTGAGCACTCTCTCTCTCTCTCTCTCTCCCTCCATCCCCTTCTCAATGAGTTCTGTGAGCACTATACCTTCTGTTTTTTTAACATGGCTATGGAAAATGACCCGTTGATAGATGATTTCTTATTGTCTGACATTGTTTGCCTATTAGTTGAATGGTGGTTTTCCAAGTCGCAAACTGTTAGTCATTATCAGAGAGTAGATACAGGGCCCTTCACCTCTTCCCAAGATGTCAATGGCCTCCGAAGAACCTGTGGCCAAGAATCACCTCTTATTATCCCTTCTGCAATATTTACCCTCGGGTGCCATCAAGCATGGCAATTGGAACCCCCCTGTAAATTGAGGTTTATAGCTGGGAAAATTATCTATACATGGTGAATTTTCCAGTGCCCAGCTCTTTTTTTGGTTCTGGTCTGAAAAAGTATCTTCACACGAATCGCTCTGCTTATCTATCAGTTCAATGGGTGAAGTAACCATAGCAGTGCCTTTCAGCTCTCAACCAGCTGGGCGCCTGCCGCCAACGCCAGAGGCTGACGGATTTGCCGACGAGGCATGGCCGGCATGGCGCCTCCGAGCGCGGGGGGAATCAAGGGAAATCGCGTCAGGTAGGGCGGCGGTACCTTTAAAAAAAAACTGAGATTCAATTTTAGATGTACCCTTCAGTGAATTAACGTAGAGCCTGCCAAACACTGGGGTGGAAGATTAGTTTCTAGTAGAATTTGGCTATTCCCAGGGGTATAATAATCATTATCCCAGGAAAAGGGGGAAAAACATGAAAAAACATGATACTGTAGGGCTCGATGCATTGAACTTAGCATTTGTGATGATCCTTTATTGCATTTAGACTCACCAAGAAGCTATTGACATACCAAAACATCAAGAACAACCAACAATCAGGACATATCGAAGAAAGATGAGAATAGAAGCAACCGTAGAATACACATTAGACGATGTAAAGCAGTCAGATCTTTTCAGGCCCCGTACGTAGGCCAGGGACCTCAAGCATCTTCGGTTCAAAAGACATGCTTGACAACCCTGGGGTTTCGCAACCAAGCATGGATAAGAACAACATATCGAGAATACAGTGGGAGGTAACAAAACATGGGATGAAAGGAGATGTGACAAAATTAGATACCAAAAGATGGATAAAGTAGGCCCATAACATCTTTATAAGATTCAGTAACTATGACTAGCATCAACCAGCAAGAGAATAAAGTACTTGGTCAACCCGAATCAACCAAAAATACATCGCGAATCCACAAATTTGAGACCCGGTGCAAAGACGTACCACTAGCGTCACTAGCGTGGCACGTGGCAATGGAAAATCCTGGAAATATCTCAGAATCAATGGACTGATTTAGCTGGAAAAGGACAACAAAAACACTGGAAAGCTGCTGCCCAAATAGTGGATCGTCTTGCAGCTTGCCTCCCACCATTCTGAGACAGGAATCATCTGCAAAGGGGAAATCTTTCATGTCTTCAATTGGGAATGTTTTTTGCCGGTGCGAACCATGCTCTTGCCACTTTTCGGCACATCTGGTTGGTGGTTGAGCCACCCCTCTGAAAAATATGAGTCAGTTGGGAGTATTATTCCCAATATATATATATATGGAACAATAAAAAAATTGTGGAACCACCAACCAGACATGCGTTTAAGCACCCTGGCTTAGAAGTAGTAAGTCTCTCCAAGGTGCAGTAATGTGGTTCATCCAAGTCAATCCAATCAACCGAAGATGTTGACCCTCCGCCGCTAGCCATTTACTGCATCCATGGCACCATACGTTTGTGTCATTTGGCTTCCAGCTATTTTGGACCATTTAGATCCATTTAGGGGGTGTTTAGGGGATGGTATCATTTTGGATATTTTGGTTGGTTACCTTCTGGAGGGTCAAACAACTTTTTCCGACGATTAACATTGTGCTAGTTGGTTGATAGGTTTCCCTAATATGGGCTGCAATAAGACTCCCAAGAATCCCCAATAACCGGGTAGCATAACTCCGTACAACCGATCAACAAGGGTGTAACTTTAATGGCTCATGTTAAACCACCATGACTGATATTTAATATATAGATATAAACAGATTGATATTGGTTCATGTTAAGCCACCATGAAATATAGATATATGTATATATTATATCTATACGTATAGTTATCTATTTATTCATTTATTTATTATTAGTTATTCATTTATTTAATTTAAGCAACCCAAGGCTCCCAGCTGCGCCTGTTGATCCTCTTTTCCGGCGGCTTTTTCAGCGGCGGCTTGAACCGGTGGCTGCGGGGAGCCAGATTGCTCTAAGGCACAGCAGGAAAGCATCGGCTTGATCCTCAAAAACATCGGTCAATCATGTCATCCCCGAAAGGGTTCGAAATGGAAAAGAATGGAACAAATTGAAAACAACCTACCATACTTTCAACAGACTCGCAAGTAGCAATCAGATAATTCGCAACAGTATAGTAACAGTTATTGGCAAGGTGGATGTGCGTTCAAGTAGTGGTAGTCGATCGGCATGTGCACCTCCAGGAACCTAGATCGACACTTTCGAGATGGGGTGCCAACAACACCCAAGACTATGACAGGGCACCCAACAACCCAACAGTAATCAGGAGTATAACTTATAACTCTTATAAGCAACAAATACCAACAACATGGCGGCATGGCGCTCATAGGAATGCTGGCTTAGTCCCAAAAAGACCCCAAACCAAGGTGCGAAAGCCGCATTCTTTGAACATCTTTGAACTAGGCGAGCCGCTCTGAGTCTAGACATAGCTGAGCTGATCTTTCACAGCTCGGCTGTCTGCCCCACGCTGTGGGTTGCCCCAAGTGACTAGACTTCCACGGGCTGAAAGGGCAGCAAAAGCACTTTTTGTGCCATGAATCTGCTGAACGTTCCGCAGCTGTTCTTGGACCTGGGCGCTCACACCTCCACACTCCGCATCGCCCCATGTCACAACAGTTCCATCTGCTAAGATGGCAGCAAAAGCACGCCCTGTGGCATGAATTTCCCGAACGTTCCTGAGCTGATCCTGGACGGCACGGCTGTCACCACCATCGTTTCCATCGCCCCATGTAATGACACTTCCATCTGCCAAGATTGCGGCAAAAGCACCGGTATTGCCATGAACACGCTGAACGCTCTTGAGCTGATGTTGGACTTCACTGCTGTCACCACCAAAGAGTGGATCCCCCCAGGCGACAACAGTTTCATCGGCCAGAATTGCAACGAAAGCAAAATCTGTGGCACAAACCTGCCGAACATTCTTGAGCTGATCCTGCACTGCGCTGCTATCACCACCAGATTCCCAAATTCCCCAAGTCACCACAGCTCCATCTGCCAAAGTCGCAGCGAACGCTGACCGCGTGGACTGAATCTGCTGCACATTCCGGAGTTGGTCACGGACATCAGTGCTGTCAGCAGCATACTCTGGATCACCCCATGTCACAATTGTTCCATCAGTCAGAATGGCAGCAAAGGCGCCGTGTGAGCCACAGATATGTTGAACATTCTTCAGCTGATCTTGCACCTCTGTACAGTCACCACCGGACTCTGCATCGCCCCACGTCACGACAGTTCCATCTGCCAAAATTGCTGCAAAAGCACGCTTTCCCGCGTGAATCTGCTGCACCTGCCTGAGTTGATCCTGGACTGCACTGCTGTCGCCACCATCACGTGGACTCCCCCATGTCACAACGCTTCCATCTCCAAGAAGCGCGGCGAAAGCAAAGGACGAGGCAGTGATCTGCTGGACGTTCCTCAGCTTCTCAGCAACCCGACCGCTGTTGCCCCCAAATATCCCATAGCCCCAGGTGATGACTCGACCTCCAACACACCACAAGGCAAAGGCCCGCCAGGCTGCAGCAATCTTTGGCCGCAGTGCCACCGCGAGGCAGTCGCCATCCAGATCCGTCACCCGGTCCTGACAATCCAAGAGGCGTCCGTCAGGTGCAGCAAGGCGCAGGAAAGGCTGGTCCAAGACCTGCTGAGCGGCCACTTTGAGGTCGCCAATGGTTGCACTTGGAGGAAGGGAGACTGCTGCAGATCGACCACTTGGCAAGGAGACGTGAAGCTGGATGCTGGCCGGTTCCTCAGCCTCGTTTTCTGGCACCATGGCAACCAGGTCCAAAGTGCTGGTGGATGCCGTAGATGTGTCTCATAGCAAGAATTGGACACATTAAGTCATTAAGTACTGAAAAGGTCCTGAAATGGTTTTGAACATGTCATTTGGAATCAGAATCTAGAACCTGGAGAACTACCACAATGGCCACTGCTCAAATCATAGTTTGAAAAGCATGCCTTTGTAGCCCCAGTCGAATAGTTTGTATTCGAGTTGTGCAGAGGGTTAACTGCACTCATAGAGATGAAGTTTTCCTTGCAAATCCTTATGGCAGCTCATTAACAATCACCTATGAACTACATCTTGTCATTTTTTCAGCAACTAGCTTTCAAGACTTCAGGGACGGGATCAACACATACACACTCTTTCATATAATATCATACAACTATAGTCATCTGGAAGTAGATAGAATATATAGGATGTTGAAAACCATATTCCCACCTTAGTGAGATTTCTTTGAAATGGCCATATCTACTCCACGATGACTATAATCTATTATAATCTCATAAATGTATATATAATTATATTTCATAACTATATAACTATATAACATAACTATATAACAAACTATGTTACATTCAATATTCTGGCCGGCTTGCACAAATCCACCACCCTGCTAGAAATGGGTGACCTCTGTGGCTCAAAAAAGCCGGGTAATTCGTCAAACTTATATGTATATAATATATGACGGTTTGTCAAAATGTTTGTTCCCGGTTTTGTTGATAAATCGCAATTCCATGCGTGCCGCCTCATGTTTGCCTTTAAAAACATGACCTACCTTGATGAGGTGAAAACGTGGAAATTCTTCGTTACCTTTGGAAATCTTTCTAAAACCACAGGAATCGGCTAACGCACGTCGGTTTTCATTCGCTGTCGCTGGTACTATCTCCTGAACTGTGTGTCTCTGTGTGTGTGCCTCTCTGAATGCAATATGCTTCTTGACATGCCTCCTGATCAACGCTGTTTCCTTACTGTAAGCTACCAAAGCGTCTGTGCCTCTGAATGGGCTGCGGGTGGACCGGGGCATGTATTTGCAATTTTCGCTAGCGCGTTGCTAGCGGCGATCTAGCGCGTAAAATCCGTAAAAAAAAACGAAAATTTGGGAATATGTGGAAACTGACAGACTTGTAAGAAAAGCTGGCAAGACATTCACGACATGGAGGCCATGGCTGTCAATCAAAGCTAGCGCAAACCTAGCGGGTTTGCTAGCGCTGCCTTGCAGAATTGCTGAATTTAGTTGCGTGCCGCCTCATAACGAAGAGGAAAAAACAGCAGACCCAGATGAATTATCAACAACCAATACTAAACTTCTAAACAACTATTTTTGACAAATGGTCATATATATATATATATAAATAAGGACCCAAACATGAATAGATCCTGAACCAGGTTTTTTTAAAAAAATATTCTGACTCATATGAGTAAGGGATGGCTGAAGTATTGCCACGATTCTCCCAACTTACCAGGCACGGGCACTCCATCCAACTTACCATCCAGGCACTCTCACTTCTAGGATCGGTAAGTTAAACATCCAAAACGAAGCATGGAAATTGTTCAGAAGTACCATCTGTTCAACTGTTGTTTCTCTCTGTTTCCAATATGGGAAAATCATCTTGCAGATGATCCATGAAGCAACGTCCAAATCATTTCAGGCCACCAACACGTGTGACAGGAAACCTACAACCTCCAACCGTTGGACTATCATAACACGCCGAAGCTATTGCCCCACCATTATGCAATATCTCAATATTCATCCAACCAGTAATAACCTATTGCGGGTTAAGAATATTGGGATCTTGCATAATATTGGGATATTAATGGTTCATCCATATACCACTATGAAACCATCCAGGCTTCACCAGCCCACAGCTCCAGCATTCCGCATTTTCGGTTGACGCAGAATGTCAGCCAGACTTTGGGCAGTTCCGCCTGGCACCGTGACTGGTTGGTGAACATAACTCCAATAACTATGCTGTATGATACTTATAGCTATTGAAATGGCCATATTTCTGGGTTTTCCCATTAAAAATGGTGGATCTTTCCATAGTTATGTGAACGTTTACCAGGCCGGGTATCCCATAGTTTACCGTGGTAAATTATAAAAATTCACTAACCTGACGGCCATGGCTGGGGATGATTCCCCTTATTAACCATACTCTGATTTCCAGGCTTTGGTCGAACAGGGTTCGGTCACTTCAACTCGCTGGCTCCACAATAAGTTGCTGGTTGGTGGTTGGTTGACCTACCCCTCTGATTATTTTGGTGGTATATCCAATTAGATAGCCCTAAAAAATGGGCCTTATATATATCTGGTTGGTCATGGACTTCGTCACTTGGGATGATGAAATTCCCAAGATGATGGGAAAAATGTGGAAAATCATAATCCATTCATGTTCCTTGGCCCACCAACCAGATATAATATAATCACTCTAGATATAATGGGCTTATGTCTGGGAATCTGGGAACATCCTGAACGACAGGTAAGTTGGCGGCTCTGGCTCATGGCTGGCCGTTCCCAGTTCTTAAAGCAACAGACCTATGGACTTCGATGACACCTGAGGGCACTGGACTCCCCCATCTGGCCTTAAGCGATGGAGACCCTTCCAATACTTCCACGAAACCGGAACCTGCCCGGTGCGTTGGGTCAGTGCCGTGACATCTCTGTTGGTTGGATGATATCATAGATGGAAATGTGACTTACCCTGTTACCCTCTGGTTAAACAATATTATTAATGTTGCTTTAATGGTTATTAATGGGCTAACTAACAATGGTGAATCATGGAATGATGTTACATAGCGAACTGGAAAATGACCCATTTATAGATGATTTACCTATGAAAAATGGTGAATTTCCATGGTTATGTTAGTTTACCAGAGTGTAATAGAGTGGGCTGTGCTACCCAATACCTTGGGGAATTTTGTTCTTAGCCAACCGGTAACAGCAGGATGACAAAGGGCTTGAACATTGCTTAGTTGGGATGATCCTCCAACTCGGATAATGCATGATAATGCTGTGAGTAAAAGGCGTTCCCTCAAAATCATTCCGGGAAGTGCAACTTGCAAAACACCTTCGAATGCCCTCTAGTAAACTAAAATAGCTATGGAAAATCACCATTTCAATAGATCAACTATAAATAAGCAATTTTCCATTGCTATGTTAGTTTACTAGCGGGTGCCTAGTAAAAGTAAGTCCCCTAAGTGGATTGATTAGTCCATACTACAGCTGAGTTCGCATAATCCCTCAAGGTTTCCAGCACCTCATCTTTGACTAATCCCAGGGCCCCGTTCACTAAAAGACATCCCCATCTGGTTGGTGGTTTCAACCCCGAAAAATATTAGTCAGATTGGATCATCATCCCAACTATTGGGGAAAATAAAAAATGTTTAAAACCACCAACCAGACCAACTATAAATGGCAATTTTCAATAGCTATGTTAGTTTACCAGAGGGTAAAAGACATCCCCATTGGTCCCAGTCATATGATGTCGTCCCGTCCCCTACATCCACCCTGGTTCTTTGGGCCCGCTACGCACCTGCGCCACCTCCGCACCGCCTGCGCAAAGCGGACATTTGCCGAGAACTGGACGTTGCGGTGGTGAAAATTCGATGCGATCGAATGTTTAAAAAGGGTGGTTAGATGGATAGAACATGATAGATTCTACCATATAAACACCATATCTACCATATAAACCCACATCATGGTGGTTCTATGGATAGAACATGATAGAACCATTTTATGTGGGCTTCTACCGATTTTTTGGGGGGATTGTGCAAAATGTTTGCATGGGGATTTCACATCTGGATTTTGTATCATTTTATGCGATATTCATAGAACTGATATATAAGCATTAACGGTGACGTAGCTACCGTTGGTGGTTGAGTCCCCGTATGGGGATCCTCATCCCATATCTATGGATAAATATAGTAAGCCATATGTGAAGCCGCGGTTTTTAAAAAAAATGAATCAGAGGTCTGATTGTTTGGGCGAATTTTTGAAGGAGTTCGGTGGATTTCGAAATCCTACGCCTTGGAACCTGGGAAACTTGGGATAGCTTTGGTCAAAAATTCGGGGTGTTCCACTTGCCAGGAAGATTCCCTGAGGGCGATTGGGATGGGCCATTCCAACAGCTGTTGATCATGGGGGTTGAGCCCTCAGGAATTGATAGAAATGGGAGCCATGGAGAAACAAAAAACTGGATGGTCAACCAACAGCTCGTGGTTGATTAAGCCACGACTTGGTCGTGGCAAACTCATGTAATAACCGTAGGATCATCTTAAACGGTATTCAATGAGGCCTGATTTTGGGGCATGAGCAAGTTTCATCCAAATTTTCTACGGTTTTCTATATGGGCAATAATAAAACTACTGGGGGATGGTTGAAATCCAACCCACAAAAATGCTGATCACTTGGGGATGGTGAAGATTTCAGCCAGGGTCTACCACCCCACCTGAGCGGGCAGGTTGAGGAGCGGCCAACAGGGCCTCAACGCTTGAGGATTTTGCTGGCCGCTGGCATCCAGAAATGGAAGGTATTTCTATTTGATGCTGCGTATTTGGATTAATGTATATAATATATATATATACATGAAATTACATGAATACTTCCAAATACTTACAGTATTTGGGTATTCACTTGGGTGATTATCCAGTTGTCCAATGGTAATGTGTCATATAGTTCTACTTATCTACTTGGTGTATTTGGGTTCTCGAGTTATCCCAATTATGAGTAATTATGAAACTCCCCCATACGGTCTTTTATTTTACCAGGGGGGCCACCACCTTGTAGATCTCTGTGGTTTTTGGCAGGCTAAATTTCGACACCCCACGTGGGCTCCTCATTCTGCATTTTTTCCCTAAGCTGTGGAATGGATGCGTCTTAACCAATCCGTTTTTCTCCGGAAGGAGAACAAGTGAATCCACCAACGAAATGTCCCCATTTCATGGTTCAATCATGTCTTCCAATCCCCGAGACGCTTGAACAGGAACCAATGAAGCAACCAGAAGCAACCATTCATCATACTCAGTGAGCCATAAGTAGGCAATTTTGGGATGGTGTTTCCCCTTTTTTTTCATGGCGCCCATCATTATCTCCAGCCCCGAGTCGCCACTGGATGTGCTGATTCACCAAGAGGCGGAGTTCAGCAGTGCGCGAAACTGCTCGTCCAAACCCGGCGCCGTCTGACGCACCGGAGAGCTGAAGATTCTGAATGGACATGGGAGCATCCACACATGGATTATTTCCATGATTATATGGGATATATACCCTCTGGTTATTTAACATAGCCATGGAAAATGGCCCATTTATAGATGGTTTACCTATTAAAAATGGTGATTTTCCATGGCTATAGCGGCTATGTTAAATAACCAGATGGTATATATTATGTGTGGATATAGATGGATATAGATGATTCTGGGAGATAAAATCTGGGATATAGATGAAGAGTTCGCAAGATCACTGAGGATTATGCCTTCATGTCATCGGATAACCAACAAAAGCAGCAACATTAAGCCATAGTTTATCAGTTGTTTATCCGATGGTTCTACTGTAGAATTCAACTGTTTAGGATATTGACATTCATATACATGGTTAAATTCATTTAAAATTCATATATTGACATTCATGTAGAATTCTTTATCATTCATATAAACCAACATGGTTCGACATGCTTCTTGAGGTAGTTGCTTCATGATGAACAATGGTTGCAATGCCATCCCCAAGATCCAATTCAATGACCCCCTTAGTTTTTTTGGGGGGCACCAAAACGAATAGTAAAACCACTGCCAGAGCCACTAGATCCAACCAAAGTTTCTAGGGGACGACTACTTAATCTACTTCGGGGCTACTGCAAACACCACCCCATGAAGGGGGGCCACTTGGGCAAACAAAAAGAGGTCAAAAGCACGACCCGTTTATGAACCCCTTGCGGCTATCATTTACCTATTATGAGTTGGAGCAACCCTGGCATTTCGGTATCAAATAATGATCAATCCATGCTTGACCAAAGTCAAGCAACGATATCTAAGGACCGTGCCCGTGCAAGAAGACGATCCAAACTGGGGAGTTGACCAAGAAACACATTGCACTTACTCCAAACACCATGGGGAACTGGTTGGTGGTTTGAACCCCTCTGAAAAATATTAGTCAGTTGGGATTACTATTCCCAATATATGGAAAAATAAAAAATGTTCCAAACCACCAACCAGTTGGGGAAGTAATGACATACTGCTGAGAGCCACGCACCTATTGCGAGCAACCGCCAAACAAAAGGGATATTGACCAACAATAGCCGGGTATCACTGCTGGATATTCAGGGAGCCGCAACGAATTCCGAATATGATAAGTAATCATCCAGTCTGACTTTGTTTGGATCGCAGTAATGGTGAGCAAGTTATCATGATAGCCATTTAGGGTGTGTTTAAAATTAGGGGGATGGGATCAAGATATGCAATAACAATCATCACCTCATAAAAAGGACACATCCGAATGCAGGTTTCCAATGGTGGTACCCCCAGTTCTCATCCATTTTTGGTTGGGATTCTCCATTAATACACCTATCCAGCTATTGGGGTACCCATATTAATGGAACCCATATGTTTCCTCCCAGTTTCACCCCCCGACCCCCGACAAAAGCAAGCCCACAGCCTTCTCCACTCCCACGGCCTGACGGTTTGGTAATTGGCACCCATATATAACAAGTAATGTCAACCCCGGATTAATAAACCATGGTTTATTAATTAGGGGGTATTCCGGGTATTCTACCAATAGTCATGATTTGATACTTAAATGGTACCTTCCCAATTAAACAGCCGTTTGGGGTTTATTAATCCAGGGTTGACATGATCCCCATATGATAATGGGTGTTGAATGATTTTAGTATGTTATAACTGTACTGTAATGATTATGGTTTTGTAACTCACTTAACAACTGGGATGCACATCCAAGTTTGACTCAGCAACTCCTTGACAATGGGCACCTCAGTTCTGGGATCCAGAGTTCGTGGCGAAGTTCAGCCCCTAGCTGGGTGGCCTTCCTCCATTCCAAGCCAAGAATTACCCCATTGATCTACCATTCACCAGCTGGTTGCTCAGTTTTGTTGGTGTCCCCAATAAGTGGTGACTGTCAGTGACTGTTGCTTGTGTTCCTTCTTCTGCTGGTCATCGTCCTCATCTCAGGGGTTATCAACCCAACAAGATGCTACTGTACCATTCGTGAGTCGGTTTGCCTTTATATCTTGCCGCAGTTTGTCCCTTACAATTTGGTGAAAGCTCCGTCATCGTCGCTTTTGAAAAACTTCAACTTGGGTAAATCGTAGTTGCCAAACAAACAAATCCGTTTGACTTGGTAATTGAAACCCAATTCTTGATTGATGAACCTACCATGAAATTGCTTTGTGAAATCTTGATTTTTGTTTGGTTTAGACCCAATTCTTCTTGGTTCACTGCTTGAACCCCCATGGTTCGTTTTTTTCCTGATTGAACATCCTGAGAAAAAACCCTCTCATCTGACCATCTACCAAGTTTTACCCTTCACACGCCTTCGCAATGTCGGGAGGCAGTGCGGGTTCAACGCGTTCAACGCTTTTGGCTGCCTGGGCTGTCGGCCAGTGCCATCTGCAGGGGACCATAGGGGACCCCCAGTCACCCCCAATGAAGGGTCAGGGCCGTCAGGGTTTACTCATTGATCCGGAGTTGACCTTGAAAGTAGCTGAAAGTTGCGTCTTCTTGAAATTTCTCCAACTGTTTAGAACCTCGTTTTCCAGCCATGTGACCATGTGTGTAGTTTGAAATATATCAGGTTCGTTCTATCAAATTGATCTTTCACGTACACCTTCTGGTTGGATGGCGAGCCCACTTCCAACCCCCCAAAGCGTCCAAAACCTACACTGGTTGGTGGTTTCAACACCTCCGAAAAATATTAGTCAGTTGGGATGATTATTCCCAATATATGGAAAAATAAAAAATGTTCCAAACCACCAACCAGTATATGTTCTATTCATTCCACCAGAAACAGTCCCAAAATATCTCCAACATGTTTCTACATTCCACAAAATCGTCCAACAAAAAAATGTGTCCAGACTTCCAGGGGTTGGTAAATGTCCTAATTGAACATCACCCATTGGGGATATCATCTCCAACGGTTACTTTTTCAAGTGATGTGAAACAAATCCCCAAAATGGATCAAAATGGCACAAATTTTCCCAATTTGCAGCAACTTAGCGACCAACTCCTATTTTTTTTCCAAGTCCTGCCGCGTTACTGCTGGCGGC